>JBBBDQ010002108.1:855000-977500 GCA_037127315.1 Ascarosepion bandense
GATAGATAGATAGATAGATAGATAGATAGATAGGTGTGAGTTTGCGACCCTGGTTTTCACGCTGTTGCGATCGTCAGACAAACTGATTATTTTTTAAATAAATTCTATATATAGGGCTGCGTATATTGGTGTATTTTTGTGGAAGTGGGAGGAAAATTGGGAGGAAAACTTGTCGTCGTGACAAACGCAGACATAGATACACACTTGTTCACTCATTGACGTGTGCAAAGACACACAGACACACGCGCGCTTGCCTACCTGGTCTCACACAAACATAATTTTATGCGAACCGTATGGGGCTTGGCATATATATGTTTATGTGTGCCGTTGCACACATACATACGCATTTGCTTGGTGTATTTAGATAGTGTACCGATGTCAACAAGCGGATGGTTGTCGATTTCTGTTCTTTAAACAATCTTTTCTCGTACACACATCTGTACGTATGATGTGGTCTGTGTGGAACTATGATAAGTAAAATTGATATTTTTAATTATTTAAGTCTGTATTGTTATTTTAAAGTTGGTTATCAGCTTGTGTTTGGTGAATGCACATATTTAAATAGTAGAAATTCTAATTTATAATGCTTGTTAGTTTTTTATGTGGTGGTATTAATTTTACTGCAGAAGAGAGGAGTAATTTACGTTAAGGGTGATTGCGGACTAATTCGACAGTAGTAATTTTGGGGTGAGGTTGATAATAATAACAGTTGTGGTAGCAAATAGTTATTGTAAAACTGTAGTGATTAGTAATGGTTGTGGAATGATAATAACAATACATGCAGTTATTTTGATGCTAGTTTGAACTAGAGAATAATTCATAGGATTATGTTATCAGCGGCTTTTCCCCCCATTTGGTATAAATTGTGATAATAAGTATTTATTTTCATGTCTGCATTTGGAAATTATTTCTTATCTTATGTTTAGTAAGTTTTTTTTGTGGGGTATGAGTTATAGTTTCCACTTTTTCATGTAGGCAAAGTAGGTATTTTTCTAATGTTGCTGTAGGCAATTTCCAGCTTATTGTTGGTGAAATATTTCTGTCTTTCAGATGTCATACGTATGTGGATAGTGTAGTGCTGTTCGAGTATTTTCTGTTGGAGAATGAAAGATTGTGGTTGTGTTTTCTTTTCTTAAATATTCCCTCAGTGGCACCGATGTAGTACATTGTGTTGTTGCTTGCACTTCTTATTTTATGTTACATGTCCTTTCAAGACGTAGGTGATCATGGCTTTCCACATCTCCCTTCCTGGTGGCTCTTAGCATGCTTTCTCCTGTTGCACAATGCAACCCTCGATCCATCATCCACCTGATCAGGTCCTTCAAATATGTTATCTGCTGCTTTCGCATGTCTCTTTTTCCCTCTATCTGGCCTGTCAGTATCAGGTTCTCCAAGCCCTCCTACCTCATTGCATGTCCTAGGAACTTCAGCTGTCTCTTCCTGATGCTGAGTATTAATTTCCTTTTCGTTTCCATCCTTTCCAAAACCTCGCCATTGCTCACATGCTCGGTCCATGATATCCGCAGCATCCTTCTGTAGAACCACATTTCAGTTGCTTCAAGTTTTTCCTTCATCTTCGAAGATATTGTCCAACATTCACTGCCATATTGAAGAACTGACATCACATAGCAATCCAGTACTCACCTCTTTGTTTCTGGCGAAATTGTCCTGTTTCTTAATACTTTACTCAACTTCTAGAATGCTGACCTCGCCTTGCCATTTCGCATTCATCTCAGTGTCGCACTTTCCGTTTTCTGTTATAACACTTCCCAGGTATTTAAATTTTTGTACCTGCTTGATTTTAGAGTCCCTCACCTGTATTTGGCATTTTGAACTGGCCTTTTTGCTGATGACCTTTCAGTTTTCTTACAGTTTATTTGTCGTCCTTTCTTGTCACTCTCTTCAGCTACTTTCTGTAGGAGGTCTTGTAGTTTTCTTTCTGTGTCTGCTATCAGCACTGTATCATCTGCGTACCTTATTAAATTAAATTGTACCTTATTTAAATTGTGGCCTCCGATGACGAATCCTGGAATAACATCTAGGGTCTTCAGAATAGTCTCGCTGTACAATTTAATAGATTGAATATATATGCAGATTTGGTCAAAAGGAATGTATACAATGAAGGAAAGGAAAATTGTTTTTCGTTATTTTTATCAAATTGCAACAACACTATTTACAACAGATTGGCGACGCTTAACAAGAAATGGAAAATGCATGTGCAGCAATGCCACTGGACATCTTGGATAGCGTTTCCCTAGCAGCAATTTGCTGCAATAATAAATGTCTGAACGCTAAAAGCCACATCTCTTGGAATTGCCAAGGGTAACCTATATTAATATCTGATGCCTGAATATCTTAATTCAAATTTGAATAAATTTAGTATTATCATATCTTCACACGTTTTTCCTTTTCAAAAATGTGTATACATTTTTTGGATGGCTTCCCCTCTCTCTCTCCACACACACACACACACACACACGCGCGCGCGCGCGCACCAACACACACACACATATATATATATATGTATATATATATATATGTTGTATGTACAGAATTATTGTGGAATAAATACAAACAACGGAATTGTAGTAAATTGGTATATTACCAGGAAGAGTAGTATTTACAAAAGAGGTCGTTAGTACAATACAGGAACAAGGGTTTAGTGAGACGTAAGAGTCTGACCAATAGCACACTTCCGGTTTACTACCGGAAATACTCGACTGACTTGTTACTCAGTTGACTTCCGTGGTCTTCCCTCGAGGTATCATCACTACTACTTTATGTAGTGCTTGGAACAGTCCATTATTGTAGACAAAGGCGGAGAGCGCCCCAACAATATATACATATATATATATATATATATATATATATATATGAATAGAATAAATAAAGAACAAGTAGTCTTTAATCTAACATGTTTCACGTATAAAAAAACTTCTTATGAGATTTATTAAAGATGAATGATTTAACAATCCGAGAGACAGTATTTTTGAATGAGGTATAGTTTCAAAGATCAGCTACATGTCCCGTGTGATAAAGCAACAGATGAATATTAAATATAGATGATAAAACTCGTGTTATATATATATATATATATATATATATATATATATATATATATATCCGTAGTCACCCATAGGCAGATTTGTTTCGCTGTATCACAGCTCATCAGTACGGTTAGACATCCGATTGCTTCTAGCTAGGATTGAAACCCGACCAAATTTACATCAGTTGGTTATTCTATCGCTTGGTAAAAGAAGGCGGACTTTAGCGTGTTATATACAATGTAAACACACGCCAGTAGCCGAGAGTGTTAAAATTCATTACTGAATGAACGATGCGTAGATGCGTGGGTAGTTACTTTTCTTTTAAAGTCTACCATAGAGTTAGGGGAATCGATAAGTATGCATACGAGGGTATACACATAGAACATTATTATTCAGCTGTTAATGAAACAGTGTTCAATGTAGTATGAACAGACCTATATTTATGGATATATATATATTACTTCTCGGTGTTTTGGTTAAATCTGCATGAATTTGTTAGAGAAAATACAAAACAATAGAATTTTCATTTTAATCAGCTGTGTCATTGAGAATATCAATTAAACCTCTCTTAGTGATGCCTTTTTCGCTTGTCAATAAGAGCCAACTGATGCGGTAATCTCGTCTGGTTAGATTCTGCGCCAAAAAAATCGCACCTGCAATATTTTAATTCATAATTATTTTCTACTTGTTTGCAATCTGACGCTGCATCTTCCTAGACTAAGCTCAATTCGGTCTCATTTAAACAAAAACAGAGACTTTTAATAGCAAGAGAAAAATTTAAATATACTAAGACTACATGTAGATAAAAAAAATTAAACTAAAATTTTGTCAGTAAAATTAAAAAATTGAAATTTTAAAATTAAAAAAATATAAAAATGTAGGGAGATGTAATAAAAGTAGCGTAATTCATAATTATTAATAGTAATATTAGCTGTGGAAAGAAAGAAGAGAGAAAGTAAGAGAATGAGGAAGAAAGAGACAAACATATAGAGGAATAGGTATTAATCAGGGTCTAAAGATTTAAGTATTTTTCTATGGCAGCTTGTGTTCATCGATTCACTTTTTTGTTAAGTAGGTTAGTGTTATTTATATGGTTTAAGATGACAATTATTTCTAAAAGGCATACGTTACATATATCTCTTTGTACATTGTAAAATTTGGATTTAGCGACGATATTGTAATAATTGGTTTCTTGTTATTGCTTTTTAATTTTCAATAATATGTGGATAAAGTTGTGCTTTTCTTGTATTTACTTTTGTCACATTGTAATATGCGCCTGATGATTGCATAACAAAATAGCTTTGTTCATACTACATAATTCATAATTTATATTTCAAAATAGAATATCAACTCAAATACGAATATCGGTTAAAAATAATGTTCAATGAAACAAATAAATTCAATATGTCGGTTGTTAATGACCTTTCATTAATCTCCGGATCTTTCCGTAATATATATGTACTAGCATCATAGCCCGGCATTGCTAGAGAAACTCAGAACATTTAAGTAGTAGGAGAAGATGCCAATGACAAAAGTAGATGTAATTTATTTTACATATGAGTCTGAAATATTAAATCTGAAAAAAAATTAAATAATTAAATTAACCATTAGCACTTTTTTTACAGATTTTGTTTTTGTTTGAAAAAACACTTTTTTAAAAAAATATTTCTTTTGTTTAAAAATTAGTGGGAAATGTATTCACATATTTTGTTGACCAAATAAATTTTTAAAACGTCGGAATAAAAATTAAATAGAAAGGCTAAATATTTTTTTTTAATAGAAAACATTTTAGTGCGAAAGAGACAATTGCTGAACTTAAACTCAAAAAGTATGTGTCGACCTGTCTTCCCTGTAGATATGTGTCCCTAAAACGTTTGAATGGCGTAGCTTAAAAAATGTAGGCATGCATAGGGAACAGGCAAAGTTTTAAAACTAATCCATGGTCCTGGAGCTCAGACACTTTGGACGTTGGCACGAAAGACTAAAAGCAATAGTTGTTTCCAGTTAAAGCGAAACCGTAGACTGAAACAAAAATGAATGGATGTAAGTCAAATTTGATTTCCTGGCATCGATATAAAATGTTCTGCACTATTGTGAGAACTGCAACCTTGAAATTTCTGAATATCGTTTCTTATGTCTTTGTCTATGAGTGTATCAAATTTGATTAAAATCGGACCACTCCTTCTATAACCCGATTTTTTCGATTATCGATATTTATCCTAGCTAAGAACACTCGTAGACGCTTATAGTACAACTGTGTAAATTTTCAAGATAATCGGTTCAGTCGTTTCGGAGTCTATCGGTAACGGACACACACACACACACACAGACACACACATACAAAGTTCCATTTATTAATAAGTTTATATATATATATATATAGAGAGAGAGGGGGGAGAGAGAGAGAGGGTGCAGTAACAATTCCAGGATAAGATTGATAAATAATGAAAAACGATTTTAGTAATATTATTTAAATATTAAAACTCATCAAACACAAAGCTCAATATATAATTAATTGACAGAGCAGAAATTCATCAATGGAGAAAAATTCTTGTGCCGAAAGCAAGGGTTAGTAAAAGAAGAGGTGAGGAATGTTAGTTCCATTTGGTCAAGCCGAGGGAAATCGTGATAGTAATTTTCTTTTGGTAGTGGAAGGCTGGTGGTTTTGACCATTGGGTCAGGGATTGTAGGTCGGATTTACCAAAACTTAAATTTTAATCTGTGCTAGAATAAAAATATATTATGAATACTGGGAAGAAGTAGATAAGTAGTGAAATTTAAATTTATTACAGTGACGACACATACTAATAGATTCGTTACGTTTATTAAGAAGTACATTCGCATGTTGACATTTTAAAATTCTAATTTTTTCTGTTAAATATACATTAAATTTATCATCTAGATTATTAGAAGTACGTGCCTTGCTTATCGGCTTCCAATTTATCTGTGGATTTTAGGCCTTCTTCTTTCAATTGCCAAAATTTTCGAGGTGGGCTGTCTGATAACTTAACACAAGTTTAGTAAAGGAGTGCCTATGGGTATAAAATCTTTGTTTACAAATTTCCGCCGAAATTCCGATGTACACGCTATATTTTGTTTGTCATTTTTTTTAGGTGAGGGGAGATGTTAGCTTAGTTTGTTTGTTTGTTTTTGAGGCTTAACCACATATCAATCCTTATGGGATCATTTTAAGGTCATAACCAATGATTTTTGGGTAAGGTTATTTTATTTTTACAACATTTTTCTTTTTCATGATTCATTGGGATTTGTTTTTAAGAGCAGGGTCCCCAAGTCCTACCCTTGTTATTTAACCCATAACTGGAGGGAATGGACGGATTTCCCAGTGCTTAAGTGAATACAGGGTATTCAACTGGAATTCTAACTCGGCTCACCGATTTCTCTTTCCGAGCCGATATCCACTGCATCACAACGCACATCCGTCACTATACGCTTACAGCACCTGGTATTCCCAAGCGGTCACCCATCTAAGTACTGACCAGGCTCAACGTTGCTTAACTTTGGTGATCGAGCGAGAACCGGTGTATTCAACGTGATAGGCCGTAAGCCCGTTAGCTTAGTAGATCACATTTGTAGATGTACATTTACCTTCACCCGGACAGTTTTCCTAGGATCTGCAATTGCAGGAGGGTATAATCCCATGGTCTGTATTAGATTCATTGACATTTTTGAAAACTTATGTGAGCTAATAATGTTGTACATATTACTAATATAGGAGTGGCTAATCTTAATCGTTTTCCTATTAAATATTATACTTAGGAGGTTGTCTTAATGAAAATGCTTATTATTTTAAGAAAGAACTTCCCAATGTTAACGGTTGATAGTCTACAGAACGGGATATGTGGCCTCCCTCTTTCTCTTCTATAAATACTTTCATGGCTTCTGCTCGGATGAGCTTAAGTCACTGATGCCTCCTCAACAGGTGTTTACCCGTGCAACCAGACTGGCAACTGGGTCCCACCCATTCACAGTCAGGTTAGCCAAACGCAGACGACAATTCTACTCCTGCAGCTTCCTCTCTCGCACTTCCCGCCTGTGGAACTCACTCCCGTATTCTTGCTTTCCTGACGGTTACGACCTCCAGAAATTTAAAAGCAAAGTTAATACTCACCTACTAACCACTGGACTCTAGCTCTCCCCCCTCCCCTGTATAATCTTCACGTTCTCTCCGCCCATGTATCTGTCATTGCACCTGCTTTCTCAGCTTTCTATTGTTCCTTTCTAACTAGCTTGTACTCCTCACTCTTTTCTAATTAATCTTTCTACATTTATGTAACCCCCTGCACATCAGTGGCGTTTCTGCCTTGCTCGGGGTGAAATGATTAAAAAAAAATATATATATATAATATTCCTTTTCCTGTATTTTTAACTAGCCTTCTGCGATTCACATATACTAGTGGGTTTTAAATAAATTAATTTATCTTTATACCGTTACTCTGGAGTGCTTTTTCATATAGTACTTTGTTATTGCTAAAGATCCTATGGTCAGAAGATAACTGGCTAATTCTAGTATTAACCGACTTCAGTATTTGTTTTATAATGGCGTTAAGGTGGTTAGAATTAATTTTGATGTAACTAGGGGTTTTATTTTCCTTATCGTACGGTTTAAAAGAATTATTATCGAGGTTGAGGGTAATATGTAGGTAGTTCACCATCTTTAAGTTGGAATCAATTTATATTTTAAATACTAGCATCTTAAAGGCTCTAATGATTTTCTTCTGGATTTTCATAGTGAAAGAGCGACTACTGTTTAGAATAAACATATGCCCTTCATCTCGCTATAGACCTACATGCTTAGGATCCAAAATTATATTAAGGGTGTGTAGGATATATATGCCTATAATTCGGCAATGAATCACGTGCTCACACGGGGACGTCAAATTTACTATTGAGACTTTTAGTCCAGGTATAATCCTTAAGAGCAAGGAGGGATTTCCTAGCTGCTAGAATAATATTAGTTTCTTTGTCTGCGATTTCTACATAGCTTCTAGCAAAATTAATACAGTTTACTAGAAGATCTTTAGATAGAGAGGGATAGAAGTTAGCAATATTAAATTTAAGAAATGTGGTTCTAGCTTAATCAGTGATATTGCTAAACCAATGGATATTATCTGAAGAAACTTTCCAGAGGTTGGGGTGGGGGTTGTGTTGGAGTTTAGCGGTTATATTTTTGATAATTTTTTTTGACTTAAGGTATCAGACAGCAGTCTCCCGAAAATACTGGCAATAGAAGAAGGAAGGCCTAAAACCCAAAGATAAAATGGAAGCTGATAATCACAGTACGTATTCTTAATAGTGTAGGTGATAAAAGTAATTTGTGTTCAGCAGAAAAATTAGGATTTAAATTTTCAATATCAGAATTTACTTCTTAATAAACGTAAACGAAGGAGCATGTGTCATCACCGTAATAAATTTAAATTTTACTACTTATCTTCTTTCATTTATTCACAACTAGCAGTATAGCAAGACAACAGAAAATTTTCCGCAGTAGTTTGCCATTGCTTTCTGCGGTAGACTGGTTGCCTGCTAAGGCTATACAGCCCAGTCTGTTCTGTTATTTTAGCCATAATTGGAGAGAAGAGACGGATTAATATCTTTCCCAAGGGTATTTGTGCGTAAGTGAATGCAATGAATTCAACCAGAATTCGAACTCGGCTCCCCGATTTGCCGTTCCGTGTCGATATCCATTGCATCACAACTCACATTCTAAAAAGTCAGTTAAGTGTCATACACGCTTGGGAGATCTTGTCTCGAAAGAGACATGACTGACTGGGCAGAAGATTATCCCGCAGTAGGTTGCCATTGCTTTCTGTGGTAGACTGGTTGCCAGCCAAGGCTATAGAACCCAATCTGTCCTATTAATTAACCAATAACTGGAGGGATAGAAAAATTAATACCTTTCCAAAGGGTATTTGCGCAAGGCATTCAACTGGAATTCGAACTTGGCACCCCAATTTCTCGTTCCGAGTCGATATCCACTGCACCATAACGCACATTAATATCATCATCGGCCTAAATTTATGACTTCTTGGATAAACATTCCGGAAAAAATATCCTGTCAAAAGGACGGCTTTTTCCTTGACGCCGCTTTTATTTTAACTACCTTCACTCATCAGCAAAGTTTATTGTTTTTAAAAGCGATAATTAGAATTGTAATAAATCTTAAGCATATGATGAAATTGAATTTATATAGTTTTTCATTTTCAAGAATAATTTTAGATCCCAAGTTGGCATGTATGCCGACGACACAACAATCTACTTCCGCATCGATCAGAAACCAGGTCTGGAAGACAAAGTGAACCTCGCTGCCGCACTTGAAAGGGACCTCCAATCCGTAGTGACCTGGGGTAGGAAATGGTTGGTAAATTTCAATGCCTCCAAAACAAAGCTGTTATCAACTAACCACCATAGACAATCGCATCTACCTCCCATTAGCATGGGACAGGCTAGCCTCCCAGAGAGTAAAATACTACGCCTCCTTGGCCTTACACTCTCGGCGGACCTCAAATGGAATGACTCTATTGAATCCATTGCCAAATCTGCTGCCATGAAAGTGGGCTCCCTGTGCAGGGCCCGGAAATTTTTCCCACCTGAAACTATTCTGCACATATACAAATCTACCATCCGCCCGTGTATTGAATATTGCTGCCATATCTGGTCGGGTGCCCCTGCTGCTCTCCTTGGGCTTCTTGACAAAATACAAAGGAGGATCTGTAACGTGGTTGATACTGACTTGGCAGACCGGCTGCAGCCGCTCTCACACCGGCGTGATGTGGCTTCCCTGTGCCTCTTCTACAAGTACTTTCATGGCTTCTGCTCCGATGAGCTTAGATCACTGGTGTCGCCTAAGCACGAATTTACACGAGAGCAACTAGGTCCCACCCTTTTACAGTTAAACAAATAAGATGTAACCGTAAATTCTACTCCAACAGCTTCTTTTCTCGCGCTTCCCGCCTGTGGAACTCCCTTCCACAAGTCTGCTTTCCCGACAGTTACAATCTCCAGGTGTTTAAATGTAGGGTCAATAGACACCTCCTATCACACTAACTCCCAACTATTCTCACAACACTCTCATCTACCCAACCCTCATTCTAGGTATCCTCACCCGCCTATCACCCACCCTCTGTTATTTCCTATATTTAATCAGCCTTTCTCCACTCTACGTAGCCCCCTGCACAGTAGTGGCAGTGACATGCCTTGCTCGGGGTGAAACGCTTATAAAAAAAAAAAAAATTAATAACATTCTAAAATCAAATACTATTAGAATTTACGCAATATTTATTATTTACCAATTTATAAAGAAATAAATGCGTATATAATTTTATATTCATAGATCTATAAACCTTTACTAAATTATTGAAATATATGCACCAACTATAAAAAAAGAAATCTTATTTAGTATTTTATAAATTCTAAATCAATTGGCAATTTTCCGATGTTTTACAAATCATTCTAATAAATTATATGAATGAATAGTTTAAATAAACAAACTAATAAATAAATATTTATTATTTTTGTTGTCAAGAACAAAAAATGTATAGATTCAACTTCATGGATTTAGGTTTTATTACAATTCTAATCGTGGCTTTTTCAAGGACGCATTTCAGATGCTGAGTAGAGTATTAAAAGACAAGAAAATTTCACTAGAAATAAAGAGTACTGGATTGCTATGTGATGTCGGTTCTTCAAAATGGCAGTGAATGCTGTACAATATCATCAAAGATGAAAGAAAAACTTGAAGCAACTGAAATGTGGTCCTACAGAAGCATACTGGATATAAAGTGGGGGATCAGTTTCATATTGCAATCAATATATAAACTGATCCCTCACTTTGTGGTCACAGCAGTTACTATACATTTATATTCCTGAGATCCAAAAGCACAAGGATGCATTCTGGGAGCTGAGTAGAGTATTAAGAAACAGGACGATTTCGCTAGAAACAAAGAAGAGAGTACTGGATTGCTATGTGATGTCAGTTCTTCAAAATGGGAGTGAATGCTGGACAATATCATCAAAGATGAAAGAAAAACTTAAAGCAACTGAAATGTGGTTCTACAGAAGGATGCTGCGGATATCATGGATCGAGCATATGAGCAATGATGAGATTTTGGAAAGGAGGGAAACTGAAGGGAAACTCATACTGAGCATCAGGTAGAGACAGCTAAAGTTCCTGGGACATGTGAGATGGAGGGAGAGCTTGGAGAATCTGATACTCACAGGTGAGATAGAGGGAAAAAGAGACAGGGGAAAGCAGCAGATAACATATTTGAAGGGCCTGAGCAGATCGATGGCAGAGCGGAGTTTGGGTGGGGTAACAGGAGAAAGCGTCCTAAGAGTCACCAGGGATAGGAAGACGTGGAAGGGCATGATCGCCTACGTCCTGAAGGGATATGGCACATACAAGAAGAAATATTGCCGAAGAGTGAAGATAGTTAAAAAAAAAGTAGTGTCTTGGGAAAAACTGTTTTATTGACATTCCTTCTTATTGCGGGTACTCTAATCCATGTTTGCCAACCTTTTTAGTTTTATTTTTTTTTTAATCATTTCACCCCAAGCAAGGAATTCCACTGCCACTATTGCGCATGGGGTTACATAGGGGAAGGTAAAGAGAAGGAGTGGTTGGATATAAGAAATGTCAGAAGGAGGGTGATAGATGGGTAAGGATACCGAGGCTGAGTGTTGGGCAGATGGGAAGAGTGTTTGAAAGAATGGATGCGAGTTAGTGTGTCAGGAGGTGTCTATTGACCTTACATTTAAACTCCTGGAGATTGTAGCCGTCGGGGAAGCAATCATGTTGAAGGGAATTTCTAATTTATGATCTTTAATCGCAACATTACAATTGAACTAGGATGTGTGTTGTGGTGCAGTGGATATCAACACTTAACGACAAATTGGGGAGCAACATAGTGAGAAGCACTCACACAGAAAAGAGAGAAGGTTGATCTGGTGACCAAAAAAGGGATCCCTTATTCGTCATTTGAAACGGCTGAGTGTATCAAAAAGTGCATCACAATCAGATGAGTCAGTGAGAGAAGACAGTTGTTGAATATCGTAGTGTTGGACCGGTACGGAGATTCTTAACGCGAGATACGTTTTGTCACATGACTGCCTGCCTTAGAAGGGACTTCGATTTCAGCCTGGTGCCAGACCAACTAACTTAGATATTGCTACACTCTGTAGAATACGTGGGTTAGAATTATAGTTGTCTGTAAGCAATAGTGATAAACTCTAAACAAATACTGTACTAAACAGAACGTATGTATATAAACTTGTTGATTTTCTTTTCTTGTTTTGGTTCTCATCTCTAGCTGTCCGCATTTTTTCGGTGACTTTCAACCCAACCGGCTTGTTATCAAATAAACACAACCTGGGCAGAGCCTGGTTTAAAACGAAGTGATCGACTATCGATCGGCCGCGAGATTTTGGGTGTCGACGCGAAGGACTGGTGGTGTGGGGGTTCACAAATCTTGGAGAACAATATTGTTTGTCGCATTTCATTCTTTAAGACTCCATCGGACTACAGTGACGTTTACGTTGATATATAGATAAGTAAATGGATAGATTGACAGACAGACAGACAGACAGATAGATATTTTAAGAAGTCTACAACAAAGTGGGAAAACATTGCGTTTGACATATTTAATCTTTAGTGCTTTATCTAGATATATATATAAAACAATCCATATATTTCGTTAAAAGTAAAATAAAATTAACCCTTGATAATAGCTAAAAGTATAGTCGAAAGCGACTGGAAAAAAGAAACTTTAGGACAATTTTTATATAATTTATAAGTTCTGAAAACAAGATCAAGTAAATAATTATATGAAAACCTAAACCTAGTACCTTGTCATTTTTAACGAAACTTGCATATACAGTACTGAGCAAAAGTATCTTATGAGACATATTGACAGAAAATAAACAATTTAATTAAAGTAATTTTATTTGATTTACTCAACAAATGCTTTAATAAGGAAACACTTGTTTCAAAATATATTTAATATTTAATATAATAGCCTTTTACTTTGATCACAGCCTTCATTCTGTCAGGCATTGACATCACAAGCTTCTTCAATGTATCTAATGGTAGCTCCTGCCAAGCAGTTTGTATTTGTTCCCAAAGTGTGTCTTGCGAAGTAACATTGGATTTATCAATTTTTTTATCCAAAATATCCCATAGACATTCAATAGTTTTGAGATCGAAGCTTTGTGGGGACGTATTCAGATTCTGAAGCCTTTATTCCTCTTCCTTTTTAGTTAAATAATTCTTACAAATGTTTGGCTTTTCACCCTGTATTTGAATTTCAGTAAGGTTTTTAGGAAAAGCATCCCTGTCCTAATACTTTTGCACACTACCGGTAGTGTGCAGAAGTGTTAGGACAGGGGTGATTTTAAACTTTATTTTGATGCCTCATAAAAGATAAATAGTTATTTTCCTAATACTTTTGCTCAGTAATGTATATATATATATATATATATATATATATGTGTGTGTGTGTGTGTGTGTGTGTGTGTGTGTGTAGGAATAATTGTCTTAAAAATGGGGTTAAAAATGTAATAGCTTTCGCTGTTTTAATTGGCCATGCTCTCCATAGACAAGAGAAAACCATAAAAAAATGTTAAAGGTATTTCTTGGAACAATTAGCCGTTTTCATACCAAAAATTCCGGCGACGTTATCACAATAAAAAAAGTGGGGAATAAAATATGACAACTTCGCATTTTGTTTTTATCTTTACAGAGACTTTCATGAACATTTCTTCCAATGTTCGGCAGATTTTGTCGGAAACTGAATTTATTTAGATATTATATTTATCAGTTCTATTAAAGAAACCTTATTTTTATGACGCAAATTCTTTTCCGACATCCCATTAATACGCAAATATAGATTTTCGTATTAGATAACATTTGTGATTTTTTAGCGATATTTGCTATCACATGTGTTACCATAATGTCAATTACAACTGCTTTAGCGATTTGAATTTGAGAGCCGTAGTTAAGGTTGATATTTGAGCTGCGTAATTGGGCTTGATAACTGAGCTTGATAACTGTGTAATTAGGTTTGATAACTGAGGTTGATATTTGAGCGAAGTAATTAAATTTGATATTTTAGCCTTGTAATTGAGCTTGATAACCGAGCTAAGTAACTGAGTTTGATATTTGAGCGCTGTAATTAAGATTGTTGAGAGAAGTAACATTTGAGAGAGTGAAATGAGTTTTATCCTTGATATTTAGCATGTAACTGAGCTTGATATTTGAGCGCCATAATTGATGTTGATATTTGAGTGCTGTAATTGAGGTTGATATAACGAGGTAACCGAGATAGATATTTGAGATTCATTTTCAGCGCTGTAATTGAGCATGTCATATGAGCAGTTTAATTGTTTGCTTTTTAAGCAATTTAATTGAGCTAGCTATTAGAGAGAGATTCATATTTGAACGATGTGCATGAAGTTGACATATAAACGTTTTAAATGAACATGAAATTTGAGCGCTGTAATTAGGCTTGGTATTTGGGCGAGGTATTTTACCTTTTGGATTTCTTGCATTCTATTTGAAATAGTTTTCATCAACAACTTTCTCTCGTTGTGTGATAAATCTGTCCAGTTTTCTTCTGAACCAAAAGCCTTTTCATAGTCAACTAAGTCTAAATAATGTACTTTGATACATTTTTTGGTCGGTTGATATACACTGGATGTGCGTTGTGGTGCAGTGGATATCCACTCGGAACGAAAAATCGGGGAACCGAGTTCGAGTTCCTGTTGAATTCTTTGCATTCACTTGCGCACAAATACCCTTGGGAAAGGTATTAGTCCGTCTCTTCCTTCCAGTTATTAGGACAATAGGACAGATTGGGTTCTATAGCCTTGGTCGGCAACCAGTATACCGCAGAAAGCAATGGCAACCTATAGTGGGATAATCTTCTGCCCAATCAGTCATGATCATCCGAAGCGTGTATCACGTATGGCACTTAACTGACTGACTGAATATAATAGTTGAAAACATGATTAAGGCTTTTACTGGGGGATTTTAAAGTGGGGGATTAGTTTTATGCTTTTATGAAGTAATAAACTGATCCCCCACTAATTACTACCCAATAATATAATACATCTCTTCCCCTTCTAGCTATGAGTCAAATAACAGGACGGATTGGGTTCTATAGCCTTGTCTGGCAACCAGTCTACCACAGGAAGCAATGGCAACCTACTGCAGGATAATCTTCTGTCCATTCAGTCATGTCTCGAAAGAGACATGAACACCTAAAGCGTGTATCACGTATGACACTTGACTGACTGATATACACTACCGGCCATAATTATTAAGCAACGCCAGTGTGTTAAAAAATGTTCCAATCCCTTGATAGATCTGTTTATATTTATCTATATGTTATTCTAGCCTTTCATACCTGTTCATATATATCCAAATCTCATATCATATCTGATGGTATATACACTACCGGCCATAATTATTAGGTCACCCCAGTGTTTTAAAAAAATGATGTATTTCATACTATATTTTAGTATTTATTGTCAAGTGAATGATTGTAAATGAAAATAGAATTGTTCTGTTGTTCATACTGCACAATAACATGTGCATCAAATGAATTTATAAATATTTAATAATTACCTCTATTGCAGTTTCATCAATGAAAGAATGAAACAAAATTAGGGTGATTCGGACGAGTTCATCTTTGATTCCATATCTGTCTACATCTGAATTATTCCCAGATTTATTTGTTCCTACCTAAATCTGAATGTATTTCTTGATGAATATATTCATATTTGTCGATATCTGTTCCAATATCTCGATATACCTGGTCATAATTATGTTAAAATTTTCCTATCTCTCGACAGATCTATCTATCTATCTATCTATCTATCTATCTATCTATCTATCTATCTATCTATCTATCTGTTTCTATGATTATATATCTCGATCTATCTGTTCATATCGATGTAAAAATGTTCTAATCCCTTGATAGATCTGTTTATATTCATCTATATCTTATTCTAACTATTGATTAATTCTTTCATACCTGTTCATATCTATCCAAATCTCATATCATATCTGATGATATATACACTACCGGCCAAAATTATTAAGCAACCCCAGTGTGTTAAAAAATGATGTATTTCATACTATTTTTGAGTATTTTTTGCCAAGTGAATAAGTTGTGGTACAGTGGATATCGGCGCGGAACGATAAACCGGGGAGCCGAGTTCGAATTCCAGCTGAATCCATTGTATTCACTTACGCGCTAAAACCCTTGGGAAAGGTATTAATCCGTCTCTTCCTTCCAGTTATGGGTTAAATAGCAGGACAGATTGGGTTCTATAGCCTTGGTCGGCGACCAGTCTACCGCAGAAAGCAATGGCAACCTACTGCGGGATAATCTTCTGCCCAGTCAGTCATGTCTTTGTCGAGACATGATCGCCCAAGCGTGTATCACGTATGGCACTCGACTGACTGACTGAATAAGTGTAAATGAAATTAGAATTGTTCTTTTGTTAATACTGTACAATAACATGTGCATCAAATGATCTCCCAAAGCGTGTATCACGCATTGCACATAACTCACTGGCTGAATATTATAGTTGGAATCATGATTAAGGTTTCTACTGATCATCAAATGGGGGATCGGTTTTTTTATTGTTATTAAGTAATAAACTGATCCCCCAGAGTAAATTAAGGTTGATATTTGATCAAGGTAAATGAAGTCGAAATTTGATCGCTGTAATTGAGGTTACCATTTGAGTGCTTTAATTGAAATTAATATTTGAGCGAGGCAACTGTGGTTCTGGAATACTGCCAGTTCTCTGAAAGAGTTCTCCTGATTAAACTGAAAGGGAGACCGTTCAACGTAGCAATTGTCGTCTATGCACCAACAACACAAAGCATTGAGGAAGATATATAATCTTTTTACTCCACTCTTGACAATGCTAAGACACAATGTAAAGCCAATAAATTAGAATCATCATTGGAGATTTTGAATACCAAGGAGAGGGAAGGGGAAACAACTGGAAACTTCGGATTAGGAATCCGCAACGACCTGGGCGAAAGATTGGTCCAGTGGTGTAAGGCGAATGACCAGGTGATAATCAACATCAGGTTTCAAAAACACCCGAGACATTTATGGACATGGAGGAGCTCAGGAGGCGACACGAAAAACCAAATCAATTATCTAAACTTATTTATAAATGGAACTTTGTCTATGTGTGTGTGTGTGTCTGTGTGTGTCTGTGTGTCTGTGTGTGTGTCTGTGTGTGTTTTATAAAAGTGAATTGTGGCCCGAAACTTTTACCCATAGTATATATATGTAAACTTATTTATAAATATATATATAAATAAAACGTTATATGTGTGTGTGTGTCTGTGTGTATGCGTGCGTATGTGTGTGTGCCCGTTACCTATACACTCCGAAACGGCTGAACCAATTTTCTTGAAAATTTACACAATTGTACTATAAGCATCTGCGAGTGTTCTTAGCTAGGTTTTGTGTCGAGGTACCCCCGACAAATATCGAAACTCGATAATCGAAAAAATCAGGTTATAGAAGGAGTGGTCCGAGTTTAATCAAATTTGATACACTCATAGACAAAGACATAAGAAACGATATTCAGATGTTTCAAGGTTGCAGTTCTTACAATAGTGCAGAAAATCGATAATATATATATATATATATATATATATATATATATATATATATATATATAAAAGGTAAGATGTTTGTGTGTGTGTCTGTTTATCTGCCTGTATTTTTTTCAACACTTTTATTTTAGTTTTTGATTCGGGTTTGGCTCTAAGTAGGTATAATTGTAGTTCTTAGTCTCAGCCATGATATCATTTACTCAGAGGACTTATTTAGCCTTCAAAATTCAATTTACGACGAAAAAAACTTATTTGATACCGATACCAGAAAATCAAAATTTGACTTACATCCATTCCTTTTACTTTTAGTCTACGGTTTCGCTTTAACTGGAAACAACTATTGCTTTTTAGTCTTTCGTGCCAACGTTCAAAGAGTCTGAGCTCCAGGACCATGAATTAGTTTTAAAGCTTTCATTACACCCGAGCAACGCCGGGTTATACTGCTAGTATATATATGTGTGTGTGTGTGTGTGTGTGTGTGTGTGTGTGTGTGTGTGTGTGTGTGTGTGTGTGTGTGATGAATGCGAAAAAATGGCTTGGAGGCAAATCCCAAATGTTTTGTATATACCATAATATTTTGATCTCGTTGATGAGATGGGTGTTAAATTTACCCGTCGAAATAGCCATCTGACTTAAGAAAATTTGAATTTTTATTATATATATCTCGGTGTAATAAGATGACAGCAAAATTCCAGTTACAAACGATATCCAGTCAGTGTTTAAGAAAAAACGAATTGTGCATTTCGCCTCTTTACCACAGATAAATGAAGAATTCGACAGACGAGAAAAAAAATAAACAGTGTCTTGTCGAAGATTGTGCAGAGTCAATGGGCTTCACCGACTGTGAAAAAGAATTCAAAGGAGACCCGGATCTGCGGTGATTTCTCGACGAGGCCTAATGCAGCATTTAAAGACTATCATTATTCATTACGTAGACCGGAAGAAATTTTCGCGAAACTAAATGAAGGAAAAACATTTACAGTATTTTTTTTATTGTAATATAGGGTTCAGTTCGAAATTCCTAGCACCTGAAGAAGGCCAGAGCGTACAACGGCCAATATGAACGCCATTCCTTGTCTAATGCCTCTTCTGGAAGTCATGACTTCCAGAAGAGGCATTAGGCAAGGAATGGAATTGATATGCCCCTGTGATTATAATAAAATGTTCGGTCCGAAATTCCACGCACTTGAAGACGGTCGAAGCGTACAACGGCCGAAACGTAGTACAAATGGCAACAAAGACGAGGACAATAGTCCGAATAATGTAACTACTATAATATATATATAATTTAGAAAAGATTTTAGATTTATTACAATGGGTAATACATATTTTACCGCATATTGCGGCTCGTCAGAACCAAATGGTACAACAGTTAATCCTCAAAATATCCCCACCAAATTATTTTCTATGTAAAATAATTTTGTAAGGGATATTTTGAAGATCAACTGTTGTAACATTAGGGTCTGACGACCCGCAGTATGCGGTGAAATATATATTACCCATTGTAATAAATCTATAATCTTTTCTAAATTATATTACTCTGTTAAATTTAATAAATGAATTTAACATTGAGTTCTTTTGAGTTCGTCTCTATCGGAATTTACTTGGATAGTATGCCAAGTGTGCTACGTTATATATATATATATTCATCCGCAGACAGATCTGTTTCACAGCTCATCAGTATATATAAATTTGTGTGTGTGCGTGTGTGTGTTTGCATCTGTGTGTGTGTGTGTGTGTGTTATGAAATACATTGGAGACAATACCTTGTTATTTCTTTTATGTAATTTCATTTTTTACATTATTTTTTCTTATCTATTCTAGCTCTTTCGACCATTCTCTTGTCATCTTCAGAGATATATAGATACTAGTTGTCAAGAAAAGATAAGATGACAAACTAAAAACTGATATCATCTCAGCGTCCCCGTTGGAAAAAAAACCAACTAAAATATGAATACGAAGCAGCCGAGAATAAAACGCATTCCGTTGCGAGAGAAGTTATTCCAAAATCAATATTACGTGAAGCTGCTTTTATTCTGTACTACGTCTTGTAGGCTTGATGACATTGGCTTCACTAGATTTACGCAAATTGTCACGGGATTTTTTTTTCTCCACTCTGACAGTATGCAGTCTTTCATTCCTATTTTCTATATTCGTTGTCTTTTTTTCTTCCTGTTTAAGTACACTCACAAAACGCTCAGTTGGATTTAACTCCGCTGACATGATTGCCCACTCGAGTACTTTTATCTTTGATGTCTTCGGAAAGTCTCTTTTCTTCTTAACTCAATGCTTTTGATCATTATCATCCTGGAACATAAGTCTTTTTTTTTCCAAAGCGCTTGAATGAACGCGTCATGTTTTCATTCAATATTTTGACATAGTCTTCAGCATTCATAATTCCGTTGCTGAAATGCAACTCACCAACGTCATCAGAGCTAATAACACTCCAGAAATTAATGTTTTCAAGTGCATACCAAACTACTGAGACTTCTTTATACGGCTCACCACGATGTCTGCAAAATCTTCCCTCAGACCGAAAACAGTTATAGTCTTCTTCTTCAGAACGTAGGCGATCATGGACTTCCACTTGGCTCTGTCTTTTGTCGCTCGCAATAATTTTTCTCTTGCTATCTCTCCCAAGACCTGCTCCGTCAACCATTTGCTCAGATCTAACAAGTACGTCTCTTCCTCCATTTATCCGACCTGTGAGCATCAAGTTCTTCCTTCCTCATTACGTGTCCCAGGAACCTTATTTGTCTCTTCCTGATATTTAGTATCAGTTTTCTTCTCGTTTGCATCCTTTCCAACACCTCATCGTTGCACACGTGCTCTGTCCATGGTATCCTCAGCATCCTTCTGTAAAACCACATTTCTGCTGCCTCAAGCTTCTCCTTCATCTTTGATGAGATCGACTAGCATTCACTTCCATAGAGAAGGACAGATATCACGTAGCAATCCAGCACTCTTTTCTTTGTTTCTAATGAGATTTTCCTGTCTTTCAGTACTCTGCTTAGCTTCTGAAATGCATTTTTGGCCATGCCAATGCGTTTTTGGATATCTATGCTGTACTTTCCATCCTCTGTCAAAACACTTCCTAAGTATTAGAATTTTTTACTTGTTTTATTTTAGATTCTCCAATTTGCAGTTGGCATATTGGTCTCTTTTTGCTGATGACCATGCATTCAGTTTTCTAGAGGTTTATGCTTAATCTTTCTTCTCACTTTCTTTTGCTAAATTCTATAGAATGTCCTGCATTTTCCTCTCCTTGTCTGCTATCAGCACCGTGTCATCCGCGTATCGGATATTGTTGAAATTGTGGCCGCCAATGACAAATCCTCGCAAGGCTTTTATTTCTCTCAGAATTGCTTCGCTGTACAGGTTAAAAAGATCCGGTGAGAAAACCCATCCTTGTCTTACGCCCCTTTCTATTTTTACATACCTGCTGAGTTCACTTCCTACCTGTACACAAGCGGTTTGCTGCCAATGTAGATTCTTGCTTTTCCAATTGTCTTTTTCGAAAATGTCGAGCATCTCTATCAAGTCCTTGTGTCGTACTTTGTCAAACGCTTTTGCGTTTTCTATAAAGCACAGATAAAGGTCCTCCTGCATTTGTATTATTCGTTCAGATAGCATTCTGAGCATGATTATCGCATTCCTTGTTCCGGTATCTTTAACGAATCCATATTGTTCTCGTTCTATCTCCAGGCCGATTCTGCTGCATGTTCTGTTCATCAGAATCCGGATGATGAGTTTTATTATGCGTCTCATTAAACTGAGTGTTCGATGGTGCTGACATATTACACTGCCCAAAACTATGAAGAAAATTGTCTGTTCTTTGAGTTTGTTGATGCAGCTTGGGCGTTTGTACTAAGGAATTGTCGATAGACCAACATAGAAACAACGCTATACTTATTTTGAATGATTTTAACCAACACAATTGCTTACAAACATGAAAGTGACAATGAGAAACAAACCATAAATTCTATATTCGCAGTATAATCAGCTAGCAGAGCGGTTGCCTATTGGATGAATCGTTTGCTTGCTTCTCGGCAAGTTTAAAGTTCAAATATTAATATCTATTTTGTATTCACTTTATAATCATGTCTGTCTATCATTAAATTAGAAGTTAGAAAAAACCTGTTTTATATTGTTCATTTTTGGTTCGTGTTTTACTAACTTGTATTTGCTCCATGGTACCTCAAAGTCGTTCGATGCCATGAAGCACACAAAGAATGTATTTTTATTTCATAAGACGACGTTCTGCTATTCCTAATTTCTTTTATTCTAACGATCTTGAAATTCAGTAACGCATCTTTACGCAATCGCCGGTCGTGTGAGCCAATCTTTTTCAGGGAACATTTGATGGTTGGAATCAAAACATCAACTGAATACGCATAGTAGCTACTCTAGCATCTACGCATCGCTCATTCAGTAATGAATTAGAGCACTCTGGTTACTGGCGTATGATACATTATACGCTAAAAGTCTGCATAGCTCAGAGGTAGGATCGCCGATTTTTAATAACTGATTTTACAGCTTATCGTTTTAAAATCAGTTATTAAAAATTGCCTGAATACACCACTCATGGTAGAAACCTGGGTAGCGAAATAACTCGTTTAAAAATGGAAAATATACAAACGTTCTACAATATAATTGTATTGAAAACTTTTTAATACAAATTTGTACTGGTCTAACCCTATTATGACCAGAAACTAAGTATTAAACAATCAATCAATCAATATATATATATATATATATATATATATATATATATATATATATATATATATATATATATATATATATTGTAATAGTTGTTACAATGGTTTATAAATTCATAGTATCACTACACAAAACTTTTCGCGTTTCTCATTGGATGAAAAGTTTGAAATGAAAATTAAATGGTGAAAACGGTTTATTGTGGTGATATGATGTTTAAGTGAAAGCGGGGTTGGGAGCTTATTCTGATTCTGTCGGCTTTATTGTAGTCTTAGAGATATGGGTTAGGAGAGGTGGGTTAGTTTAAGACAGGTTCCTTATTTATTTTGTCTAGATGTGGTGGATGTGGTATATATATATTTATTCAGAAATTATAACATGGATATATATATATATATATATATATATATATATATATATATATATATATATATATATTACTTCATTAGCGACAGTCGATTTTCTTGGGTTCTTTATTCACCAATCTTCCTCATATAACAAACAGACCTTGGAATCAGATTTGTATGGTCTCCCTACGATTTTCTATACACGTCAGATTCTTCCATTTTCTTCCTATTCTGTACAATTTTGGCGAATATATTTTCGCTTAACCTAAGTCTTGTACTTATGGTTTTGGTCGTGTTCATTCTATTTGTGCAAATAAATAACCCTGTCCTTTATATTCGGGAAACAGTTCTTTTCTACGGGGAGACATTTTTAAATAAATGGTTGCATACTTAAAAATGTCTGTGTCAAAATTATTTTAAATTTGTGTGCTTTAATATTTATACAGATTTATTGAAATCAAGAATCAAGATTGGTTTGAAAATAAACTGACTTAAATATCGACTTATGGGATAAGAAGCTTTTTTTCTTAAATTTGAACTTATTTCCGGATTGTTATATATGCGTATTTTTGCTTACATAGATTCAGTGCTGTAAATTAGAGTAATATAATAATACAAATATTTAGTAATAAATAATATTTAATAATATTCATTGACTGAACGTCACGAAGTCAGATGATAGTCAGATAAACGCCATACGTGATACACGCTTGGGCAATCATTCATCTTTCGAGAAATGACTGACTGGACAGAAGATTTTTTCCGCAGTAGGGGGTCATTACTTTCTGCGGTAGTCTGGTTACCGATCCAGACTATAGAACCCAATCTGTCCTTTTCTTTAACTCATAGCTGGAGGGAGAAGTGATGGATTTATACAATAGTCATTCAATAAATAAGGTGAATTTTTCAGTATAAGGACTTCTAATACAGATAGAAGCTTTTTTTAAAATTTTTTCCTTTACTTCTTTTTCAAGGGGATTTAATTTTTTTGGCGAATTGAAAAAAACTTTGAGATTTTTGGAGATTAATAAAGATGGCCGACCAAGAAGCACGCTCCAGGATTGAACAAAGTTAGGTTATCAAGTTTTTAATTGCTGAAGGGTGCAAACTAGTTGAAATTCACAGGAGAATGTCAACTGGTTATGGTGCCACATATTTCAGCCAAAAAGTGTCTTCAAGTGGGCTAAATTGTTTAAGAAGGACGGAACAGTGTTGAGGATGAAGACAGACCTGGGAGGCCTACAGAAGTAAGGTCTCCTGAGGTGATCGAATCAGTCAATGAGCTCATTCAGTCTGACAGAAGGGTTACAGTTGATGAGGACTTTGAGCCTATCTGTTGAGACAGCACACAAAATTGTCCATGATGAACTTGCCTACTCGAAGGTCAGACCTACCAGCAGCCCAAACGGTGCAGACCATCAACGAGCTCGGCTGGAAACTGCTCCCTTATCCCCTTTACAGCCCAGACCTTGCCCCTTCAGACGTTCACCTGTTTGGTCCCTTGAAAGCGTTCACGAGAGGCACGGAGTTTGAAAATGACGATGAAGTCAAAAGTGCAGTGAGCAATTGGTTGAAGCATCATTTCAAAGATATTACGCTGAGGGAACAAATGGGAAAACTGTGTGGCACTGCTGGAAGACTACGTTGAAAAGAAAAGGTAAGCTTCTATCTGTATTAGAGGTCCTTATACCGAAAAATTCGCCTTATATATTGAATGACACTCGTAGATGTTTTTACACCGAAAAATTCAACTTATTTATTGAATGACCCTCGTAGAAGTCCTTATACCGAAAAATTCACATTATTTATTCAATGACCCTCGTAGAAGTTCTTATACCAAAAAATTCACCTTATTTATTGAATGACCCTCGTAGAAGTTCTTATACCGAAAAATTCACCTTATTTATTGAATGACCCTCGTAGAAGTCCTTATACCAAAAACTTCACCTTATTTATTGAATGACCCTCGTAGAAGTCCTTATACCAAAAAATTCACCTTATTTATTGAATGATCCTCGTAGAAGTTCTTATACCGAAAAATTCACCTTATTTATTGAATGACCCTTGTAGAAGTCCTTATACCAAAAAATTCACCTTATTTATTGAATGGCCCTCGTAGAAGTTCTTATACCGAAAGATTCACCTTATTTATTGAATGGCCCTCGTAGAAGTCCTTATACCGAAAGATTCACCTTATTTATTGAATGATCCTCGTAGAAGTTCTTATACCGAAAGATTCACCTTATTTATTGAATGACCCTCGTAGAAGTCCTTATACCGAAAAATTACCTTATTTATTGAATGACCCTCGTAGAAGTCCTTATACCGAAAAATTCACCTTATTTATTGAATGGCCCTCGTAGAAGTTCTTATACCGAAAGATTCACCTTATTTATTGAATGGCCCTCGTAGAAGTCCTTATACCGAAAGATTCACCTTATTTATTGAATGATCCTCGTAGAAGTTCTTATACCGAAAGATTCACCTTATTTATTGAATGACCCTCGTAGAAGTCCTTATACCGAAAAATTACCTTATTTATTGAATGACCCTCGTAGAAGTCCTTATACCGAAAAATTCACCTTATTTATTGAATGGCCCTCGTAGAAGTCCTTATACCGAAAGATTCACCTTATTTATTGAATGATCCTCGTAGAAGTTCTTATACCGAAAAATTCACCTTATTTATTGAATGGCCCTCGTAGAAGTCCTTATACCAAAAAATTCACTTTATTTACTGAATTGCCCTCGTAGAAGTTCTTATACCGAAAAATTCACCTTAATTATTGAATGACCCTCGTAGAAGTCCTCATACAAAAAATTCACCTTATTTATTGAATGATCCTCGTACCTTTCCCAAGAATATTTGCTCGTAAGTGAATGCACCGAATTCAACTGGGATACAAAATAGGCTTTTCGATTTCTTTTTACGCGTTGATACCCACTGCACCACAACGCAAGTCAGTTGTACAAATCAGAATTTTACATTAGTACTTTTTATTAACGTTTTATAAACTACTATTTGCGACGTGACGCCTCCATTATCACTCGACGCCATTGGATCCAAAGTTATTACGTTTTTTCAAAACTTTTTTGAATTTTTTCTTTACGCTTCTGTGCACAGTTTAAACGATCCTGTTTGTGTCTACAATTCTCCAGCGCTATTCAACACTTTCATGAGTGACATAGGTTCATCTTGAACATGAGTGACATAGGTTCATCTTGAACATGAGTGACATAGGTTCATCTTGAACATGAGTGACATAGGTTCATCTTGAACATGAGTGACATAGGTTCATCTTGAACATGAGTGACATAGGTTCATCTTGAACAGAAAATATTTAATCGAAACATTGGCAACATAAAGATTTCATTTTACCCCATTAACAACATCTTGAACTATTATTCGTTTTTGTATTCCCGACAAAATCCAAAGGAGAATCTGCAATATAATCGATCCTGACTTTGCAAAAGAGTCGATCGAAAGGCGCTTAACATATTTTAAACGTAGAGAATATTATTTATTAATAAAATATTATCCTTCAATATATATATATATATATATATATATATATATATATATATATTTAATCATATCACCCCAAGCAAGACGATAACGCCACTGATGCGCAGGGGGCTACGTAAGGGTAAAAAGAATGGAAAAGAGAAAGCCGGAAACCGCATCCTAAACAGGAAACAAGGGATGAGCCTCTTCACCTGTTCAATAGATGTGGGTGGAGTGTGAACCGGGCGATAGTTTAGTCTTATATATATATATATATATGTATTTACACTGGTTCTCGCTCGATCACCGAAGTTAAGCTACGTTGAACCTGGTCAGTACTTTGATGGGTGACCGCGTGGGAAAACCAGGTGCCGTAAGCGTTTATTGAAGGATGTGCGATGTGGTGCATTGGATGTCGGCTCGGAAAAGGTAATCTGTCAGCCGAGTTCCAATTCCAGGCAAACACTCTGCGGACTGGTACCCTTGGGAAAGGTATTAATCCGCCCCTTCCCCTTCTCTCCAGTAATTGGTTAAATAACTGAGGTCTGCTGTTCATGCGATCTGTGGTGCACCGATTGTTTGTTATCAGCAGTTCCAAAAAGTGTGGATGGTGCTACACAATCCTTCACCACCCAAAACAATTCATTGTGTGGCAGTCTGAGTTAGACACTCATACGTCGAAATTGACAGGAAAGTCCATAATATATATATATATATATATATATATATATATATATATATAATAGAACCTAATGAGCCAGACGAACCTACCTAGGTTTCTCCTAAACGGATGATCAGGGAAAGCGAAACAGGCTTGTATGTGGATGACGAATATATATATATATATATATATATACTAACAAAATAGCAAGATCGCCAAGACCTACCGCGGTTTCATATACATATATATATATATGTATATATATATATATATATATATACAACCTAATGATTTTTAGTGATTTACTTTATTAATAGTTCTTGATACTTAGTAGTGCATTATATATGGTAATATTTTTATTATAACTTTATGATAAAAAAGACAAGAACGGCGAAGCTCGAACCGTTGCTCGAACCGTTGGCTTGGATATTTACAAAGCTTTCGACAGAATCAGGCATGCTGGCCTTCTACGCAAACTGCGGAGCTATGGTATAACTGGACATTTGTTTGACCTAATCCAGTCATTCCGCTCTAATCGCATACTAATGGTATTAAAAGGACATGCCTCCCAAAACTACCATACGAATGCGGGTGTCCCCCAAGTCTCAATCCTAGGTCTTACGCTCTTTCTGATCTACATTAACGATCTCACCGATGCTATAAGATCCCAAGCAGGCATGTACCTCGATGACACCACAGTTTACACTCGCCTTGATCAAAAATCCGGTGTGGGCGTTAAAGCGAACCTTGCTGCCGAGCTTGAGAAGGACCTCCAATCCATGGTGGACTGGAGTAAGAAATGGCTCTTAAATTTTAAAGCTTCCAAAACGAAGCTGTTATCAATTAACCATCATAGACAATCGCTCCTACGCCCTATTAGCATGGAACAGGCCTGCCTCCCTGAGAGTAAAACGGTACGCCTCCTTGGCCTCATACTCTCAGCGGAACTCAAGGGGAATGACTATATCGAATCTATTGCTAAATCCGCTGCTATGAAAGTCGGTTCTCTGTGCAGGGCCCGGAAGAATCTATCCTGCACATCTATAACTCTACCATCCGTCCGTGTATTGAATATTGCTGCCACATCTGGTCTGGTGCCCCTGCTATTCTCCTCGGGGTCCTTGACAAAAGACAACGGAGAATCTGTTATGTGATCGATGCCGACTTGGCAGCCCGGCTGCAGTCACTTTCTCACCGGTGTGATGTGGCTGCTCTGTGCCTCTTCTATAAATATTTTCCCGGCTTCTACTCCGATGAACTTAGTTCACTGGTGCTCCCTAGATATGAATTTGCAAGAGATACTAGATTAGCAACTGGGTCCACCCTTTTACAGTGAAAAAGATAAAATGTAACCACAATTTCTATTCTAACGGCTTCTTTTCTCGCACTTCCCGCCTGTGGAATTCCCTTCCATATACTTGCTTCCCCGACGGCTACAATCTCCAGGAATTTAAATGAAAGGTTAATAGACATCTATCACACTAACTCGCATCCATTCCCTCAAACACTCTTCCCATCTACCCGACCCCTATCCTCGGTATCCTCACCCGTCTACCACCTTCCTTCCGACATTTCTTATAACTAACCACTCTTTCTCAGCACTTTCCCCTATGTAACCCCGTGCGCAATAGTGGCAGTGGAAGGCCTTGATTGGGGAGAAATCATTAAATAATAAAAAATAAAAATAAGAAAAAACACAAAAGCTATTGTGTCTCGGTAAGTTCATAGGAGTTTTATAGAGTCATATTAGAATTCAGTAGAACTACTAGGCAGTTGATATTAGTCGGCAGTTAGCCGAATACTAAGGTATCAGCTTTCAGTAAAAGATTACCAGGTTCCTAACATTTTGGGTGCGTTAAGTCGATTAGTAACCGACATAGCACGATTATCACCTTCAGTGCGAAAACTACTCCGCAACATCATAAGATAGTGCCAAAATATTCTTGTGTTACATTAAACCATGTTTTCATAATGTGGATTAGGCTGTATTGCTTGTCCATTATCGAAGACAATTAATTTCTTGCCAGATGTTTGTAGTCATAATCAAAAATGACCCGTGTCCAGCAACTGTGCCATTCACGATAGAGGGTAACGGTTTCCGTCAGTCATGCTCTAAAAACACCTAGTACCCTAGTTGGACGAGATGTCAATGTTCCTGCAGTTTCGGAAATTGAATACCCCATCTATCTGCTCCCAGTATCATGCTTCATTCACGTCGCTTTTCCATGAATAGCTTTGCCGATATTCTCATTGTCGGGTCAAACGACAGATCACATCGGATGTCAGGCTGGATATAGCTGCGAGGATAAGCCAGCCTGGTGCCACCTAGCATTGCATTTACCTACTACGTATATAGATGTCAGTAATTCAAATGAAAAAAATGAAAATAATATATTCATAATAAGTCAAGAGAAAGACAATAACAACCCGATGATCAGCTGATCAAGAGAAATTGCTGAAATTAAATTCATTTAAATGAATTCTATACAAATTGATGTGCGTTTGTGGTGCTGTGGTTATCGGCTCAGAACGAGAAATCGAGGAGCCGAGTTCGAATTCCAGTCGGGTTCATTACATTTACTTAAACACAAATACCTCTGAAAAGATAGTAATACGTCACTTCTTCCTCTATCTACGGGTTAAATAGCAGGACAGATTTGGTTCCATAGCCTTGTTTGGCAACCAGTCTACAGCAGAAAGTAATGGAAACCTACTGTAAGAAGATATTCTAGTCAGTCATGTTTCTTTCGAGACATAATCACCCAAGCTCGTGTCCGTATGTCACTTAACCGAACTGTTACGAATTGATAGGAAAATATGGATCTGTATCGGTTTAAGGTCTGTACATCAGTTTTTACTCAGGACAAAAACGACCCGTTTCTGAACAATGTTAATGTAATAAAAAAATACAAGAATGAGTGTTTGCTTCTCTACATCATATCGACACTTCAGGTAACACAAGGTGAAACATTTTTTCAATTCAAAAATTAAAAAAATACTTTTTATTTACTTATTTTTACTTGTATTTTTTATTTTATTTTATTCTTTTTCGGTTCTTATCTTTTCTGCCTAATTTTTGTGTAAATTGTTCTTAATTATGAAATTTAGGTTTGGTATATTAGGGTTTTGGTTATATGTAGGAATTCTAAGACCGGCCATGTTTTTTTTTTTTTATTGTTCTCTGTCATTCCCTTGCTAACTGGACACATGGCTTGGAGGTGATTCCCCCCCTCCATCACACTACTGTCTGTTACTGCTTGCTTAAGGTAACTTAATCTCTCCAGAACTCTCCAGAACTGTATAGAAGAAACAGAATGAAGATAATTTTTGAAATTTTCTTAACTTTTTTCTGTCAGCAAGCCTGCAACTTGGTGAGTTTAGCCAGTGTGATCTTATTTTTTATTATTTTTTGAATTATTTATTTACTTATTTTTACTTGTATTTTTTATTTTATTTTATTCTTTTTCGGTTCTTATCTTTTCTGCCTAATTTTTGTGTAAATTGTTCTTAATTATGAAATTTAGGTTTGGTATATTAGGGTTTTGGTTATATGTAGGAATTCTAAGACCGGCCATGTTTTTTTTTTGTTTTTTTTTATTGTTCTTACTGTCATTCCCTTGCTAACTGGACACATGGCCCAGAGTGATTCCCCCCTCCATCACACTACTGTCTAATTACTGCTTGCTTAAGGTAACAATCTCTCCAGAACTGTAGAAGAAACAGAATGAAGACCATTTTTGAGAAATTTTTAACTTTTTTCTGTCAGCAAGCCTGCAACTTGGTGAGTTTAGCCAGTGTGATCTTATTTTTTATTATTTTTAAGATTATTTATTTACTTATTTTTACTTGTATTTTTTATTTTATTTTATTCTTTTTCAGTTCTTATCTTTTTCTGCCTAATTTTTGTGTAAATTGTTCTTAATTATGAAATTGAGTTTGGTATATTAGGGTTTGGTTATATGTAGGAATTCTAAGACCATGCATGTTTTTTTTTTTATTGTTCTCTGTCATTCCCTTGCTAACTGGACACATGGCTTGGAGGGTGATTCCCCCTCCCATCACACTACTGTCTGTTACTGCTTGCTTAAGGTAGCAATCTCCAGAACTGCAGAACTGTATAGAAGAAACAGAATAGAAGATAATTTTTTGAAATTTTCTTAACTTTTTTCTGTCAGCAAGCCTGCAATATTTGGTGAGTTTAGCCAGTGTGATCTTATTTTTTATTATTTTTTGAATTATTTATTTACTTATTTTTACTTGTATTTTTATTTATTTATTCTTTTTCGGTTCTTATCTTTTCTGCCTAATTTTTGTGTAAATTGTTCTTAATTATGAAATTTAGGTTTGGTATATTGGGGTTTGGTTATATGTAGGAATTCTAAGACCGGCCATGTTTTTTTTTATTGTTCTCTGTCATTCCCTTGCTAACTGGACACATGGCTTGGAGGTGATTCCCCCCTCCATCCACTACTGTCTGTTACTGCTTGTAAAGGTAACAATCTCTCCAGAACTCTCAGAACTGTATAAGAAGAAACAGAATGAAGATAATTTTTGAAATTTTTCTTAACTTTTTCTGTCAGCAAGCCTGCAACTTGGTGAGTTTAGCCAGTGTGATCTTATTTTTTATTATTTTTTGAATTATTTATTTACTTATTTTTACTTGTATTTTTTATTTTATTTTATTCTTTTTCGGTTCTTATCTTTTCTGCCTAATTTTTGTGTAAATTGTTCTTAATTATGAAATTTAGGTTTGGTATATTAGGGTTTTTGGTTATATGTAGGAATTCTAAGACCGGCCATGTTTTTTTTTTTTAAATTTGTTCTCTGTCATTCCCTTGCTAGCTTTGGACACATGGCTTGGAAGTGATTCCCCCCTCCATCACTACTGTCTGTTACTGCTTGCTTAAGGTAACTTAATCTCTCCAGAACTCTCCAGAACTGTATAGAAGAAACAGAATGAAGATAATTTTAAATTTTCTTAACTTTTTTCTGTCAGCAAGCCTGCAACTTGGTGAGTTTTAGCCAGTGTGATCTTATTTTTATTATTTTTTGAATTATTTATTTACTTATTTTTACTTGTATTTTTTTATTTTATTTTATTCTTTTTCGGTTCTTATCTTTTCTGCCTAATTTTTGTGTAAATTGTTCTTAATTATGAAATTTAGGTTTGGTATATTAGGGTTTTAGCGGATTATATGCTTAGGAATTCTAAGACCGGCCATGTTTTTTTTTTATTGTTCTCTGTCATTCCTTGCTAACTGGACACATGGCTTGGGTGATTCCCCCTCCATCACACTGCTGTCTGTTACTGCTTGCTTAAGGCCAGCAATCTCTCCAGAACTCTCCAGAACTGTATAGAAGAAACAGAATGAAGATAATTTTTGAAATTTTCTTAACTTTTTTCTGTCAGCAAGCCTGCAACTTGGTGAGTTTAGCCAGTGTGATCTTATTTTTTATTATTTTTTGAATTATTTATTTACTTATTTTTACTTGTATTTTTTATTTTATTTTATTCTTTTTCGGTTCTTATCTTTCTTGCCTAATTTTTGTGTAAATTGTTCTTAATTATGAAATTTAGGTTTGGTATATTAGGGTTTGGTTATATGTAGGAATTCTAAGACCGGCCATGTTTTTTTATTGTTCTCTGTCATTCCCTTGCTAACTGGACACATGGCTTGGAGGTGATTCCCCCTCCATCACACTACTGTCTGTTACTGCTTGTGAGTAACTTAATCTCTCCAGAACTCTCCAGAACTGTATAGAAGAAACAGAATGAAGATAATTTTGAAATTTTCTTAACTTTTTTCTGTCAGCAAGCCTGCAACTTGGTGAGTTTAGCCAGTGTGATCTTATTTTTATTATTTTTTGAATTATTTATTTACTTATTTTTACTTGTATTTTTATTTTATTTTATTCTTTTTCGGTTCTTATCTTTTCTGCCTAATTTTTGTGTAAATTGTTCTTAATTATGAAATTTAGGTTTGGTATATTAGGGTTTTGGTTATATGTAGGAATTCTAAGACCGGCCATGTTTTTTTTTTTATTGTTCTCTGTCATTCCCTTGCTAACTGGACACATGGCTTGGAGGTAGTTCCCCCCTCCATCACCTGTCTGTTACTGCTTACTTAAGGTAACTTAATCTCTCCAGAACTCTCCAGAACTGTATAGAAGAAACAGAATGAAGATAATTTTTGAAATTTTCTTAACTTTTTTCTGTCAGCAACCTGCAACTTGGTGAGTTTAGCCAGTGTGATCTTATTTTTTATTATTTTTTGAATTATTTACTTATTTTTTTTACTTGTATTTTTATTTTATTTTATTCTTTTCGGTTCTTATCTTTTCTGCCTAATTTTTGTGTAAATTATTCTTAATTATGAAATTTAGGTTTGGTATATTAGGGTTTTGGTTATATGTAGGAATTCTAAGACGACCCATGTTTTTTTTTTTATTGTTCTCTGTCATTCCCTTGCTAACTGGACACATGGCAGAGGTGATTCCCCCCTCCATCACACTACTGTCTGTTACTGCTTGCTTAAGGTAACTTAATCTCTCCAGAACTCTCCAGAACTGTATAGAAGAAACAGAATGAAGATAATTTTGAAATTTTCTTAACTTTTTTTTTCTGTCAGCAAGCCTGCAACTTGGTGAGTTTAGCCAGTGTGATCTTATTTTTATTATTTTTTGAATTATTTATTTACTTATTTTTACTTGTATTTTTTATTTTATTTTATTCTTTTTCGGTTCTTATCTTTTCTGCTAATTTTTTTGTGTAAATTGTTCTTAATTATGAAATTTAGGTTTGGTATATTAGGGTTTGGTTATATGTAGGAATTCTAAGACCGGCCATGTTTTTTTTTTATTGTTCTCTGTCATTCCCTTGCTAACTGGACACATGGCTTGGAGGTGATTCCCCCCTCCATCACACTACTGTCTGTTACTGCTTGCTTAGGTAACTTAATCTCTCCAGAACTCTCCAGAACTGTATAGAAAGAAACAGAATGAAGATAATTTTGAGAAATTTTCTTAACTTTTTTCTGTCAGCAAGCCTGCAACTTGGTGAGTTTAGCCAGTGTGATCTTATTTTTATTATTTTTTGAATTATTTATTTACTTATTTTTACTTGTATTTTTTATTTTATTTTATTCTTTTTAGGTTCTTATCTTTTCTGCCTAATTTTTGTGTAAATTGTTCTTAATTATGAAATTTAGGTTTGGTATAATGGGAGTTTGGTTATATGTAGGAATTCTAAGACCGGCCATGTTTTTTTTTTTTTTTTTTTTTTTATTGTTCTCTGTCATTCCCTTGCTAACTGGACACATGGCTTGGAGGTGATTCCCCCCTCCATCACACTACTGTCTGTTACTGCTTGCTTAAGGTAACTTAATCTCTCCAGAACTCTCCAGAACTGTATAGAAGAAACAGAATGAAGATAATTTTTGAAATTTTCTTAACTTTTTCTGTCAGCAAGCCTGCAATGGTGAGTTTAGCCAGTGTGATCTTATTTTTGTTATTTTTTTGAATTATTTATTTACTTATTTTTACTTGTATTTTTTATTTTATTTTATTCTTTTTTTTCGGTTCTTATCTTTTCTGCCTAATTTTTGTGTAATTGTTCTGAGTATGAAATTTAGGTTTGGTATATTAGGGTTTGGTTATATGTAGGAATTCTAAGACCGGCCACATGTTTTTTTTTTTTATTGTTCTCTGTCATTCCCTTGCTAACTGGACATGGCTTGGAGGTGATGATTCCCCCCTCCATCACACTACTGTCTGTTACTGCTTGCTTAAGGTAACTTAATCTCTCCAGAACTCTCCAGAACTGTATAGAAGAAACAGAATGAAGATAATTTTTTGAAATTTTCTTAACTTTTTTCTGTCAGCAAGCCTGCAATAAGTCGAGTTTGTCGTGTGATCTTATTTTTATTATTTTTTGAATTATTTATTTACTTATTTTTACTTATTATTTTTTATTTTATTTTTATTCTTTTTCGGTTCTTATCTTTTCTGCTAATTTTTGTATGGTGTTTCTTAATTATAGAAATTTAGGTTTGGTATATTGGGGTTTTGGTTATATACTTAGGAATTCTAAGACCAGCCATGTTTTTTTTTTTTATTGTTCTCTGTCATTCCCTTGCTAACTGGACACATGGCTTGGAGGTGATTCCCACTCATCACACTACTGTCTGTTGCTGCTTGCTTAAGGTAACTTAATCTCTCCAGAACTCTCCAGAACTGTATAGAAGAAACAGAATGAAGATAATTTTTTGAAATTTTCTTAACTTTTCTGTCAACAAGCCTGCAACTTGGTGAGTTTAGCCAGTGTGATCTTATTTTTTATTATTTTTTGAATTATTTATTTACTTATTTTTACTTGTATTTTTATTTTATTCTTTTTCGGTTCTTATCTTTTCTGCCTAATTTTTGTGTAAATTGTTCTTAATTATGAAATTTAGGTTTGGTATATTAGGGTTTGGTTATATGTAGGAATTCTAAGACCGGCCATGTTTTTTTTTTTATTGTTCTCTGTCATTCCCTTGCTAACTGGACATAGCTTGGAGGTGATTCCCCCCTCCATCACACTACTGTCTGTTACTGCTTGTAAGTGTAATCTCTCCAGGGAACTCTCCAGAACTGTATAGAAGAAACAGAATGAAGATAATTTTGAAATTTTCTTAACTTTTTCTGTCAGCAAGCCTGCAACGTGGTGAGTTTAGCCAGTGTGATCTTATTTTTTTATTATTTTTTGAATTATTTATTTACTTATTTTTACTTGTATTTTTTATTTTATTTTATTCTTTTTGGTTCTTATCTTTTCTGCTGTTTTGTGTAAATTGTTCTTAATTATGAAATTTAGGTTTGGTATATTAGGGTTTTGGTTATGTAAAATTCTAAGACCGGCCATGTTTTTTTTTATTGTTCTCTGTCATTCCTTGCTAACTGGACACATGGCTTGGAGGTGATTCCCCCCTCCATCACACTGTCTGTTACTGCTTGCTTAAGGTAACTTAATCTCTCCAGAACTCTCCAGAACTGTATAGAAGAAACAGAATGAAGATAATTTTGAAATTTTCTTAACTTTTTTCTGTCAGCAAGCCTGCAACTTGGTGAGTTTAGCCAGTGTGATCTTATTTTTTTATTATTTTTTGGATATTTATTTACTTATTTTTACTTTTATTTTTTTATTTTATTTTATTCTTTTCGGTTCTTATCTTTTCTGCCTAATTTTTGTGTAAATTAGGCTAACTTAATTATGAAATTTAGGTTTGGTATATTAGGGTTTTGGTTATGTATAAGGTCTAAGACCGGCCATGTTTTTTTTTTGTTTTTTTTTTATTGTTCTCTGTCATTCCCTTGCTAACTGGACACATGGCTTGGAGGTGATTCCCCCCCTCCATCACACTACTGTCTGTTTCTTGCTTGCTTAAGGTAACTTAATCTCTCCAGAACTCTCCAGAACTGTATAGAAGAAACAGAATGAAGATAATTTTGAAATTTTCTTAACTTTTTTCTGTCAACAAGCCACACAACTTGGTGAGTTTGCTTCAGTGTGATCTTATTTTTTTTATTATTTTTGAATTATTTATTTACTTATTTTTACTTGTATTTTTTATTTTATTTTATTCTTTTTCGGTTCTTATCTTTTCTGCCTAATTTTTTGTGTAAATTGTTCTTAATTATGAAATTTAGGTTTGGTATAATGGGGTTTTGGTTATATGTAGGAATTCTAAGACCGTATGTTTTTTTTTTATTGTTTTCTCTGTCATTCCCTTGCTAACTGGACACATGGCTTGGAGGTGATTCCCCCTCCATCACACTACTGTCTGTTACTGCTTGCTTAAGGTAACTTAATCTCTCCCAGAACTCTCCAGAACTGTATAGAAGAAACAGAATGAAGATAATTTTGAAATTTTCTTAACTTTTTTCTGTCAGCAAGCCTGCAGCAGTGAAGTTTAGCCAGTGTGATCTTATTTTTATTATTTTTTGAATTATTTATTTACTTATTTTTACTTGTATTTTTATTTTATTTTATTCTTTTTCGGTTCTTATCTTTTCTGCCTAATTTTTGTGTAAATTGTTCTTAATTATGAAATTTGAGTTTTTTGGTATATTAGGGTTTTGGTTATATGTGAGAATTCTAAGACCGGCCATGTTTTTTTTTTTTTTTTTTTTTTATTGTTCTCTGTCATTCCCTTGCTAACTGGACACATGGCTTGGAGGTGATTCCCCCCTCCATCACACTACTGTCTTCTGCTTGCTTAAGAGTAGCAGCTCTCTCCAGAACTCTCCAGAACTGTATAGAAGAAACAGAATGAAGATAATTTTGAAATTTTTCTTTTTTCTGTCAACAAATACAGCTTGGTGAAGTTTAGCCAGTGTGATCTTATTTTTTATTATTTTTGAATTATTTATTTACTTATTTTTACTTGTATTTTTTTTATTTTATTTTATTCTTTTCGGTTCTTATCTTTTCTGCCTAATTTTTGTGTAAATTGTTCTTAATTATGAAATTTAGGTTTGGTATATTAGGGTTTTGGTTATATGTAGGAATTCTAAGACCGGCCATGTTTTTTTTTTGTTTTTTTTATTGTTCTCTGTCATTCCCTTGCTAACTGGACACATGGCTTGGAGGGTGATTCCCCCCTCCATCACACTACTGTCTGTTACTGCTTGTAAGGTAACTTAATCTCTCCAGAACTGTATAGAAGAAACAGAATGAAGATAATTTTGGAAATTTTCTTAACTTTTTCTGTCAGCAAGCCTGCAACTTGGTGAGTTTAGCCAGTGTGATCTTATTTTTATTATTTTTTGAATTATTTATTTACTTATTTTTACTTGTCTTTATTTTATTTTATTCTTTTTGAGGGTTCTTATCTTTTCTGCCTAATTTTTGTGTAAATTGTTCTTAATTATGAAATTTGGGTTTGGTATATTAGGAGTTTTGGTTGCATAGGAATTCTAAGACCGGCCATGTTTTTTTATTGTTCTCTGTCATTCCCTTGCTAACTGGACACATGGCTTGAGAGTGATTCCCCACCACATCACACTACTGTCTGTTACTGCTTGCTTAAGGTAACTTAATCTCTCCAGAACTCTCCAGAACTGTATAGAAGGAAACAGAATGAAGATAATTTTGAGAATTTTCTTAACTTTTTTCTGTCAGCAAGCCTGCAGCCCAAGTGAGTTTAGCCAGTGTGATCTTATTTTTTATTGTTTTTTGAATTATTTATTTACTTATTTTTACTTGTATTTTTATTTTATTTTATTCTTTTTCGGTTCTTATCTTTTCTGCCTAATTTTTGTGTAAATTGATAGCAATTATGAAATTTAGGTTTGGTATATTAGGGTTTGGTTATTAATAGGAATTCTAAGACCGGCCATGTTTTTTTTTGTTTTTTTTTGTGTTCTCTGTCATTCCCTTGCTAACTGGACACATGGCTTGGAGGTGATTCCCCCCTCCATCACACTACTGTCATGCTGCTTTGCATAGGTAACCCAATCTCTCCAGAACTCTCCAGAACTGTATAGAAGAAACAGAATGAAGATAATTTTGAAATTTTTCTTAACTTTTTTCTGTCAGCAAGCCTGCAACTGGTGAGTTTAGCCAGTGTGATCTTATTTTTTATTATTTTTTGAATTATTTATTTACTTATTTTTTACTTGTATTTTTTATTTTATTTTATTCTTTTTCGGTTCTTATCTTTTCTGCCTAATTTTTGTGTAAATTGTTCTTAATTATGAAATTTAGGTTTGGTATATTAGGGTTTGGTTATATGTAGGAATTCTAAGACCGGCCATGTTTTTTTTTTTTTTTTTTTTTATTGTTCTCTGTCATTCCCTTGCTAACTGGACACATGGCTTGGAGGTGATTCCCCCCTCCATCCACCACTGTCTGTTACTGCTTGTAAGGTAACTTAATCTCTCCAGAACTCTCCAGAACTGTATAGAAGAAGGAAACAGAATGAAGATAATTTTTTAAGAATTTCTTACTTTCTGTCAGCAAGCCTGCAGCTTGGTGAGTTTAGCCAGTGTGATCTTTCCTTTTTATTATTTTGAATTATTTACTTATTTTTACTTGTATTTTTTATTTTTATTTTATTCTTTTTGGTTCTTATCTTTTCTGCCTAATTTTTGTGTAAATTGTTCTTAATTATGAAATTTAAGGTTTGGTATATTAGGGTTTTGGTTATATGTAGGAATTCTAAGACCGGCCATGTTTTTTTTTTTTTGTTTTTTTTTTTTATTGTTCTCTGTCATTCCCTTGCTAACTGGACACATGGCTTGGAGAGTGATTCCCCCCTCCATCACACTACTGTCTGTTACTGCTTGCTTAAGGTAACTTAATCTCTCCAGAACTCTCCAGAACTGTATAGAAACAGAATGAAGATAATTTTGAAATTTTCTTAACTTTTTTTAAGCATTTCACACTCCACCCATCTAATGAACAGGTGAAGAGAGAGAGAGAGAGAGGCTCCTTGTTTCTGTTTAGGATGCGGTTTCCAGTTTTCTCTTTAATCTTTCACTCTTTCCTTTATTATTTTATTTTTTTTTCAATTGGAGTGAATGAACTAAACTATCATGGTTCACATATCTACATCTATTGAACAGGTGAAAGAGGCTCATCCTTGTTTCCTGTTTAGGATGCGGTTTCCGGTTTTCTCTTTTCCAATCTTTTCACTCTTTTCCTTTATTATTTTATTTTTTTTTCAATTGGAGTAGATAGACTAAACTATCGCCGGTTCACACTCCACCCACATCTATTGAACAGGTGAAGAGGCTCATCCCTTGTTTACTGTTTAGGATACGGTTTCCAGTTTTCTCTTTTCCAATCTTTTCACTCTTTTCCTTTATTATTTTATTTTTTTTTTCAATTGGAGTAGATAGACTAAACTATCAACGGTTCACACTCCACCCACATCTATTGAACAGGTGAAGAGGCTCATCCCTTGTTTCCTGTTTGGGATGCGGTTTTCGGTTTTCTCTTTTCCAATCTTTTCACTCTTTTCCTTTATTATTTTGTTTTTTTTTCAATTGTGGAGTAGATAGACTAAACTATCCTTGATTCCACACTCCACCCACATCTATTGAACAGGTGAAGAGCTCATCCCTTGTTTCCTGTTTAGGATGCGGTTTCAGTTTTCTCTTTTCCAATCTTTTCACTCTTTTCCTTTTATTATTTTATTTTTTTTTCAATTGGAGTAGATAGACTAATATCGCGGTTCACACTCCACCCACATCTATTGAACAGGTGAAGAGGGCTAGCCACTTTGTTTACTGTTTGGGGATGCAGTTTCCAGTTTTCTCTTTTCCAATCTTTTCACTCTTTTCCTTTATTATTTTGTTTTTTTCAATTGGGTAGATAGACCCAAACTGTCTTCGGTTCACCCACTCCACCACATCTATTGAACAGGTGAAAGCTCATCCCTTGTTTCCTGTTTAGGATGCAGTTTCAGTTTTCTCTTTTCCAATCTTTTCACTCTTTTCCTTTATTATTTTATTTTTTTTTCAATTGGAGTAGACCGACTAAACTATCGCCCGGTTCACCTCCACCCACATCTAATGAACAGGTGAAGAGGCTCATCCCTTGTTTTCCTGTTTAGGATGCGGTTTCCGGTTTTCTCTTTTTCCAATCTTTTCACTCTTTTCCTTTATTATTTTATTTTTTTTTTTTTCAATTGGAGTAGATAGACTAAACTATCGCCCGGTTCACACTCCACCCACATCATTGAACAGGTGAAGAGGCTCATCCCTTGTTTCCTGTTTAGGATGCGGTTTTCGGCTTTCTCTTTTCCATTCTTTTTACCCTTACGTAGCCCCCTGCGCATCAGTGGCGTTACTGCCTTGCTCGGGGTGATATGATTAAAAAAAAAAAAAAAAAAATTTATGTATATTATAGTGACGAATTTGCAGTTACGGGTCATAGTTCAAAAATATCTTTTTTTATTTTTTAATCATATCACCCCAAGCAAGGCGATAACGCGACTGATGCGCAGGGAGCTACGTAAGAGTAAAAAGATTGGAAAAGAGAAAGCCGGAAACCGCATCCTAAACAGGAAACAAGGGATGAGCCTCTTCACCTGTTCAATAGACGTGGGTGGAGTGTGAACCTGGCGATAGATAGATCTATCTACTCCAATAAGATAGATCTATCTACTCCAATCTTTGCAGAATTTAGTTGTGAATGAAATTTAACATGCCTTGCCTATTATACGCTCTCAATCCCACTATTTCATGATGTGCTTTTATTGTCCTATTTTCTGTCTGCAAATCTTCATTTCAAACGAAAGATATAGACTTATGAAATATGAATAAGCATAAAAACAACAAGAAAACTTATTTTTGCCGATGCGAATTTTTTCAAAATGTACATCCTTGCTCCGTATTTTTGGCAAGATTTTCAGTCCTGAAAGAATTACTTCTTCTCTTGCCAAAATATACATCACTATAAAAATACTCAAAGTGAAAAGAAAATGGCTGGATTAAAAAAATTCTGTTGTTTAAATTTTTGAATACATAAATTCATCTAAAACTAAAATTATGTAAATTTTAATTACACTGTATAAAAGATTTCAAATTCGTCACTTTTGTTTATTGGATATTAAATTACGTCACTTAGCAGCTTTTTTAAGTTGTCTTGATTTTCAGTTTGTCTGAGGAATATTTATAAACACTCTAAAAATTAGAAATTTCTTTAAACTAACAGTTTCGCTTTTGCTTATGGATACTTGCAAAATCTTTAAAGATTTCCTTTTGTCTTTGTGCAAATTGTCCTTTTTCATATTAATTTATTATTGTATCTGAAAGTTAATATATACATATATATATATATATATATATATATATATGTGTGTGTGTGTGTGTTTGTTTTAGATTAAATAAATTGCAAACAATGTGTCTGCTTATTTTTAATAAAATCCATTCATACTCACGGGTAATCTTTTGCGTATTATAGTTGAAAGATGTAAGAAATGAGCTATAACTTTGACAGATGATTTTATTATTTATTTCTTGATGTTTCCAAGTACTTTTAATCTCTTTAGCTTCAGGGGTTTGAGCCGTGGTAACAAAAAATATCCGCAAAATTTTCGACATTCACAATAAAAAAGAAAAAGATAATTAACACAAATATCCCACACCAAGAAAACAACAAAAACAAATTACAGATCCTCGAAGCAATATTCATTAAAAAAAAACTTAAGCCGTCAATTAATAGAATTAGCAATGAATACTGTAGAAATATAAATAAAAAGAACGGGTTTTTCATGCTTTAACACGTGCATAACCATGACCTGACAATATAAAAAAAATTCTATTTTGGATAATTTTCACGTTCCAGTGAACGCGAAGCAATTTGTCAACCGTTACATTTGAAGCAAGAAGAAAATTTGCATTAATTTTTAGCAACACAGTTTTGCGTTTTTTTTATAAATATTTGCAATTTATTTAATCTGATATGCCTAAAAAAAGATTTGCTACCTAAATGCACAAATATATATATATATATATATATATACATCCTCATTCGTTACACCCAATGGTGTGTAGGGCAGCAACAAAGCCTCTGTTACTGTTGCCGTAACAAACTATTTTTTATGGGGCCGGGTTGAAAATTTGGCATGTCTAGCTTAATAAACGAAAAAGAGTTAAAGAGGGGGGGTCGTTAAATTGAGAATTGGGTTAAACAAAACAGAACAGAAAAGGAAAGGGGCAGGATATAAAAAAATGTATAGAGAAAAAAAAATAAAGAAAAAAAGAAAAGAAAGAAAAGAAAAGGAAAAATTTTCAAATAGAAAACGCTCGATACGTGTTAAAACAAACTTAACTTTAAATGTTTAAAAGGGTTAAAGTTTTAGAAAAAAGAAAAAAGACTTATTTCAAAAAGTATATTAGGGGAAAAAATAGAAATAAGATTTTAAAAATTAATTAAGTTAATCTAATTAAAAATATTTTAGGTTTAGATAAACTAAAAAAAAATTAATCTTAAAAAAAATTTGATATAAAATTAAAAAAATTATATATATAAAATTTATAAAATTTATGATGAGAAAAAAGTTATTAGAAAGATAAATACTAACAGAAGAAAAAGAAGTTTAATAAAAGAATCCGTATTTTATAAAAATAGACAATTAAGAGACTTTTGCTTAATGGAATTACTAAATTTAATCTCTTGGCTTTCAATTAAAGCTAATTTTAAAGCTTAAAGAAAACTTATTTATTTTTAAAATTTCAATTTAAATTCAGATATAGAAAATGATTAAAGGTGTCTATATGTATATATCACAATGTCGTCATATGTTGAAAAACAGTTTTTCTAACCATTATGATTTAAGCAACGTCCAGCTCTCTTAGTATCTAGATGGGTGACCACTTTAGAAAAGTGCTCTAAATTTAGATGTCCGAGTGGAGTCATGGATAAAAGCACGGAATGAGAAGTTTTGGTTCGTCATATTCAATTACTCGTGGGTAAATTTATAAATCTACCCCTTTTCGCCACATCTATTGATTAATTAATAAGATTTGTTTCAGTAAATCATTATACTTCCAAAAGTTGTTTTACTATTTAAAAATAGTTTCTGGTTTTAAATAAACTGCAAAAGGTTGATTACCCGTAAAAAATGAGCTCATGAAATCATTGTCAAATCAGTAAATCACTGGACGTTGGCATTAACATAAAAATTAGCTTATGATTAAAGCCACTTTATAGGATTATAATAGACGATGTTTATAAAACTAATAATTTTCGATGTGACTTTTTTCTTTTAAACGATCGATGGCTCACCGATTACCATAGGTTAGCGTTCTCCGTCGAAGATTGCCTATTAGGGCCGTTCGATATATTTCGTCAGAAGAAAATTCTCCATGAAACTGAAGTTAATATAAGCCGTAAAGGCGGCAAGGTTGCAATTTTTTTAAATCGAAGAGATTTGACGGCTGTTTTGCTTGGATGTCTCCAGTCGTTTAACTGAATTATTATATTAGACACAAAGACAAAACCGAAGAAAAACTGCTAAACTACAGACCACATTTTCTGGTCAATACACGGTTGTTGTTTCTTGGAAATTCACAAAACCGATTGGCTATTTAATAGCAGATCTGAATAAACTGTTCTGAATTAGGTACAAATAAGGGTTTAAAGCTAAAAATATTTAAGAAAATCGATAAATACAATGTTCTCGTTGTAACTATTACAGCATATTCAACCGTCGTCGTTCTCTACCGACCTTGTTACAAAGCTTTGCGTGCTGTAATAGTAAGTTTGTCTTGTTATATCAGTTGCAAATGAAGTAGCAAGTTCAGTCCTGGCAGATCCTGGGTACGACGGTAAACTGCATCCGGTAGCAAGGCCTCTGATTGGGAGGTTGTGAGGAGCCTGGAACCACCTCTTAATTGCTGTTGTTCCCAGGTCCGTCCTGATCCGGAGTGGTTGCACCTGTTAGGGTACTAGCTACGGACAGATAGTTAACCTCCAAACTGGGGTCAAAACACTATGAAATTATAAAAATACCTGGGAAAATAGACTTTATAGAAAAATATACATTTTTGAAGGAAAAAAATATTGCAAGTTTTACATTTTTTAATACAAAACTAGAAGATATCTTCAATTTTCTAAAATATATAAAAAAAAAATAGTAAAACTTTTTCATCAAAATCTGATTAAATCAAGCTTCTCATTGGAACATTAAAATACATTAAACCCCCACCTTTTTAGCATTAAATAACTGACAGAGTTTGATAGATTTTTTAAAATCGTTTCACCCCAAGCAAGGCGGTAACGCCACTGATGCGCAGGGGGCTACATAAGAGAAAGATTAGATAAGAGGAGAGTAAAGAGAAGACGAACCAGTTAAAGTGGGGTGTCAGAGAAAGGAGCAAGACGAAAATGGGAATACAGGTGTGAAGACAGTTGCAAAGGTAGGGAGAAAGGAAAAGATATACGGGGTGATGTAGAAAGAACTAGAGTCTAGTGGATAAGAGATGGGAATTGACATTGCATTTAAATTCATGAAGATTGTAGCCGTCAGGAAAGCAAGAATATGGAAGAGAGTTCAACAGACGGGAAGTGCGAGAAAAGAAGCTAGTGGAGTAGAATTGTCGTCTGAATTTAGTTGATCTGTGAATTGGTGGGACCCAGTTACCAGACTGGTTGCATGAGTTAACTCCTGTGGCAGGGTCACCAGTGATTTAAGTTCGTCGGAGCAGAAGACATGAAAATTTTTATAGAAAAGACAGAGGGAAGCCACATTCCGCTGGGGAGAAAGTGGCTGGAGTCGAGCCGCCACGTAGGTATCTATCACATAACTGATTCTCCTTTAGAGCCTGTCGAGAATACTGAGATAAACAGCGGGTACGCCTGTCGATATATGACAGCAGTATTCCATGCACGGACGGATGGTTGATTCTTATATGTGCAAGAAGGATTTAGGCGGAAAAAACATCCTGGCCCGACATAGTGACCCAAACTTCCTAGCAATGGATTTAGCTATTGACTCAATTTAATGGTTCCACTTGAGACCGGAGATAGGGTAAGGCAGAGGAGGCGCAGAAAACTGCTCTTAGGGAGAATCGCTTGGTCCATGCTTATGGGAGGCAGGAGAGGTTGCCTGCGATGATAGACAGACAGCAGTTCGCGTTAGACGCTTTGAAATTTAACAAAACTCAAATTCAAATCCAATCCTCACAAGGTACTCTTTAAGCTTATTTCATGCAAACCACAACTAAAAACTATTGTTCTATAGTTTGCCTAGTAAAAGAGCAAAAAATTTCTATCTTTCAGAAATAATTGACCTTTAATAAATTTCTTGAATAATTCTTCGACTCTTATGTAATTAATTAACTCCTATTCATTCTTTTATGATTAATTGCTGCTCGTTCTTGTGACACATCATTTAAAGGTTGTTTGCAAACAACATTCGTCTTTCGTTCTGCTCTTCTCGTATGGCTAAAACAATTCACTTATGTTGACCGTCAAGTTATCGTACTTTCCAAAGAACATCCGATGTGAGGATGGATGAAATGTTCAGGAATTCTTCATAAATTTTTCAGTCACGTCAATTTACCCCAATTTGACTGGGCCTCCTGCATTACACAGCTATTTTGTATTAGAGGACATGCCTTGTGGTGCCGTGGATATCGGCTCCGAGCGACTAATCGGGGAGCCGAGTTCGAATTCCAGCTGAATTCCTTGCATTCACTTACGCACAAACACACTTGGGAAAGGTATAAATACCTCTCTTCCCTCGAGTTTGTGTCAAATAACAGGACAGATTGGGTTCTATAACCTTGAATGGCAACCAGTCTACCTCGGAAAGCAATGGCAACCTACTGCGGGATAAACTTCTGCACAATCAGTCATGTCTCCTTCGAGACATGATCGCCCAAAGCGTGTATCATGTATGGCACTTAGCTAACTGACTGAATGTAATAGTTTGAATCTTGATTAAGGCTTCCACTGGTCATAAAGTGAGGGAACGCCTTTTTATTGTTATGAAGTAATAAACTGATCCCCCACTAATTACTACTTACTATTATAATACATCTCTTCTCCTTCTAGCTATGAGTCAAATAAGAGAACAGATTGTGTTCTATAGCCTTGGTTGGCAACCAGTCTACCGCGGAATGCAATGGCAACCTACTGCGGGAAAATCTTCTGCCCACTCAGTCATGTCTCTTTCGAGACATGATCGCCCAAAGCGTGTATCATGTATGGCACTTAGCTGACTGACTGAATGTAATAGTTGGAATCATGATTAAGAGTGGAGTCTCGTTTGGAATGCCTATTGCATAAGCCTACGTCTAAGCATACTGCATACGACTACAACGAGTACCAGTTCATTACGGTTACTTGCTAGATTGTCACACTCGGTTACATTTAGCAGAACCATTTAGCTACTTCAAATAATATATATATATATATATATATCCCTTTTCGTATTATACAACAAAAAAAAATAAAATAAAATAACAACAACAAAAACAAAAATAGTATTTTCGGTTTTTGACATAACCGTGGTCTGAATAGAAAAATATTATGACTGTAATACTACTATAAGAGCAGTTGGTTTTACCAATCTTGTAATCTCGTAATATGTATACCTTTTGCTGAAAGTACATGACACCCTAATAGAAAATTCATAGATATTGTTTCACCAGAATATATATGAAGACTGTTATATTTCACGTAACGTTTAAATCAATTTAACTTGATAATAATGGTGTCGAACACAAATTCTCATATTATTGTGTTTTAAATGGGAAAAAAACTCATATATTTTCATTGGCCATTCTAAATTAGTTTTTGTTCTGATGTTATTAAATCAGAAAGGAAAGATTTGCGCAAAGAGCTTGTTTTGAACGGAAGCAGACTTACCAAACGTTTTTGGATTTTTGTTGCGTATTGAATAAAAATTCCTATCCAAGAATAATCTAATTTTTGCATCCTGCCGCTGGATCTTGACAAAACAACGAGGAACAGGTATATATAACAATATAATCTTTCATCTTCGTCGGTGACGCTTGAGTGAAGTAGGATGGCAGTCGAAGAGAGGTCGTGCACACGAAGGGGCCATCGGGAGTCGTTAGCTACTCTCTGTCCCTTCAGCTAAAAATGATAAACTTTATATAATTTTAAAACACATACGCATTTTTTTATTTGTCGGGTTGTCACTTTGTTGACTTCAACTACATCCGGATATATCTGTCAATCACCACCGGCGGTCTATTGCATTTCAAGCCAGTTGTTGCTTTTTTTTCTTGTTGTTGCACATTGTTGACTTTATCTACGACCGGATATATCTGTCAATCTTCCTCGGCGGTCTGTACTTTTCAAGCCAATTGTTGCTTGTTTTTTTTCTTATTGTTGCAAATTGTTGACTTCATCTACGGCCTGATATATCTATCAATTATCCCCGGCGGTCTATTGCATTTCAAGCCAGTTGACGCTTGTTTTTTTTTTCTTTTTGTTGCACATTGCTGACTTCATCTATGGCCGGATATATCTGTCAATCATCCCCGGCGTTCTATTGCATTTCAAGCCAGTTTTCGCTTGTTTTCTTTCTTGTTGTTGCACATTCTTGACATTATCTACGGCCGGATATATTTGGCAAACACCATTGTCCTTTGCTGACCTTATCTATGACCGGATATACCTGTCAATTACTTACAGCGCTTAAAGTAATATATTACATAATTCCATTTCTCAATATAGGCTATTAGTATCATTTGTTCCTCGGTCCAAGAATTCTTTTTTTGTTTTTTTTTATTTTAGAAAATTAATTTGATTTTCTTGATTGGCAGCCAGTTTATTGTTACATATTAAAATCTAGAAAATAGTCATTAATTTTTTCTTCATCGATTCTATATAAACAAAATGAATACATTCATATCGGAAAAATTGCTAAAGGAATTTGTTTTGCGACCGCGCTGTTCATTTCCATTTATCACTTTATGTTATATAATGCCGCTGAATCTGGAGAAACAATGAGGAACAGGTATATATAAAAATAATCTCATATTTTTATTTTTCGACGGTGACGCTTGTGTGGAGCAGGAAGGCAACCGGAAAATGTCGCGCACACGAAGAGGCCATCGGGAGTCGGAAGCTAGCGAGAGATCTCTGTCTTCAGCCCAAAACCCAAGGCTTTCTATAGCTCCAAAACTCTCACGTATTTTTGCTTCTCGGGTTGTCGCCTTGTTGACGTCATCTATAGCCGGGTATATCTGTTAACCACCCTCGTCCCCGGTTGACTTATCTATGGCCGGATGTATCTCAATCATATCCTTGCCGGCCATCAACTTTCAAGCTGGTTGTCGTTTGTGTTTGTGTTTGTATTTGTTGCTGTTGTTGCACTTGTTGCCATCATCTACGGACGGATATATCTGTGGACCACCCTTGTCATTTGTTGACCTCACCTACAGACGAATTTAACTGTCAATTGGACTCTACCGTTCAAGTTAATATATTCCATTTATTCAACAAAAACTGAAACTTATTAATGGATTTAAAAATATATTTTTTGTTTCGCTGGGTATTAGAAATCAGTGTAATTTGAATTTAAAATTCCTCAGATAGATAAGCCGATGTCGAAAACCAAAATGTATAATAAAAATTTCACAGTGTTTGTTATTATTACAGGCAAACATTTAATATATTTCGTCTCTCAGTCCAAGGAGACGACATAATACATGATCTGTCGACAGGCAAATGGGATTTTTAAATCATTTCATTCCAAACAAGGCAATAAAGCCACTAAAACGTAAGCGTGAAAACTTTAAGGAAAAAATATTATTAAAGAAAAATAAAAATAAAAAAAAATTGAATTGAAGAAGACAGAAGATAACGATCTGCAATGCATTTAATTTTCAGAAGACCAGCGTTGATTGGAAAACAAGAATCTGGAAGATAGTTTCATAAGTGAGAAGAGAAAAGAAACTGCTAGCAGACTGTAAGACGTCAAAACCTAGCAGCCAATCTAGTACTGCGCTTAAGTTCGTAAAATCGAGGTACCAAAGAGAATAGGTCCGCAGAGAAATTACTTTGGAAAGTTTTTGCAAAAAGCTACGGTATGGCTATGGGAATGTCATGAAAGCTGACATATGAGAGGTCAGGACAAATAACTTTGCAGATTCTTCTTTGGATTTTATCCAATTTCTCTAAATATCAGAAGCACCAAACTAGACGTGGCTGCAATATTCAAAGCAATGACGAATGGTAGATTTATAAATATGTGATGATTCAATATTTAAACAAGTGGTATACTTTGAAAACATCTAAACTTATTTATAAATGGAACTTTGTCTGTGTGTGTGTGTATGTGTGTCTGTGTGTCTGTGTGTGTGTCCTTTAACTATATAACTCCGAAATGGCTGAACCTATTTTCTTGAAAATTTACACAGTTGTACTATTAGCGTCTGCGAGTGTTCTTAGCTAGGTTTTGTGTCGAGGTACCCCCGATAAATATCGAAAATCGATAATCGAAAAAATCGGGTTATAGAAGGAGTGAACCGGTTTTAATCAAATTTGATACACTCATAGACAAAGACATAAGAAACGATATTCAGAAGTTTCAAGGTAGCAGTTCTTACAATAGTGCAGAAGATCGATAATATATATATATATATATATAAAAGGCAAGATGTTTGCGTGTGTGTGTGTGTCTGTTTATTTGCCTGTATGTCTATTTTTTCAGCCCTTTTATTTTAGTTTTTGCTTCGAGTTTGGCTGCAAGTAGGTATAATTGTAGTTCTTAGACTCAGCCATGATATCATTTACTCAGAGGACTTATTTAGCTTTCAAAATTCAGTTTACGACGAAAAAAACTTATTTCATATCGATACCAGGAAATCAAAATTTGACTTACATCCATTCATTTTTCTTTTAGTCTACGGTTTCGCTTTAACTGGAAGCAATTATTGCTCTTTAGTCTTTCATGCCAACGTCCAAAGAGTCTGAGCTCCAGAACCATGGATTAGTTTTAAAGCTTTCATTACTCCCGAGCAACGCCGGGCTATAATACTAGTATTTCATAATCTAACTTGTAAATAGGAACGGTTTTAGAGGATTACTATTGATTAAAAAAATTACCATTTTTAAAACAGCATCCATGGTAATTTGTAACACATGATTTATTGTTTTTAAAATTAAGTCGCTTGATAGAAAAAATACATTGAACACAATTGATTTAATTGTTTTGATTTTTGCATGTGTCACGAAACCGTTCATTTTCCAAGTCATAGCAGAGACATTATCTCTATAGATAGCAACACAATTTTCCTCAAAATAAATTTACGAACATCCTGTAGGCATTCCGAACATTAAAATGTTTATAGCAGTCTGCTAAAGTTCTGGAATTTCTTTGCAATATAAATGCCTTTCTGTAATCCCATTTTTTTTTCATTTGTGAATAAAGCGGGTACAAAATGGACAAATTTACTGTTCAACTATTTATCGCACGATACATCAAGTTGATTCATGTACAACGCGGCATTCAAGACCATTCTTCGTTTTTACATTGCCTTTCCTATCTCAAAATAAATCTGTAATACGTCTGGCTATGTTTTTATCAGATAATAGAATTTTATTAATTTCATTTTCATATTCTGGACGAAACAGTTTTCATACAATAGCTTTTCAAACAGACAGAATTAAAGAATTTGAAATTGTACCGTTCTATTTCTTTATACGATTTCTTTCTTAAAATTCTTTTTATAAAAATGAATATTTTTAAACACTTAAACAAACGTATGAAATAGTAGGTTTGTCATGAAGATTACTGTCTGTGAGAAAATTGTCATTGAATGGACCATTCTTTGGTTTGAGAATTTTATAATCGGCTATAATGCATTTTCGACTCAATCGAGTTTCATCTCCAAGCCAAGTAAAATACATTACTAAATAGTTTCCAATGGACAATCGAATTTTAATTTGATTTTTTTATGATTTACAGCAGACCCGATGCAACTACAGTCAGTAGTAAAAAAAAGTATCTCCGTCAGCTGAAGAAGTCCTTACCTTTCTGTCTGACGCTGTATTTTAAATGGAAGCGTCAAACACGGATCACATGAAATTCAAACAAACATTATATAATTTTTTGATTCGCAATCAACCAATGATTTCTGTACTAAACTTACAGGCGGTCTTCAGTTTATGTAGGGTTTATGATTCAGTCAGTTGAGTACCATACGTAATACACGCTTGGGAGATCATGTCTTTTTCGATCCATGACTGATTAGGCAGAAGATTTTCTCGCAGTAGGTTGCCTTTTTTTTATTTGGCTATTACTTTTTGCAGTGGACTGGTTGCAAACAAAGGCTACAGATGCCAATCTGTTCCGCTATTTAACCCATACCTGGAGGAGTGAACGGACGGCAATTTAATACCTTTCCAAAGGGTATTTTGCAGGTAAGTGAATGCAACGAATTCAACTGGAATTCGAACTCGGTTCTCTGATTTGTCATTCCGAGTCGATATCCAATGCAGAACAACGCACGTTTTATGATTACAGCGTCGAAAATATACGGCGTTCTGTGTGGTTGGATCAGTGAGGCCAAAATTCAGAAAGATGCAAAATTTGGATGACGAATCATTACGTGAAGATTAGCCCGACACTTTTTCTGGAGTTTATAGTTCTACCATTTCTTTGATTACATTATATGTTATCAGCCTGGGCCTGGAATCTCGTTTTGTTACGTTCCAACCGCCGTAACGTGGTTTCCGACTTCTTTTTCTATAAATATTTTCAAGATAATTGTTCTGAAGATCTTTTCATTCAGTGCGACAAGAGACAGGAGCAAGTGGAAATTCCTGATCACACACGTCCTGAAAGAAGGCGTAAAGAGGGTCGCTCTTTGAAGTCGCTAAGTCTCTTGATAAAAATGTCAGACAAGGAAACCAAAGTGTAAAAATTAAATGAAAAAATTAAAAAGAATTAAGTCAGGGTGATAAATAGAAGTGAATTAAATGTCGAAATTTAATGCAAGTTTAGGATTGATAACATTGCCGAACTTTCGTTTGATTTTATCAGGAATCTCGAGGTATAAATAAGAGAACAGATTGGGTTCTCTAGCCTTGGCTGGCAACCAGTCTACCACAGAGAGCAATGGCAACCTACTGCGGGATAATCTTCTGCTCAGTCAGTCATGTCTCGAAAGAGACATGATCACCCGAGCGTGTATCCCGTATGACACTAAACTGATTGTTCAATGAAGCCTGTACTTCATAATTCAGAATGTTATGTCATCGAAAATCTTTTTTCTTTTCCATATTACACACACACACATACACACACACATATATATATATATAGACAGATTTTCTGTCTTTGTTTGCTCTACTTTCGTATTGAGCGCTTTAGTGTTAGGGTCTTCATCTTGGGATTTTTTCTTTCTTACGAGTGCTTGACTTTTTGTTCATGTAGTTCGTTCTCGGTGGGTTGTACAAGACAATTATATTATAGCTTAATTAATACTAGTTTCGGCAGAGATAGTTCGGTTACTATTGGTATTGTTGTTGCTATAGTCTATATATATATATATATATATATATGTGTGTGTGTGTGTGTGTGTGTGTGTGTGTAATCATGCATTTACAATAATTTATTTGAATTCCTGCACAAATTATTAAATAAATAATCTGAAGTATAGTTTAATAAACAAAAGGTTCAGTCGAATGCCAGGGGATTGTAATTTGATAAGCAAAAAGTTCAATAAAAGGTCAGGTTATTTAAATCGATTATATTCTGATGATTATTACAGTCAGTGATAAACTTGTGAAAACGCAAAGGAATATTTTCCCGATAAAACCCTGAAATTCTCCCTTGGTTAAGTAACTCTGGTCTATAATTTCACAAAGAATCATTATCATTAAAAAATATTTTCCAACAGTTTAATTCATTCACTTTTGGAATTTTTGCTGTTCCCATAAGGTTTCGGCTCATTTCTTCAACGGCTTTCTTCATATTTACTCTTTGTCTTGTAAAAAAAAAAAAAAAAAAGAATCAAAACAAAACAAAACAAAAAAAAAACACAGCTACAATCTCCAAGAATTTAAATGTAAAGTCAATAGTCATCTTTTATCTCCCTAACCTGCATCCTCTCTTTCATGCTCCTTTTTTCGTCCACTCCACTCATCAGTATTCTCATCCTTCTCTTACCTACTTTCTGACACCCCCTATAACCTGTCACTCTTTCTCATAACTTTCCTCCTATGTAACCCCTGCAAAACAGTGACAGTAAAATACCTTGCTTGGGGCGATATGATTATAAAAATAAGAAAAATTTTCTATACTATTATAATGTGGATATAAAGTGGGGTTCAATTCTACATTACAATTAATATATAAACTGAGCCCTCATTGTATGGCCACAGTCCTCCTTCCCTTATCCACTTTATGATACACCATATAACCTGTCACTCTTTCTCATAACTTTTCTCCAATGTAACCCCCTGCAAAACAGTGGCAGTAAAATGCCTTGCTTAGGGCGATATGATTATAAAAAACTGTGTTATTAATTTGAAGTATTTCAAAGCAAAAAGAAATGGTTGCAACCATTCTCAGCGCTGTTTCGACATGATATGATATCTCATCTTCAGTAACTGTTATGAATAACTTTTAGCATTTCACTCTAAACCATCATGTGCTCGGCTAACTCGCTAAAGTATTGCAGTTATTCTAATCACTTAAGTTTTAAAGGGAATTGATGGATTTTTTTTCAGAGTGCATTTCATTTCATTGTTCAATGTTTATACGACGATCTTTCGAATCTTCCTCGAAAATTTGCAGCATCGAAGTAAAAGAACAGAAGTTTATTAGAAAGTATATGATTATCTCGTCAGTGTAAGGGTTCAATCATTACCCATCGTAATCACAGAATTTAATACAAATCGCTTATTAAGAGCAACGTTTGTAAAATAATTATTTTTCGCTAACCCGTTAAAAAGAATTTGTACCATGACTTTTAGCGTCGCGTTGTATTACTTTTCTTTGTTTAGCAGGGATATTTTACAAGCTTTCCTTTTAAAGTTTGTATTTAAAACTTCAAAATTACAGACAGCGATCTGTCATCTTGATCGCATTTTAACAAATTCCGTTTCGCCCAACTCACCATTAGTTTCGATACAGATAAACTTTTGCTTCGTCTTTCTTTTTGATCAAAACTGGAAGCCGAGTTTGGATTCAAGTCAAGTTCGTTACATTCATTTAAGCATGGGAAAAACGTGTAGATCAATCTTTTCTTCCCCAGGTTGAATCCTGGGTTCCATAGCCTTGGTTAGACATCAGTCTACCGCGGAAAGAAACAGCAACCTACTGAGGAAAAATCTTTTGCTTAAGAATCGAAACAGACATGATCGCCTAAGAGTGTATTACGTATGACACAAAATACGCCATTATCCCATTTATCGCCATTAACCCTTCAATGGCGGGAAAATGACGCACGAAAATACATGCCAAGCGAGTAAAGCTATAAGAAATTTTGAAGAAGTAGTTTTATACTTGTTTTATTTTAATAGCAGTATAGGTTTCGTGATACATGCAAAAATCAAAACAATTAAATCAATTGTGTTCAATGTATTTTTTCTATCAAGCGACTTAATTTTAAAAACAATAAATCATGTGTTACAAATTACCATGGATGCTGTTTTAAAAATGGTAATTTTTTTAATCAATAGTAATCCTCTAAAACCGTTCCTATTTACAAGTTAGATTATGAAATACTAGTATTATAGCCCGGCGTTGCTCGGGAGTAATGAAAGCTTTAAAACTAATCCATGGTTCTGGAGCTCAGACTCTTTGGACGTTGGCATGAAAGACTAAAAAGCAATAGTTGCTTCCAGTTCAAAGCGAAACCGTAGACTAAAAGAAAAATGAATGGATGTAAGTCAAATTTTGATTTCCTGGTATCGATATGAAATAAGTTTTTTTCGTCGTAAACTGAATATTGAAGGCTAAATAAGTCCTCTGAGTAAATGGTATCATGGCTGAGACTAAGAACTACAATTATGTTTACTTAGAGCCAAACCTGAAGCAAAAACTAAAATAAAAAGGCTGAAAAAATAGACACACAGGCAGATAAACAGACACAGACACACACACAAACATCTTGCCTTTTATAAATATATATTATCGATTTTCTGCACTATTGTAAGAACTGCAACCTTGAAACTTCTGAATATCGTTTCTTATGTCTTTGTTTATGAGTATATCAAATTTGATAAAAATAGGACCACTCCTTCTATAACCCGATTTTTTCGATTATCGATTTTTGATATTTATCGGGGGTACCTCGACACAAAACCTAGCTAAGAACACTCGCAGACGCTTATAGTACAACTTGTAAATTTTCAAGAAAATAGGTTCAGCCTTTTCGGAGTCTATAGGTAACGGACACACACACACAGACACACACACACACACACATACACACAGACATAGTTCCATTTATAAATAAGTGTAGATGTACAAACTATAAGATGATATTTTAGTTCTTCTTGATTAAAAAATAAAAGTTAGAAAAACCGCTTCCTGCAATATCACCGAAGTTAAGCAGCCATGAGCCTAGCCAGTGTCAAGATACGTGACCGCTTGAGAATTCCGGGTGTTGTACGCTTGGATGTACGGGTGATGTTATAGATTAATGTCTAAGAATTGGTCCAATTACAGTTGGGTTCGTTACTGTTGGAGAGCACCCATTTTTGCACATAAGAATGGACTCTCCTGATCTTTACATATATCCTGCCTATACAGAGAACGGTAGTGGTTGCCAGCTCGCTGCGACTACATCTCTCACTGTCAGCACTCTGCCTTCGGGTAGAGGGCGCTCTCTGCTTCCGAGCAGAGAGCAATAACCCAGTCGTGGTTCCGCCGAAGGGTAGAAGCACGACTGGGCAAAAATAGACAGCCATTTTTTGGCCGGGCCATTATAACCCGGAAATCCCAGTCATAAACTGACCACGTGTCACATGTTGCCCTTACTGGGAGGGACAACTAAATATAGTGGTTGCCAGAAAGAGTTTAGTAAGGAGTCAATTGGTTCGTAAGTTGGTGCATAGTAAGTTGGAGTGTTTCGGATATAGACTCATTAATCGGATATACTTCTTCACTACAAGACTGTATATATTGATTTCTACTAATAGTATTTTTAGTATTCCTGAATTGACTAACCCGTGTTCTAGTTTGTATATTTTTGTTTAATATAACTTACATTTTCTATCTCCATATCTGTTTTTGTTATTTATTATTTTGTGTGGTTTCTCAACAAGAATCTAAAACAGTTACATTCATTTAGACGCAAACTTGGTAAAGTGTAATTCCATTTCTTCTCCCACAAGCTATGGGTTAATTATTAAAACCTGTAACAATAAATGATGCTTATGTTAAAAAATGCATACAATCTAATAATAGTCTTCGGTTTTAAATAACCAGCAACATGTTGATAAACCTAAAAAGACAAATCCATATTTTTGATATGTTAAACAATATGATACTCGTTAAAACAATATGATACTCGTTAAAACTTTCAATGAACAATGAAGGTGTGGATTTTTTTAAACAAGTTGAAAGCATTTTCACCTTCTTTCTCTTCGAGTAGCAAATATGCAGTTATAGCAGTTCCTTTGCTTTGTTTATCCAGCTTGATTTAAAGACAAATGCTTCAAGAAACGACGTAACCTCATGAATTCTAGATCGTTTTCTACGACTTATCAACCCTTAGCAGTTATTTAAAGCCAGAAAATATTTCTAGATTACAAAAATAATTTTTTGTGGGGTAATAGTTATTTAGTGATACAAATCTTAATAATTAACCCATATTTTGGAGAAGATGTGGGTTCATATATTTCTCAATGGTATTTCCACGTAAGCGAATATAATAAACCCGACTGGAATTAGAACTCTACTCTCCGATTAACAATTCCGAGCCATTACACCACCCACACACCCAAGCTCGCAGCACGTGATATTCCTAAGCCATTTAGGTACTGATCAAGCTCGACGTTGCTTAATTTCGGTGAACGTATGGGAACGGGTGTTTCAACGTGATATGGTCGTAAGCCCATGAATTTTAGAGCTGCCTATAAGTTAGAGATGAACCCAGAATGAAACAATCACTTGAGAATCCCAGCCGATTTTAAAGTCTAATCTTAAGGACCCTTGACTTGGGTTCCTCTCTTCTCGAACTTAAAAATGGCACTGAATATTTCTAATCACGAGTTAATATATTTTTTAAATTTTTTCCCTTTAATTATTTCATATTATACTTCAATATCCCTCTCTTAGGTCTTATTTCCTTTTATCCTATCTTAGAGTTTGAGCGTTTATTCTTCTGACAATAGTCACCGGTTTACTAACTTTCCTATGCCGTTTTCTCAAATCATAGGTAGGCATGTTTTAGGTCTGTAGTTAGTTTCTGGAATTTCTCAATTCAGCATTGTCTTTGTTTTTTTATAATAAATACAAGACACGAAAGTTACTAAAGGTAGAAAGTTATTGTCAAAATTATATGAAAATAAATAGGATTAAAAGGTTAAGAATGGCAGATAACAATTGGCCCTTAGCTTGAGGTTAAGATTGTATAGTTTAGAGGCGTATCTAGACGGGTGTTTGTTATACAAAGTGGCAGTTCTATGAGAAAGACTATCAGAGTGAGCTATCCTTCATCAATTTGGAAAATGTAGGAAATAAAAATAAATTGATTCCATGGAGGTAGCGTGGCGTGTAGTCCCAGTAAAGTTTTCAACTGGTAATTTTAAAGAATGGTTTTTGACTGAACCTTTGCCACGAAACTAGAGTCAAAATAGCGAGAGATTTGCAACATTGAGTCTGTTGGGAAGAAAAACCATGGCCCACATTAACGTTACACAACAAGCGATTTCGGCACACGAGAAACTACACGCAAATGGCAGGTAAAGCGTCTGACATTCGGCCGATTCCCGAATTTCTTGGCGTCTCACCCGATCACACACTGTCCGAATGGTTGGAACAATATGATACTCGTTAAAACTTTCAATGAACAATGAAGGTGTGGATTTTTTAAACAAGTTGACAGCATTTTCATCTTTTTTTCTCTTCGAATAGCAAATGTGCAGTTATAACAGTTCCTTTGCTTTGTTTATCCAGCTTGATTTACAGACAAATACTTGAAGAAAGGACGTAACCTCATAAATTCTAGATCGTTTTCTACGGCTTATCAACCCTTAGCAGTTATTTAAAGCCAGAAAATATTTCTAGATTGGAAAAATAATTTTTTGGGGGGTAATAGTTATTTAGTGATACAAATCTTAATAATTAACCCATATTTTGGAGAAGATGTGGGTTCATATATTTCTCAATGGTATTTCCGCGTAAGCGAATATAATAAACCCGACTGGAATTAGAACTCAACTCTCCGATTAACAATTCCGAACGATTGCACCACCCACACACCCAAGCCCGTAGCACGTGATATTCCTAAGCCATTTAGTTACTGATCAAGCTCGACGTTGCTTAATTTTGTTCGAGCTGGTGTGCGAAATGTGTGGTGTTGACAACATTGAACGTGTTCTACCACTAAGGCTGAGAGGTGGAGCTCTTTCGGTATACCGACGGTTAACCTGTGACCAAAGACTTGGAACAGGTGAAAGAATCCCTCCTCATGGCTTTTGTTGCATTTGGCAAGTTTGTCTCTCGTCGCTTGTGCTCGGGGAAACTGTGGACGAGTATTTGGGTGACCTACAGGACCTGGCATGTTTGGTTGAAGAAAAACCTCTGACCAATGGCTTAGTTGCGCATTCGTATCAGGACTCCCCAGCCCGGTTAAACAAACGTGGCAAAAGGTAGCGATGGATATTACCCATTATACCAAGGCCCATTTTTGACGTTAATCGACTGTGGTTCCACTCGGTTTACCATTTTGCGGTGTCTTACTCGGCAAGATGCGACAAGTGTGATCAACCAGCTGAAAGCGCTGTTCTGTGAGCGGGGCCAACCAGCTGAGATTTTGACAGACAAAATACGGAGTTGGACGTGCCACCGGAATTACTAGTGCGCAGAATGTGTTGATCGACGCACGCCAAGTTAGAGATCTGCAGCCCATTGTGGGACCAGACCCGCCGACGATCTGCTCTAACGTTTCTTCAGAGAGTGAAAGTCTTATAAGTGTCGAAGAGAGGCCAGGTAAACCGGCACCCAGCATAGACGCAGGCGATACCTCTTCTGATGACACCTCAAATAGAGACCCTGTGACTATATACCTGTGATGAAGCAAACGGCACAAACGACTATTCCTCCGAATGTTTCATGTGTGATCATAGGATCAGTAGTGTGTAGTAGTAATGCAACAAACAGACTTACCTCAAAGAGACAGGTGTGCTCTCTCTCTGCTAACGGTGCGTTGAAAAAAGAAAGAAAGAAAAGGGCGCAAGAAGTGGAATTGGTTTTATGGGGAAGAATATGGTAATTCCGCGTGAAGTGGCGAAATTTTATACGTATAAAAGACCAAATTTGAAGTAGGCAAGGGTATGCTTTTTTGTGTGTGTTTCGGCACGGCGAGCGTACATTTTCATACGTGCAGAGATTATTACCGACCTACTTTAACGTTACAGAACAGTTTCTAAATCTAACAGAGCGTCTGGTCATTCATTCTGAAGTTTCTCTTTCGTAAGAGAATTTCGAAGTTGCTCAGTAAATTTGTCGTATGTAGTTGTTAATTTCTGAAGATCAATCCATAAGATTCGTCAGGATCTGTTTACAAGGTTAAAAAAATTAATTCACCCCAATCAAGGCAATATCGCCACTAAAACGTAAGGCGCTACTTGAAAAGAAAGCAAAGGAAAAAACTTTAGAAGGAATAACAGGATGAATTTCAGAGTTTACGGGGGGGATGTTAGTAATATATAGTTGAAATAGAGTTTAGAGGGATCTCAAAACCCATTCATAAACAGGAAAGAAGGGATAAACCACTACACCTGTTCAAAAGACCAGGGAGGAAACGTTAAAAATATAGAGTTGAAGTAGACATTTGAAGGAACCGGAAACCCAATCCTAAACAGGAAAGAAGGAATAAACCTCTGCTCCTGTTCAAAAGACCAGGGAGGAGACGTTAGAAGTATAGAGTTGAAGTAGACTTTATAAAGGAACTGAAAACTTAATCCTAAACATGAAAGAAGAGATAAACCTTTACTCCTGTTTAAAAGACCAGCGGGGAGACGTTAAAAGTATAGAGTTGAAGTAGAGACGTTAAAAGTATAAAGTTGAAGTAGACTTTACAAGGAACTGAAAACTTCGTCCTAAACAGGAAAGAAGAGATAAACCTCTGCTGTTATTCAAAAGACTGGAAAGGAGTGTGAACGGCCGAGAGATTAACCTATCTATTCTTATTAAATGACTTCCTTCTACGCCTCATAGAAACTTTGATTTTTCATTTTATTATGATAAAAGGTTGGCAGTCCAACTCCTAAGAATGGAGTCTAATCTCCGGAGAGGTCTGGCAGTGTTCGGATTTTGTTGATATAATCGCATCTGATTTACTTTCACAGAACCGAGAACAATCGTTAAGAAGTGTTTCATATTTCTGATAATTCAACGAAATGTAACGGCTGCAAAGAACTAATTAAAAAACAACTAATTAAAAATGAGTTAATTAAGCACGGCAATTACGTTTGATAAATGAAGTTGGATTTGATATTCTCCGGAGACTGAACCCGAATATAACTTGAAGAAATTCAATTAGATTGTTACTGGGAAATCTCAACAGCTGCACGTTACCTTCGAACAGGCGCTGGTTTCAACGTTTTCTAACCCTGCAAGCTGAGAGAAGCCTTGTATTGTAGAGAAATTTGTGATCAAAGTGTTTGGTTAACTTTGCTTCGTTTTCTAAAATTAATATGCACCACGCTTGGTCAGTCATGTAAACCTGTCAGCGATGTTTATACAGAGAAATTTTTTTTCTGTTAGACGCCTCTAAGACAAGGTGCGAATTAGGACTTTCGCAATGTACCTAACTTGTGAGTAAAGACAATCTTTTGAAACCACTAACTTTCTGTTATGTCGAAAGAAAATGTTGATACCGACACGTGTGGTCGAACATGCATTTCCAGGAAATAAAAGTAGCCGTTGAATTGTGGTACTGGGATCACGTGACCATAATAATTAGCATTAAAAGCACTCAGACTTCTGTCTGCGTTTATTCCAAGAGTTTTGGTATACGGTGTTACGTGTGTCATGCAGAAAGAAAATGTCATACCGACACATGTAGTTGAACTCTGATCGCCAGATAACAAATAAAAATATGTACCGCACGGGTAAAGCAGCATAGCGTAATGCAAAACGCCACAAACTTAACGAAAATAAAGTTTTATCGTCAAAATGTTGATATTATTATTAAAAGGAAAGATCAAATAATTTTTTAATCATTTTTAAAAAATTTTTTATCCTTTCTAACACGTTTGAAATTTTGGTTAAAATGCTTGTTTTGTTTACGTCATCGCCATCTACAAAGTTTAACATTGATTTTTTGCGCTTTTTTTATGTTGAAAACACATTAATTTGAAAATTTTTGTACAAATCAAATAACTGTCCGATTTTAATGAAATTTTCAGAATTTATTCGCAAATGAATTAAATTATTTTTAAAATTTTGTTTTTTAGAAAATATTGGTAAAATTGTTTTTTTAAATGTTTTAATCCCACTTACTTAATTTCATTCAATTTTGCACAGAACCTTCCAGTTTATGGAATTCTTTTTTGTTAAAAGTAGGAGTCATTAGAGATTGCAAATCACCAACTTTTTGTTTCAAATTTGTACCATTTAACTGGAAATCTGCTCTGAATTGAAAAATAAAGAATCCAATAAAACTATGACATTACTTAATTAGAAAAGCTTTTGATTTTGTAAATAAGTAATATTAAGGACATTATTGTCTGAAGAAATAAATTTTTTTCTGATGATTAATAAATTTTTACAAGAATTTTTTCATTCTTTTTTTTTTTACATTTCAATTATAATAATTTATAATAGTTTAAAATCGTGTAAAATTCTGTATTGGGATGATTATGGGATGTGATATAGTAATGAATTGGAAACGAAATTTACGAGTCCAAAATTGCAAAGATGAATAAACAAAGTTACGCTATTTTTTTAAAAATAATTTTTAATTTATTATATTTTTACCTTATTTTCATGTATGGTAGACTGAAATTGCCATTAATATGAAATGGTTATGTAATTTAAGAATTTTGTCCCTTCACTTAGATTTATGAAAATTGTTGGTTTTGGGCATGCATACAACCTGCATCACCAAATCAGTCACAAATCTGTCAAACCTTTGATCAAATGAACCTGACCAATCATTAATAATTGGTTGTATATTACTTTTTTATGCTATAAGTAAGTAATATTTCTTTATAAATCAGCTTAATTTAACTTTCAGTTTTCTAATTTTACTAAAATAAAGAGTCAGAAATCTTTTGAAATATTTTTAAAATCGATAAATTTGTGTTTGTTTACAAATTTCTTAAGATTAAAAAAATGGCCGTTTTTAAGAAAATTTAAGAAATTGAAATTAAATGTGATTTCAAATCTACATAATTGCTATCTGAAATACACCAGAAATTTTTACTGAATGGAAATAATAAATTTAATCATTGGGCTTTTAATTAAATCTAAAATAAAATCTTCAAGAATGTTTTTTAATTTTAAAAATTTCATTTTAAAATCAGGTATCGAAAATTTATACTGAAAAGTGGAGGTACCTAAATAAAAATATAAGAATGGATTATTCCAGCGGGAATAACGTGACCAAGATAATAACCTACATTAATCACCAGATAGAAGCCTGAGAGTATTAACGGAGCCCGTCGGTCATTTCACTTTGTTGAACTCTCTGCCCTCGGGCGGAGTGAAACCTAGAAGAGGCCCCATCGAAGAGTAGATTCTGGTCCGGTCAAAATCAGACAACAATTTTTGTCAGAGCTTCCAGGTTCGGTTCTCCCACTAACTGTCCTTGTGTCGCATTTACCTCGGACTTTTGCCTATGTGAGGAGGTGGTCAATATCTCAACCGAGCGCTTCGGTCATTTCATTTTGTCAGACTCTCGACCTTCGGGCGAAGAGCGACCCTGACAAGACTCTAGTTTTCGGCAGGAACTCGTCTGAGTAAAATCTGACAATATTTTTTGTCCAAGCTTATGGGGTCGATTTTCCTACTAATTTTTTTTTTTGTGTCACATCTACCTCGGATGGGAATATGGTCAATATTTCAGCTGAGAGCATCTCGGTTGTTTTCTGACTTTGACGGACTCTCTACCTTCGGTTGGAGAGTTACCCAGAAGAGGCTTAGCTGAAGGGTAGGGTCTTGTCTGGGCGAAATTAGACAATCCTTGTCTGTGCTTAAGGACTCGGTTTTCCCACCAAAAACTTTCACGGCTTCTGCTTCGATGAACTTAGCTCACTAGTACACCCTATATACGAATTTCCTTGAGCCACAAGATTAGCAACTAGGTCCCACCCTTTTACTGTAAAACCAATAAATTGTAAACGCAAATTCTACTCCGGCATCTTCTTTTCTCGAATTTCCAGCCTGTGGAATTTTCTTCCGTATACTTGCATTCAATAGTCATCTCCTGTCTCACTAACTTGCATCCTCTCTCTCATGCTTTTCTACATCCACCCCACTCTCATCAGAACTCTCTTCCCTCTCCTACTCTCTCCCTGACACCCCCTGCAACCTCTCACTTCTCATAACATTCCTCCTCGTCCACCCCACTCTCATCAGTAATCTCTTTCTTCTCCTACACTCTTCCTGACACCTCTGCAACCTCTCACTTCTCATAACATTCTTTCTCGTCTACCCCACTCTCATCAGTAATCACTTTCCTCTCCTACTCTCTTCCTGACACCCCCTGCAACCTCTCACTCTTCCTAAAATTCCTCCTATGTAACCCCTTGCACAACAGTAGCAGTAAAATGCCTTGCTTGGGGCGACACGAAAAAAGAAATTGTCATTGTGTCGCATTTGCTCCGGGCTCCTGCCAACGTGAAAACGTAATAAATATATCAACTGAGTTGTTTTGATTTTGTCCAACTTTACCTTCGGGAAAAGATTGAAATATCAAAGACTCCACCGAAGGGTTGAGTCTTTTTTTTTTAATCATATCACCCCGAGCAAGGCGGTAACGCCACTGATGTGCAGGGGGCTACGTAAGAGTGAAAAGATTGGAAAACAGAAAGCCGGAAACCACATCCTGAACAGGGAACAAGGGATGAGCCTCTACACCTGTACAATAGACGTGGGTGGAGTGTGAACCGGGCGATAGTTTAGTCTCTCTACTCTAATTGAAAAAAAATGAAAAAAAGAAGAGTGAAAAGATTGGAAAAGAGAAAGCCGGAAACCACACCCTAAACAGGGAACAAGAGATGAGCCTCTACACCAGTTCAATAGACGTGGGTGGAGTGTGAACCGGGCGATAGTTTATTCTATCTACTCCAATTGAGAAAAAAACTGACAAAGAAGAAAAAAGAAAAGTGAAAAGATTGGAAAAGAGAAAGCCGGAAACCACATCCTAAACAGGGAACAAGGGAAGACCCTCTACACCTGTACAATAGATGTAGGTGGGGTGTAAACCGGGTGATAGTTTATTCTATCTACTCCAATTGTCTAGACGAAATTAAACAAGAATTTTCGCTCGAGTTAAGGGGTTGTTTTTCTCACTAATTGGCCTTGTGTCGCATTTGCCTCGGACATCTGGCCATGAAGGGAGGTAATAAATATCTCAACCGAGTAGTTCCCGGTTTTTCTGACTTTGTCAGACTCTCTGGTAGAGTCTCGTCTGCGAGAAATTAGATAGAAATCTTTGTTTACGCCTAAGGACTCAGCTTTCTCACTATTTGGCCTTGTGTCACATCTATCTCTGGCATCTGAGCATGTCGGGAGCTGGTCAATATATCATCCGAGGAGATCTCGGTTGTTCTGCTGTCTGCCTTCGGGGAGTGAGTAACCTAGACAAGGCTCGTCTTCGTCTGGGTAAGAATTGGCTGGATTTTCCTTTGCCATTCGCTTAAGTGGGGAAGTAAATATATTAAGCAAGTGAATCAACCAAGTAAAGTAACCGAAAGGAACAACTGGGTTATGAAGTAGCTTCATCAGTTATAATAGTTACGGCTTAGTAGCAGAGTTCAGTTTTCACAGTGTGATATTACTATTTAGATTACACAGAGGTCTTTCAAATGAGAATACTACGTATTATTAGGAGTTACCTCTTAATACAGTACTTTTCGTAAAATACGAAAACAACTATCTTGCAAATCTAAATCTATCTAAACTTATTTATAAACAGAACTTTTTGTGCGTGTGTCTGTGAGTGTCTGTCCGTTACTTATAGACACCGAAACGGCTGAATCAATTTTCTTTTACAAGTTGTACTATAAAGCGTCTGCGAGTGTTCTTAGATAGGTTTTGTGTCGAGGTACCGCCGAAAAATATCGAAAATCGATAATCGAACAAATCAGGTTATAGAAGGAGCGGTCCGATTTTAATCGAATTTGATACACTCATAGACAAAGACATAAGAAACGATATTCAGAAGTTTCAAGGTTGCAGTTCTTACAATACTGCAGAAGATCGATAATATATATTTATAAAAGCAAGATGTTTGTGTGTGTGTCTGTTTATCTGCCTGCATGTCTATATTTTTTCTGCACTTTTATTTTAGTTTGTGCTTCGGGTTTGGCTCTAAGTAGGTATAATTGTAGTTCTTAGTCTCAGTATTGATACCATTTACTCAGAGGACTTATTTAGCCTTCAAAATTTCTTTTCCGACGAAACAAACTTATTTGATATCGATAACATGAAATCAAAATTTGATTTACATCCATTCATTTTTCTTTCAGTCTACGGTTTCGCTTTAACTGGAAACAAGTATTGCTTTTTAATCTTTCGTGCCAACGTCCAAAGAGTCTGAGCTCCAGGACCATGGATTAGTTTTAAAGCTTTCATTTTACCCGAGCAACGCCGGGCTATACTGCTAGTAGTAATAAACCGGAATATCAGCTCATAAAATTTGACCCCCATGAGGCGATCGGTGGCGATGGAATCCCGGTAATAGTCCTTAAGAAATGTGCTCCTGAACTCTCCCCTGTCCTCTCTAAACTGTATTACTACTGCCTTTCTGCTTCCTGTTTCGCTGCATGTTGGAAGTTCTCTTCAGTCGTTCCTGTATTTAAGAACTGTGGTGAACCGTCGGACCCATCCAATTATTGCGCTATCAGCCTTCTACCAATTTTCGGGAAAGTGTTCGAGGCCATAATTAATGCTGAAATAGTTCAACACCTTACTGCTCACAAACTCTACTCTGACAGGCAGTATGGCTTCCGCTTTGCCTGGTCCACGGCCGACATGCTAACAACCATTACGGGGTACATGCTCCAGGCCCTTGATGAGTCTGGCGAGGCTCGTGCTGTTGCTCTGGACATCTCCAAGGCTTTTGACAGGGTTTGGCACTCTGGCCTTCTATGCAAGCTACGGACGCTTGTTTGATCTCTATCCTGGGACCGACGCTCTTATTTTTTCATAAATGACCTCCCAGATGAGATCAAGAGCCGAGTAGGCATCTACCCAGATGACTCCACAATTTACTCCTGCATCAGTAAGAAACTCGTCGTGGCGGACAAACATAATCTTGCTGCTAACCTTGAACTGGATCTACACTCTGTGGTCAATTGGGGCAAGAAGTGGCTTGTCAATTTCAGTGCGACTAAGACCAAGCTGTTTTCTGTCAATCATCACAGGCAACCTCTCCTGCGTCCTATCAGCATGGACCAAACGAGTCTCCCTGAGAGCAATACACTGCGCGTCTTCGGCCTTACACTCTCTTCTGATATCAAATAGAACCACTACATCGAGTCTATAGCTAAATCCCCTGATAAGAAGTTTGGGTCACTGTGTCGGGCCAGGATGTTTTCCCGCTTGAATCCATCCTGCATATATACAAATCAACCATTCGTCCGTGCATGGAATACTGCTGCCATATATGGTCAGTGTTCTCGACAGGCTTCAAAGGAGAATCCGTAATGTGATAGGTACTGACTTGGCGGCTCGACTACAGCCACTTCCCCACCGACGAGATGTGACCTCCCTTTGTCTGTTCTATAAATACTTTCATGGCTTCTGCTCCAATGAACTTAAGTCACTGGTGCCTCCGCAACAGGTCTTTACTCGTGCAACCAGATTGGCAACTGTGTCCCACCCATTCAAAATTAGATCAACCAAATGCAGACGACAATTCTACTTCTGCAGCTTCTTCTCTCGCACTTCCCGCCTGTGGAACTCGATTCCATATTCTTGCTTTCCTGATGGATACAACCTCCAGGAATTTAAATGCAATGTCAATACTCATCTCTTAACCACTTGACTCTAGTTCTTTCTTCACCACCCCGTATATCCTTTCCTTTCTCTCCACCTTTGCAACTGTCCACCCCGTATATCCTTTCCTTTCTCTCCATCTTTGCAACTGTATTCCTATCCTTCTCTTGTTCCTTTCTAACTGGTTCGTCTTCCTTTTCACTGTCTTCTAATTAATCTTTTTACTCTTATGTAGCCCCCTGCACATCAGTGGCATTACCGCCTTGCTCGGGGTGATACGATTAAAAGAAAAGTAATAACTATTACTACAAATCCACGAGTAAATTGAAATAATATACCAAGACCTAAGTCAATACAACCGTGTGATATCACGTCCTTTTTAGTCATAACAATAACCAAACGTGGTCACAACATATTCAGTATTCTGCACATTCAGTATTTTCTGTGTTCCGTTGCTTCCGGTGTTGTGCATCATCGAAGAAATTGTTTCTCAGTGAATTACCCGAGAAAATTATTCCCAGAGCCTTATTGTGTATTATTCGAAAGGTCCTTTTAGTACGTTGACTTTACACGAAGATACCGAAATATTTTAACTCACAAATAGCGAGTTACGAAAAGTTCACTTAACGTTAACGTAAAAAAAAACCAACGTTATAGAAGTGGAAGAAAAATAACGTTTACTCTAACGTGTATTCATAAAAGTAGTAATCTGTCTCGTAACCCTCTATCTATGGGTTAAATGGGAGGACACATTGGTTTCTATAGCCTTGGTTGGCTTTCAGTCAACCGCAGGAAATAATAGCAACGTGTTACATTTACTTTACCTACTGGAAAATGTATGATTTCATTAACCCTCCCCCAGATATTGATTAAATAGTAGGACTCTTATCCAGAAAAAATCATTGTCATTCTGAAAAAATTGCACTCGCTGAAAAAGAATTAAACTTCCATTCCACAATATATTTTGATTTTAAATGATCCACCATATGTTGGTAACTAAGAAAATGAAATCAACAAAAAAACATTTCTTATAAAATATGCTGTGTTTGCAGAAATAATAATGTTGTGCGTCACTGAAGAGATTGTTTCTGAGTGAATTACTCGAGATAATTATTCCAAGATCATTGTTGCGTATTATTCGAAAATTCCGTTTAATACGTTAACTTTACACAAAGATACCGAAATATTATAACTCACAAATAGCGAGTTACCAAAAGTTCACTAAAGGTTAACGTTAAAAACTCAACGTTATAGACGAAGCGAAAAAAATGGTAACTCTAGTGCTATAAAATCTTTTCCTTCCTGAAAAAGTATGTGACATTATTTGTAAACTTTGTACAAGTCCTTCATCTAGAATATAAAACTGTTTACGTCCTTCCGTCTTCTCTCTAGCGACTGTTTTTTATTACTGTTCGGGTAATTATGTGCTTTTAACTGCTAGATACAACCAAGGTCTATATATATATATATATATATATATATATATATATATAGTGATGATCATCCACGTATACTGGCTTAATATGTATAGGAAAGAATATTAATACAAACCTATCAGGGAATTTAAAATGTGGAAAGCCTTGCTGTTTAATTTGTAAACATTTAATAACAGACAAAACATTCTCTGTACCCAACACCAAAATAAAATTACACCCACCAAACCTTACTTGTGACAGCAAAAACATCATCTACTTTCTCTTCTGCTCAATTTGCCCCAACAGTGGATATATCGGCGAATCCGGTAATAGCTTCAGATTTCGCTTCAATAATCACAAACTAAATATACGACAAAAAAATGTATACTCCCCAATTGCAGCCCATTTTAATCAACCTGATCATACTTCAGAAAATTGCAAATGTTTACTAATAGACTCCAATTTTAGTTCTACATACACACGCAGAAAGAAAGAAAAATACTGGATTTTAAAATTAAATACACACAAGCTAGGGTTAAATAGGGACTTAGGTGTGTTGAATCTTTACAAATATTTCAATAGCTAAAAATTTTTTTCAGATATTCCAAGAAATTTTTATCTAAAACAAACAGACTTTCTCTACGGACATGCCGCATGTTGTGAACAAACACACCACGTGATGTAAACAAAAAATATCCGGACGCTATCGTGAAATACGTTTCTAATTCAAATTTAAAAATCACTTGTTTCTGATGAAGGACCGAGGACGGTCTGAAATATAAAATATAATAAAAATAAACAAATACTGTTCAAGAAAAGTACATTTTTAAATTCAAAACTTTTTATTAATATTCTTTCCTATATATATATATATATATATATATATATATATATATATATATATATATATATATATATCGCTCATTCGATAATTAATTGGAGCACTCTAGCTATTAGGCGTGTTTATATGCGCTAAAAAGCCTGCATTCCTCTACTGGACGCTCGTGGCCTAGGGGTAGAATCGCCGACTGACGTCAGGGCGGTCGGGTTTCAATCCCGGTTTAGGAACCGACCGGAATCTAAGCCGTACTGATGTGGTGCAGCGAGGCGGATGTATCTGCCCGGCGTTGCTGGGGTGTAACGAATGCTTTAAAACTAATCTATGGTCCTGGATCTCAAACCCTTTAAACGTTGGAACGAAAAACTAAAAAGCAATAGCTGTTTCCAGTTAAAGCGAAACCGTAGACTGAAAGAAAAATAAATGGATGTAAGTCAAGTTTTGATTTCTTCGTATCGATATCAAATAAGATTTTTAGTCGTAAACTGAATTTTGAAGGCTAAATAAGTCCTCTGAGTAAATGATATCATGTCTGAGACTAAGAACTACAATTATACCTACTTAGAGGCAAACCCGAAGCAAAAACTAAAATAAAAGGGCTAAAAATAATACAGGCATACCGGCAGATAAACAGACACACACGCACAAACATCTTGCCTTATATATATATATATATATATATATATATATATATATATCGGTTATATATATATATATATATATATATACATATATATATATATATATATATCGGTTTTCTGTACTATTGTAAGAACTGCAACCTTGAAACTTCTGAATATCGTTTCTTATGTCTTTGTCTATGAGTGTATCAAATTTGATTAAAATCCGACCACTCCTTCTATAACCCGATTCTTTCGATTATCGATTTTCGATATTCATCGGGGGTACCTCGACACAAAACCTAGCTAAGAACACTCGCGGACGCTTATAGTACAACTGTGCAAATTTTCAAGGAAATCGGTTCAGCCGTTTTGGAGTCTATAGGTAACGGACACACACACGCACATACACACACACACACACATACACACACCCATACAAAGTTCCATTTATAAATAAGTTTAGATTTGAAAAACCTAAAAAAGAAAACCCCATGATGTTTCAAAGACCCGAAACTGCCCAATGACCCAATTCAGAACATCACTGACGACGCCCTACAGCGCGACAAAAAAAAAAAAAGCGTATATTCAAAGCATATTTGAAAACCCTAAAAAAGAAAACCCTATACAAATTAAATTAATCGTTTGATCTTTTTTTTTTACCAGCAGTAATTATCAGTTGGGGTTTAAACTTGAAAAACGTAAAAGAGAAAACACAAAAAAAAAAAAATCGGAAAAAACATAATTACTTTTCAGGTATCCGACGAGTATCCACACTAAAGAAAAAGTAAAAATCCCCCGTAATCAACTTAAAAAAGAAGCTCACACCATCGCGATTGGCTGTTGGTCAACTTCCAATCAAATGCGTGACAGAGGGGTATGGGTTGCCTATATAAGTCAGTTTCTGCGGGCTGTTTATTTCAAAATAGAGGGCGCATCAGTGAGTGATCGGCTCTGATGGGGTCGACTTGGTGAGGAGAATATGATGTTTAAAAGACCCGAAACTGCCTAATGACCCAATTCAGAACATCACAGACAAAAGCGTATATCCAATGTTCCGTATGAATTTTCATATATATGTTTTAGTAAAAACACTGACTTCATCTAATGATTTAATGCTATTTAAGGTCATTTAATAGATAGATTTAATCGATTTTTTAAGCTTTGTCGTTTAACATGTTTTAAACGATATATTTATTTTGACTTCAACACGCTGCATATGTCGCAATTTCTATTTTAATCATAAAAAATGTAAATTTCATATTATTTTAAGTTTTTTTTACCAGAAGTAATTATCATTTGGGAGGTAAACTTGAAAAACGTAAAAGAGAACCCCCCCAAAAATCGGAAAACACAAAATTCCGACGAGTATCCACATTAAAGAAAAAGTAAAAATCCCCCGTAATCAACTTAAAAAAGAAGCTCACTCCATCGCGATTGGCTGTTGGTCAACTTCCAATCAAACGCGTGACAGAGGGGTATGGGTTGCCTATATAAGTCAGTTTCTGCGGGCTGTTTATTTCAAAATAGAGGGCGCATCAGAAAGTGGTCAGCTCTGATAGGGTCGACTTGGTGAGGGGAGTATGATGTTTAAGACCCGAAACTGTCAGGAGTCTATAGGTAACGGACACACACACACACACACACAAACACACACACACACACACAGAGACAAAGTTCCATTTATAAATAAGTTTAGATTTGAAAACCCTAAAAAAGAAAACCCCATCATGTTTGAAAGACCCGAAACTGTCCAATGACCCAATTCAGAACATCACTGACGACGCCCTCCAGCGCGACAAAGAAAAAGCGTATATTCAAAGTATATTTGAAAACCCTGAAAAACAAAAACCCCGTATAAATTAAATTAATCGTTTTATCTCGCAGAACAATTAATTTAGAGAGGAAGCCCAATAACAAACGTTTAAGCAAAACCTAGGCGTAACACATGTTTGAAAGTATGGATTTCTTAATGAGGATAAACGTCATTGTTCAGTCGTAATTGATCTGACGAGACAAGGTTGTTAACCATTACGCCACGTTGGAATGCCCGAAGCAGTTACGATGGAGAGGGAGAAAGACTGCATTAAATGCTTGAAATTAGAATCACGTTTGCATTGTGGTGTAGTGGATAACAGCTCTAAACGAGAAATCAGAGAATTCCTGATGAAGTCATTGCATTCACTTACACGCAATAGTCTTCAGAAAGAACTTGTCTCTTAAACCTCCATCTATGGTTTTTAATGGCAGGACAGATTGGTTTCTATAGCCATGGGTGGCTAACAGAAAATAATAGCAACGTGTTACCTTCACGTTACCCACTGGAAAATGTATTAAGTTCATTAACCCCCCCCCCCAGATACTGGTTAAATAGTAGGATTCTTATCCAGAAAAAAATCATTGTCATTCTGAAAAAATTGCACTCGCTGAAAAAGAATTAAACTTCCATTCCACAATATATTTCGGTTTTAAATGATCCACGATATGTTGGTAACCCGTGAAAATGAAATCAACCAAAAGTCATTTCCTACAAAATATGTTGTGATTGCAGAAATGATAATATTAGAATTTAGTAATCTGTTAAAAACGACACCAACAAAATGGCCTTAACTAAACAATGAAACCCTTCTTCTCCAAAAGAATTTCCAAGGGAAATCGAGAACCAGGAAAGTTTTTTCTTCCCGACCAGTGGATTACGACCACCGACGTTAAGCATCATTGAGAGTGGTCAGTATCGATATGGATGTCCGCTTGTGTATAGCAGGTGCTTGGATGTGCGGATTGTGCAATTCCAATTAGAATTGTTAATCGGAGAGACGTTTTCCGATCTCAGTCGAGTTCTTACGAGCATATACTCTTGAGAAGGTTATGAATCCACCTCATCTCCTCTCAGCTATGGGTTAATTAATAAGACTTGTATCACCAAATAATCATTATCTCTCCACTCCACAAAAAATCTTTTGTGACTTTAAATAACCAGCAAAAGGTTGTTAAGCCGTAAAAAATAATGTTTGAATCAATCTCCATATACATTATGTCATATTATATTGTAAAAAAAAATTTATTCTCACTTAAAAAAAATGGTTTTATTTTTTTAGGATTAGGATATATTTATGCCGTACTGTGCAAGAACAAGCTTAGCTTTAAATTCATAACAGTTGTCATGGAATCCAGGTTAAACAGACGGTTGATCTTTCTGACATGAAAATATTTTATCCCTGCAGAAAAAAATACAATCAGAAACCCAATAACCAGTATTGTGCCATATCAAGTCAAGCAGCAGTTGTAGATTGCTGTAACGACGATTACCATTTCCAACAGTGAGAACAATATGTTCAAGATTGTTGGTAGTCGTTGCAGATGCAAACCCGACTCATGCAAAGCCCGACCAAGCCTAAGTTGAAAAATAAATGACTTCCATGGTTTTTGGAAAATCTCAAACAAAATTTTCTATAGAAGCAACGAGGAAAAGCCTACTATCACAATACGCCTCAGGGTTCTTTCATCCTACCCAGATAAACCAAAGCTCTTTGCAATTAACTTTGCCTCTTATTCCATGCTAGACGATAACTAGGTCCCACCCTTTTACAGTGAAACCGATAAAATGCAACCGCAACTTTTACTCCAACAGTTTCTTTCCTCGCACTTCCCGACTGTGGAATTCCCTTCCACATGACTGCTTCCCCGACGGCTACAATCTCCAGGAGTTTAAATGTAAGGTCAATAGACACCTCCTAACACACTAACTTGCTCCCATTCTATCAAACACTCTTCCCCTCTGCCCAACCCTCATCCTCGGTATCCTTACCCATCTATCACCTTCCTCCTGACATTTCCTAGATTTAACCACTCCTACTCGTTACCTTCCCCTCTGTAGCTTCATGAGCAATAGTGGCAGTGGAATGCCTTGCTTGTGGTGAAATGATTAAAAAAAAAAGAAGCTCCACCCACTTTGAATTCCATTTGAATTAGTTGCATTTACTTACACGAGTGTGCGTTGTGGTACAGTGGATATCGGCTCGGAACGAGAAACCGGGGAGCCGAGTTCGAATTCCAGCTGAATCCATTGTATTCACTTACGCGCTAATACCCTTAGGAAAGGTATAAATCCGCCGTTTCTACAACCAGGCATGGGTTAAATAGAAGGAAAAATTGGATTTTATATCCTTGGCTGGCAACCAGTCTACCACAGAATGTAATGGAAACATGCAGGAAAATATTCTGCCCAGTCAGTCATGTCTCTTTCGACACATGATCACCGAAGTGTGTATTCCTTAAAGAATTGGTCGGGATGAAAACCCGGTGGTTGTTCTAACGAAAATTTGTCTAGTGATATCTTCAATGTTAGCAAAACTGTTTAACTCCTATCTAAAATAAATATGCTTTCCAAGTGGATGTAAGTTTTCAAAAATGCATGTGAATGGTCATTCTTGTCGGAATATTAGCCATCTTAATGTTTATGTTTAACAAGAAGTGTGTTGATCCTCTCATCAAAAACAACCTCCCGCGCGTTAAACAGTATAAGTTTGATTCTGATACCGCAACTGCTGATGTCCGGAGTTTTGAGTTTGAGTTTTGACTTCTGTGGGTTATTTAATATTAAAAAGGTAGGGTCTTAAGATATAATTTTTTAATGTTTAGTTATAGTAAGAAGGTTGATATAGTTACATTTTGATGAATTTTATTTTATTTTTATTATTTTTTATTTTTATTTTTAATTAAGTGCCATACGTGACACACGCTTTGGGCGATCATGTCTCGAAAGGGACATGGCTGACTTGACAGAAGATTATCTTGCAGTAGGTTGGCATTGCTTTCTGTGGTAGACTGGTTGCCAGCCAAAGCTATAGAACCCAATCTGTCCAATTATTTAACCCATAACTGGAGAGAATAGATAGATTAAGGTATTAACCTTTCCCAACGGTATTTGGGCGTAAGTGAATGCAAGGAATTCAACTGAAATTGGAACTCGGCACCCCGATTTAATTTAATAATTTTTTTCTTTGAAAAATGTATTGCTGGTAATATTTTTTCTTCAAAAATGTATATTTTTATATGAACGTTTATTCTTATGTAGATATTTCTATAAAACTTCATTTTTATACTTTCATGGTGTTTTGACCCCAGTTTGGGGGTTAACTATTTGACCCTAACTGGGACCCTAACAGGTACTACCAATCCGGGTCAGAGTAGACCTTAGAACAACAGCAGTTATTAGGTGGTTCCATGCTCTTCACAACTTTACAATTAGAGGCCTTGTTGCTGGATGTAGTTTATGGTCGTACCAAGGATCGGTGTCCTAACTGACATTATTTTCAAAATAAGTGAGATCCATCAATAGATCCATCACGAGGAAGATTGCTCTAGATACACCAGTGCTTTTGACAAGGTGTTTCCTGAGGACCGCTTCATAAGTCCTATTGAATCTCCCTGGAAGATCTTTATCGATTAACAAGTCCTTCCTCACGTATAGATCAACGAAAATCCTTGTTAATGAAGCAGATTAGACCAAAGTAGACGCTCCCTAATAGCTTTTTCTCAATTCAACTTTTTATCGGCCCTATAATAAGGATCCACCTAAGAACATAGATCTTTATACTGAATATTGATGGAGAGAATAAATCTTTAGACAGAGGGTAGTAATCATCCCTCTTCACCGAGCAGTCTTTGAATTTTCGCCTGTCAGTTTTTTTCTTCTTAAGGTGATTCCTTGCATTGGATGGATATTGGGACTAAAGTTCACTTCCAACCTCGATTGCGAATCTTATATACAAGCTATCACTAAAGACGCTGGAAGCATGATTGGTACCACGTCAATAAATACTTGACTCCTCCATCTTTGCCAGAGAAGGGTCAGACCAAAAATCGAGTATTGCTACCATGTCTCGACTGAGATTGCCCATCCCTCACTTTCAAAGTCTCTACGGATGATTAACTATTTTCCGGACTACAAGCTGCTTTCTTACTGACAAAATGTTGTTAGCCGTTTTCTGTTATATCGCTATATACATGGCAAATGTTCTGACTATCTACATTAATGCTTCTCAAACGTTTTGATGATGCTACCATCTTTCGCATCAACACACAACCCTAACGCCCCCTATCTATAATCAACATTTGATCTGATTTTCTTTTCTTATTATTGTATGTCAAATTAATATCTTAGTATTTTCCATAGTAATCCTCTCTATTATAATGAATATATATATATATATATATATATATATATATATATATATATATATATATATTGGGTGTCCCAGAAGTTGTGCATTATATACGAAATTTTATTTTTTTATGTTTCAGATTTGATCTGATATGGGTGAGAAACTATTAGGTTGTCCCAAACGTTCGTAAACACTTGCAAAAAAATGAAATTTTACTCGCAAAAACAACAAAAGTTATTGCTCAAAATAAAGATCATCATTTTTCAAGACTTTCTGCCATCGATCTGCAAGCTTTCGGATCTGGACAAAGTACCATTCAGCCGGCTCCGAATCAAAGAATTCTTGATACGCTTCCTTGACTTCAACAAATGAGTCGAATCGGCGGCCCTTCAGAAAGTGTTGCTTTGAGTGATCTGATGGAGCGCAGTCAAGACTGTAGGCTGGATGTGGCAGAACCTCAAAACTTGTCTTTGGTCTTCCTGGCGGTGTGTAGCTTGGCATTGTCCTGCTGCATCAAAACGTGCTTTCGGTTGATCTGAGCCGGGTACTTTTGCTTCAGCTTTTCATAGACCCGCTAAAGTTGCTGACAGTAGAGTTCGGCACTGATGGCACGACTGTTCGAAACCAACTCAAAATGCACGATTCCTTTAAAGTTCCACCAAACTGACAACATGACTTTCTTGCTGAATCGATCTTGTTTTGGAACCGACGGTTTCTCTTGCCCTTTCTGAACCCATCGCTTGTTTCGAATAGTGCTGGACCAGATAGACCCATTTCGCAAGTGTTTACGAACTTTTGGGACAACCTATTAACAGTATAAGAAAGAGTTAAATTGGTTTTTATGTTTGGAAGAGATGGGGCAACATTCCGCTCTGTAGCTCAAGAATTCAACCGCAATCATCCTGACCGAGAAAAACCATTGAGCCGTACCACTGTCTGTCGTTTGATCAAATTGTTTTGTAGATTACCTTTACAAATATCTATTCTCGGTATGGGCACGGTATGAGTGTCTATATGTGACGATTTTCTGGATGATTTTAACATTAACTGTTGTATGATTTGTGTCTGAGGAGCGGCTGCTTAGCAAAGTATTATTTATTAGTCATCGTTTTGTAGAATATCCAAAATATTTTTCAAGATTATATTACTCTGTTAAATTTTTTATTAAATTTAACATTGAGTTTTTTTGAACTTGTTTCTATTGGAATTTACCCGACAAAAATACCAATTATTCTACGTTATATATATATATATATATATATATATATATATATATATATCAGCATGCGGTGTAGATATAGAAGAATCCAAAGGACTATACTGTACACACAGTGGTAGGATAACTCTCTAAAAGAACTCTAAAATATATATATGTATATGAATACGTAAACACTTTTTATTCGTGTTTTTTTAGGTCTTTGTGAATTTCATTCGTGTAAAATCCTTTGTACAATAAAGACAGAAACTGATGATAGTTCACCTGAAATAGGCCTATACTTCCGATTTACCATGTAATAACGTGTCTGCCTTAATCTTTCATATATATATATATATATATATATATATATATATATATATCCCTCCTGTCACGCTCATGGGGAGAGAGGGACAATAGCAAGGTAGCGTTGGCTTAGTTCATTTTCTTTACTACCAGTTATTAAACTTTATTATAATTATGAAAACTCTTGCTGCGTGTTTGCTCTGTAACAGTGCCTTATAATCTTTTTCTTTTCAATATATATATATATATATATATATATATTTCTCTCCAGTTATGCTCAGGGATTGGAAATGTTTTTTTTATGTCTTAATGTAAGATACTCAATAGTAGGTACATCAATATATATGTTGCCGTCATTTTTGACAGCACAGGCCCAGTCGTTGTAATATAAATGAGAGAGACTGCAAAAGAAAGGTAAGATACACGACAACTGCACTATTTGCGCGTGGTGTACATGGTCATCAGCAAAAGGTGCAACCCAAAATGCCCAATACAGGTGGGGGATACCAGAATCAAGCAAGTACAAAAATTTAAATGCCTAGAAAGTGTACTAACAGAAGATGGAAAGTGCGACACAGAGATCCAAAGGCGAATTGGCATGGCGAAGGACGCGTTCCAGAAGCTGAGTAAAGTACTAACACACAGGAAAATTTCACTAAAAACAAAGAAAAGAGTGCTGGATTGCTATGTGATGTCAGTTCTTCAATACAACAGTGAATTCTGGACAATATCATAGAAAATGAGGACAAAACTTGAAGCAGCGGAAATGTGGTTCTACAGAAGGATGCTGCGGATATCATGGACTGGGCATGAACGCAACGATGAGGTGTTGGAAAGAATGGCAACAAAAAGGAAATTAATACTGAGCATCAGGAAGAGACAACTGAAGTTCCTGGGACATGCAATGAGAAAGGAGAAATTGAAAAACCTGATAGTGACTGACCAGTTAGAAGGAGAGACAGAGGACGGCAGCGGATAACATATTTGCAGGGCTTGATCAGGTGGATGACGAAACGGGGATTGCGAGGTGTAACAGGAGTAAACATACTAAGAGCCACCAGGGATAGGGAGACGAAGAGAAAAATGAGCGCCTACGTCCTGAAGGGACAGGGCACATAGAAGAAGAAGAATTATCATATGTTTCAAATGTAAGTAAATGTAGGAAATTCGACTTGAATTAAAACTCTCCGGTTCCTTAATCTAAGCCACGACTTACTATCTATCTGAAAGCCGATCTTTTTGCCGAAAAGCATGCTTGAAATTCGGAATTCAAAAATGAGCTCAAAACATCAACATCTTAAAAAAACAGAACATTTGAAACAACGATCTGCATACCTATATTCCCAGTAGGCCGTGGCCTGGTTCAAGGCTTTAAATAAGAACTACTTAATGAGATTACACTGCAAGATAAACCAATTGGCCTCTTCGAGACTAGTTTACTTATCCAAATGAATCTAGTTTGATACAAGGTCTCAGTATTAGGGGTAGAAAAATATATATTATCACACCACAAAGTCAGGGATCAGATTATGTATTGATCATAATATAGAATCGATCACCCCACCTTATATAATCTATATCTATATATATTGTCCCTTCCCTACCACTCTAATCCAATAGAGACATTCTTCATTCTTATCTATATCTATAAAAGGGTGGACGTTGTGTAAGTATTTGCTATGTAAATTCATCATATGTTTTTTATTCTTATTATTCCTTAAACTACCCCAGTGATACCGGGCTAAACTGCTAGTCTATATCTATTAAAGTGACGAGGGTAGACGTTGTGTAAGTATTTGATATGTAAATTTATCATATGTTTTTTATTCTTATTATTCCTTAAACTGCCCGAGTGATACCGGGCTAAACTCGTATATCAATAAAACAAAGGTTTAACTTGAGAGTATGAAATTATGTACAAAATATATGTAAATGAAGGCCTAAAATTGCGTTCAAAAGATAGAGTTCGCAGGCCGGACATGATGAGCCTTTCATTGCTCTATTGCTAAATCTGTGAAAAATGCTCAGAATTTCATTCCTTTCTTTCACCAGCAAGGATCCACCATGCCCATTAATTTGTAACAAACCACCCATATTCCCTCCTTATTACATCGGCAAGATGTAAGTTCCACTCAAACAGCTGTTTTTCCGCGAATCGTTGTTCTGTAGAATAGACTCCTAAGAGGTTATTTTCCCGATCACTACGATCTTAACTTTATCTTACCCTCTAATCCGTATAAACTACTCATTAATTTAACTCATTACCTCATACCGGGCGTTGTACAGTTTGAACCTCATACTGGGTCTTATACGGTTTGAACTCATACCGGGCCTTATACAGTTTGAACGTTACACAGTTTTACAGCTTAAAAATTCGTTTGTCTGTTTTTATGGCATATAAACCTCAGTGGGTTATTCAAAGATTTTTACAATAGATTCGTATGAATAAAATATGTCTTCTTTGCAAGAAATCAACTTGTAGATCAGGTTTCCTTGACACTTTTTTTATAAAGAGGGTTTTGTAGAGTGTCAGATTAATAACATCCCCCGCCCCGTGTAACTCTCTCCCATATTCTTACTTTTCTGACGGCTACAACCTCCAGAAATTTAAATGCAATGTCAATACTCATCTATTAACCACTGGACTCTAGCCCTTCCCCCACCCCGTATATCCTTCCCTTTCTCTCCACCTATGTATCTGTCATCGCACCTGCATTCTCAGCTTTCTATTGCTCCTTTCTAACTAGTTTGTACTCCTCACTCTTTTCTAATTAATCTTTTTACAGTTATGTAGCCCCCCGCTCAACAGTGGCATTTCTGCCTTGCTCGGAGTGAAATGATTAAAAATATATATATATATATTTTTTTTTTAAAGAAAAAATATATTACTGTGAATATTTTTTTCTTCAAAAATGTATTGCTGATAATATTTTCTTCCTTCAAAAATATCGCTGGAATTTTCACTCTAAAAGTTTATTTTCATACTTTCATACTGTTTTGATCCCGGTTTTTCCATAGCTGGGACCCTAACAGGTGCTGCCACCCTTGTCAGGGTGGATCTTGTGACAACAGCAATTACAAGATGGTTTTTCAAAACTTTCTAATTAGAAATTTTGCTGCCGGATGCAGTTTATCGTCAAACTTTGGACACTTATTTGCTAAAAGAAAAAAGCATAAAAAACAGAAATAAATAAAATTAAAAAAGTAAAAATAACCAACCAACATGAGCCTGTGTTTTTAATTATGTGTCAAGCAAACGTTTTGATATGCCGAATCAGTCTCCACCAAAAAACGTCATTAAAGGCTGCGTAATGTTAATTGAGTGAAAGTTAAAAAAAACAAAAATAGGAAGGGAAAAATTCTCAAGTTGGCATTGAATAGAACTTTCTAACCAAAATTATTCACATTTGTTCAAAACTCTATCTTGCAAATACGCCTCTTTAAATGTAAGTATTATTTAATTTCATAGTTCCTTTTAATATTTATTAACAGATTGCGGATGGAAAAAAAAACAAATTTATCTAATTTTTAACTCTGCATATATATATATATATATATATATATATATGTATGTATGTATGTATGTATGTGCGTGCGTGTTGTGCTAGCTCAAAGTCACACGTCATCGTGACGAAGATATGGAGCGTTCTGTCCTTGTTTAAACTGGCCTTTTTCAAACTGGCCTTGTTCTGACTAGCATTGATAATACTGGCCTTGTTCAGAATGGCCTCGTTAAGACTGGACTTGATCAGACTGGCCGGGTTCAGATGGTTCAGACTTTCTTTTTATAATCATATCGCCCCAAGTAAAGCATTTTACTGCCACTGTTTTGCAGGAGGTTACATAGGAGAAGTGTTATGAGAAAGAGTGACAAATTATAGGGGGTGTCAGGAAGTGGGTAAGAGAATGATGAGAATGCTAATGAAAGTTGTGTGGACAGAGGAAGAAGCATGAGAGAGAGGATGCAGTTCAGTGAGATAGGAAATGACTATTGGCTTTACATTTAAACTCTTGGAGATTGTAGCTGTCGGGGAAGCAAGTATGTGGAAGGGAATTCCACTGGCGGAAAATGAAAGAAAAGTAGCTGATGGAGTAGAACTTGCGTTTACTTTTTAATGGTTTCACAGTAAAATATTGGGACCTAGTTGCTATTCTTGTGGCGCAAGTAAATACATATATAGGGGGCACCTGTGTGCTAATTTCATCGAAACAGAAGTATTTGTAGAAGAGGCACAGGGAAGCCACATTGCACCAGTGAGAAAGTGACTGTATCTGAACTGCCAAGTCGGGATTGATCTCATTACAGATTCTCTGTTGGATTTTGTCAAGGACACCTTGGTGGAGAGCAGGAGCACCCGGCAAGATATGGCAATAGTATTTAATGCACGGGAGGATGGTAGATTATATGTGCAGGATGGTTTCAGGCTAGAAATAAACATTTTAGTGATGTGTGAAATTAGCTGGACAAACAACGAAGATTTTATCAGAGACAATCATAGTGTTACATGCACGCGGAAAGAAAAATGAAAAAGGAGTCGGATTGATACTAGATCAAAACATAAAAAATGCGTTCTTGAATACTATCAGTTCTCTGAAAGATTTCTATTTAAAATAAGAGGAAAACCGGTCGACATTTCTGTTATAGCCATGTATCCACCGGCAGCACAAAGTACAGAAGAAATCGAATCTTTCTAGTCTCTACTGGACAACACCAACGCTGAGTGTAAATTGCAAGAAATTATAATTATTATGGAAAACCTGAATACCAAAGTAGGAATGGAGAGGAATGAGGAAATAGCCGGACAATTAGAACAAGGAATCTGCAATGAATATCTGATACTTTGATAACCATTACTTTGTTTCAATAACATCCAAGACATTTATAGATTTGGAGGAGCCGAGGAGGAGTAACTAAAATCCAAATCGACTACAAAACTATCAACAAGAGATTTAGGAATGCAACTGTTCACCTCAAGACCTATCCAACTGCTGACTGTGGAAGCAATCACCTCCTTCTCATATGCAAATTAAGAATGAAACTACGGAAACTGGAGAAGCCTAATGCAGCACTAAAAATGAACTTCAACAGGCCCCTGAACAACCCAAACGTGAAGGAAAAATATATGGACAGTGTGAAAAGAATATACAAGAGAGAAAGTGGAAAAGGAAATTCGAAGTGTGACACATGAAGAGAAGCTTTAGTGACATCAGCGAACGAAATCACCACGAAGAAAAATGGACAGTTAGATGACAAATTCTGAAAGGAGACAGAAAACAAGGCCAAGACACAAAATGGAATAGAGGAAACTATACAAAGAAATAAGTTACAAATGCAAATAGGCTAGAGAAGAATGACTCAACGAAAAATTTGCAGAACTAGAAAGAATGGGTATCAAATATAAAAGAGATATGCTTGAAAAAATTAAGAGGATTAACAAAATGCTCCTCACACCCTCCTAATCTGAGGCCTTGCTGCTGGATGCAGTTTACCGTCATGCCCAGGACCAGAACAGACAAACAGAGAAAAACCACGCGTTAAATACTTTATAGGCTTGAGCAAAATGATGGCGGACCAGTGTTTGTGCGAATTAAAAAATGACAAAAATTATTAAGAGCTAAAAAGGACAGGTAGATGTGGAGAGTCATGATCGCCTACATCCTGAAAAGAGACGGGACATAAGATAAGAACTCAAGCAGGCATCTTCCCGCGACAAATAACTGAATTCTTTACTGTAGAGATTCTGTTTCTCTCACTGGCCATTATGATCGCCCAAGCGCCGTACACAACTGATTAGTCAAGGGAAAGACAAGTCAACTCATCAATTTGATGGCGGTACCTTTTACAAAATGGGTACTCATATTTTGCAGCATGCCGTATAATCTCTTTCTTGATGACTCTTTCACGCATACAGATGTGTTTGTATGTATATTTGTGGGCATCCACCTGTGTGCGTGTGGCGGTTACCTGGAACGAAGAGAAATGGGGTGATGCTGTTCAGATAAAGGGGCTACAAAATATGCCGCGTGTAGAAGTGCTTCCTATTTCGATTTCGACGTTCCCTTCCTGCGTCGCATTTTCAGGTTGCGCACGGGAATTTTCACGCAAAAAAGCACCTGCCGACTTCTTTGTTGAAATATGTGTTTCTTTTGACACGGCTGATTCATTTCAATGCTCCAATCTTCACTGTAGGGCTACGAGTTTTGCACTTCGTCGCTGTTCCAGCAAGTCGTAATCAATAAACCATTTTCAATCCTACAAAAGAGAGAAAATAACTTTTTCACTATTCGATTCTATTTAGTTTGGAATGAAGGCCGACCTGAACCTCGATACGACTGTCTCCATTTTTGGATTCTTGTAACAGATTCTTGTATTACATTCTTGTGTTAGTTTCTTCGAACAGATTCTTTTAATACATTCGTGTTATAGTCTTGTAACAGATTCTGGTATGAGCTTCATGTCAAATATTATTGTAATAACTTCTTAATAACAGATTATTTCAATAGATTCTAGTAATAAATTTATGGAACAGATTATTATAATAAATTCTTGTAATAGATTCTTCTAACAGATTATCTTAATAAATTATTCTAATACATTCTTCTGATAGATTCTTGTAATATATTCTGGTAATAGATTCTTCTAACAGATTCTTTTAATAGAATCTAGTAATATATTTATGCAACAGATTCTTGTAATAGATTCTTCTAACAGATTATCTTAATAAATTCTTGAAATAGATTCTTCTTATAGATTCTTGTAATAGATTCTAGTAATAAATTTATGACATATTATTATAATAGATTCTTGTAATAGATTATTGTAATAGATTCGTTTAACAGATGATTTTAATAAAATTTTTAATAGATTCCTTTCATAGACTCTTGTAATACATTCTATCTATCTATCTATCTATCTATCTATCTATCTATCTATCAACCCATATGTATGTATGTATGTATGTATGTATGTATGTATGTATGTATGTATGTATGTATGTATCCCAGTCTGTCCTTTTCTTTCACTCAAGCTATTTCTAATTCTATTACTCTATTCATAGTGGTACTAAAGAATGTAGCTCGTCTGAGCACTTTCTATGAAAGTAGCAACAGAGTAGAGAGAGGGTTGCGACTTTTCTTTTAATAGATTCTAGTAATAAATTTATGTAACAGATTATTATAATTTATTCTTGAAATAGATTCTTCTGTGTGTGTGTGTGTGTGTGTCCGTTACCTATAGACTCCGAAACGGCTGAACTGATTTTCTTGAAAATTTACACAGTTGTACTATAAGCGTCTGCGAGTGTTCTTAGCTAGGTTTTGTGTCGAGGTACCCCCGATAAATATCGAAAATAGATAATCGAAAAAATCGGGTTATAGAATGAGTGGTCCGATTTTAATCAAATTTTATACACTCATAGACAAAGACATAAGAAACGATATTCAGAATTCAAGAAGTTTCAGATTATCTTAAATTCTTGAAATAGATTCTTCTCATAGATTCTTCTCATAGATTCTTTTAACAGATTCTTGTAGCAGATTCTAGCAATAAATTCTTGTAACACATTTTTAAGAGATTCTTGTAATAGATTCTTTTAATGTATTCTTTTAACAGATTTTTGCAATATATTCTTATATATTCTTGAAACAGATAATTGCACTATAATTATCTAAGAGATTCTTGTAACAGATTCTTTTAGCCGATTCTTGCAATAAGTTCTTGTAATAAACTTGTAGTTTGTTCCTCAGTATCAGTAAATATCTTGTCGAAAGAAATGTCTTTCTCTTAATTAAGCACTTGAAATCGATGCCGTTAGTTTCAATGAAAAGACAAAGTGCCTACACTAATGAGTTTAGTAAAAAGGTTGGTATTGATGGTACGTAGTTTATGAAATATGTAATTGAAAACATATTAAAAAAATACCTTCAATGTGATTGATTTACAAGATGCATAAAGTTATTTGCTATAATTTTTGTGACTGTCGCAGATGCCCCCGGCCATGAAAGAAGATGAAAATTACCGCTTTGTTCCAGACATTAAAAAAGTCTATCGTTATTTCTGAGATGAGTTATTGTAACTATTTACATTATATGCATTGTTCAGACCATTGTCCTCATCTTTATTGTCATATACACGATGTTTCGATTGCTGTACGTTCGGGCCTTCTTCAGATGATATACGTTGGAAATTCGAATCGAATCTTTTATTTAGTCCGCTGGAGTAGATTGTTCTAGTTCCAAGTGTCATTCTCTGTCCGGATGTGTCAGTTTCAGTTATTTCCCTTTAATAACTGAACTCTACAAGTTTTTGCTCACCTCTGCTGTGGCCAGCTATTGAACTCAGAATCGTTTGGGTCAAGTCACTAGATTACTTCACACGGTTATTCACTGAACCCATGCCCCAAGAACTAGAACTTTTCTTTCCTCTTTTTTTCTTCTTCTTTCCTCGTTTCCTTTTTTTCAAAAATGAAAGAGATGTATTGTTTTTATAAAAAAATCAAATAAAAGCGTTTATTACCACCATTGTTAACGACCTGAAAGTAACATTTTGTAGTAGTTTTTTACATGTTCTAATGTAATAATTAATAATAATAATTTTATATATATATATATATATATATATATATATATATATATATATATATATATTCGTCATCCACATACGAGCCTGTTTTGCTGTATCAGAGCCCATCAGTGTGGCTAGATATCAACTTCCTTCTGGCCTGGATATATCCAAATGAATAGGGAACAAAGAAAATATTAACAACGTTAAAAACATTAATTTAAAACAGTGCTCAATATAGAAATAGAACTCTGGATATTTATTATAAATTATACTTTAGAAAATGTACAAACTACAATCTACTACAAAGTGTACATTTTGTTTTGACATTGAAAGGATACTGTCTCATCAGGTAGGAAACGCTATTTTTGAAAAGAGATGAAACATTCACTTCGTTATATTGGTAAGACTTTTGTGTGCGATTTGAAGGGGGAAAATGAGAAACAAGAATGGGGAACCAAAGAAAGGAACATAAAGAAAATAAAAAACAAAAGGAGGAAAACGGGAGAGAAGGAGAAAGGACTAAAGAGACATGATGAGAGACTCAAACAAAGGCACCAGGTTTAAAGTAGGAAATAAAATATAGTCATATACAGACTTTGATGATCCGGTGTCTGAGCTTAACAAAGAGGAAGAAGTAAAAAAATGTATAGAGTGGGGAAGAAAATGGAGGAAAATGGGCGAAGAAAAAGATATATATATTGCTCGAGTGTAATGAAAGCTTTAAAACTAATCCATGGTCCTGGAGCTCAGACTCTTTGGACGTTGGCACGAAAAACTAAAAAGCAATAGTTGTTTCCAGTTAAAGCAAAAATGTAGACTGAAAGAAAAATGAATGGATGTAAGTCAAATTTTGATTTCCTGGAATCGACATCAAATGTTCTGCACTATTGTAAGAACTGCAACCTTGAAACTTCTGAATATCGTTTCTTATGTCTTTGTCTATGAGTGTATCAAATTTGATTAAAATCAGACCACTCCTTCTATAACCCGATTTTTTCAATTATTGATTTTCGATATTTATCGGGGGTACCTCGACACAAAACTTAGCTAAGAACACTCGCAGACGCTTATAGTACACATGTGTAAATTGTCAAGAATATCGGTTCAGCCGTTTCGGAGTCTATAGGTAACGGACGCACACACACACACACACACAGACACACACACACAGACAAATTTCCATTTATAAATAAGTTTATATATATATATATATATATATATATATATGTGTGTGTGTGTGTGTGTGTGTGTGTGTGTGTGTATCTTCAGGTGAAGAGGACTCTGGGTTTTACTACCCCAGCATTTCTTTTATTATAAACAGTGCTCAATACAATAAATATCATAGAGCTTAATATAATCATATAATTATGAATGTTGGTTATGCAATTGATTTATATTTAAAATCGAAAATTTTAAATGTAAATCATTTGCATAACTAACACTCAGCATTGCCTGATGAAGAAAATCTATGTCGAAACATAGAAACTTTCGTGTTACAACGCACAATTAATTCATAATTATATATATATTATAAATTATAATTTTGAAGATGTACAATTTTTTTTTATCCACTACAAAGTGTACATTTTGTTTCGACATTGAAATTACAATGTCTCATCAGGTGGTGTGGAAAGGAATGGAAAGCCTCTTTTCTTATATTTGGCGAATTGTGTGTGTGATGTTGGTGGGGGTTATCGATAAGGGAATAAGTCTTGTAAATTGTCCGTTAGAATTTTGAAGAAAGTGGGGTGGCTAGTGAATATAGTTGATTAATGAAAGTGTCGGGAATTTTGTAGACAGATTTAACATTAGAAGATGGAGTATAGGTTTTATGGCTTCATGACTAGACTTTATTCTTTAGATTCATTAGAGGGGCGGAGTAGGGAAGTATAAAGGGTGGGGAGGGATGGGATTGGACCTATCTTTAATGTTTATTTGTACAACTATAGAATATTTTTGTATTTAAGTACAGTTTTTATAATTAATCTAATTTTGTATATTTAACCTTAATTTTGAATTTAGGAAATCACTTTTTTCCTTAAAACTTTAATTTAGATCACAGTTTATAGGTAAAATTTGATGGAAGAGTGTTGTTAATACTATAAAGGTTTATCGTCTCTAAGGAGTCCTAGCTTTGGCTTTTGTAGTATTTTTTAACATGATTGTAAGATTAGTTCTTTAATGTGTTTGCAGTTTACTGTGGTTTCATGCCTCTGGTTTAAAAGTTTGTTGCTATTCATGTATTTAATTAGCAACAAACTTTTAAACCAGAGGCCATAAAGCTATACCACATCTTCTAATGTTAAATCTGTCTACAAAATTCCCGACACTTTCATTAATCAACTATATTCCCTACCTATCCCTCTTTTCAAAATTCTAACAAAATTCTAATAGTTTCTTTGGGTTTAGTAGAGGGGGAGAGTAAGTGATTTTTCTTAATTTAATTTAATTTAATTTAATTTACATAGCGACGCGGAAATTTCTGTGCCGAGATTTAAATCTTTTACCTTGTCATCAAGCAATGTTCAATAACTTTGGTGAAAATGATTTCCATTTGAAAATAGAAAACAATGCATTTGTTTATTGAAGAGTTAATGTGAAGGGGGGGGGGAAGAACAGAAAAGTTCAATCATATGGATGTGCTTAGTTTAAATGAGCAGAATGAAGGTCAACTTTGAAAATTGAAAATCTAAGATAGGTGTTAGGGGATATGGGGTATTCATAAATCTGTATGGAAAACTGTCATATTTAAGGCTAGACCGGTTACTTACAGGGAGAGTTATACATGTTGCCGTAAGTAAGCCGTCTACAAAAAGCAAATCACCTAAATAAATACAAGCTATATATATATATATATATATATATATATATATATAATCATCCGCAGACAGATATGTTTCGTCGTATCATAACTCATCAGTACGGTTAGACATCTGATTGCTTTTTACCAAGGATTGAAACCTGACCTAATTGGCGCCAGTCGGCGATTCTACCTCTGAGCTATGGGCGCTCGGTCGAAAGAGGCAGACGTTTTAGCGTGTATATTATCCTTATACACGTCTAATAGCTGATATATATATATATATATATATATATACGATAATTTACATTTTAATTTATAATAATTTACGAGGGTCATTCAATAAATAAGGTGAATTCTAATATATATATATATATATATATATATATATATATATTAGAATTCACCTTATTTATTGAATGACCCTCGTGAATTATTTTTTTAATTATTATCTTTCTAACCTTTATTTTCATAATTGTTTTAATTAATAATTTCTTTATTAATTTTAATTTTAATGTTTTCTTTTTTTTAAAGAAATACTCATCCAAACGCTTTTCTTCCAATATAAACAAATTAGGGACGGCCTCTTCAAAGTAAGATTAATAAAAATCGGACCCTGAAAAAATATCTTTTTCCTCCCAGGATTTTAGTTTCCCCTTCCATATTTTGGTTTCGGTATAAACTTAACTAAATCGAATCAAACCATTTTCTCACCGTCGGGATGTGGTTTCCCTCTGTCTAGTCTACAAATATTTTCATGGCTTCTGCTCCGACGAACTTAAGTCACTGGTGCCCTCGTCACAAGAATTTATTCTTACAACCAGACTGGCAACAAGGTCCCACCCATTTGCAGTTAGATCAACCAAATGCATCCAACAATTCTACTCCGGCAGCTTCTTTTCTTTCACTTCCCGCCTGTGGAACTCTCTCCCATATACTTGCTTTCCTGACAGCAACAACCTCCAGGAATTTTAATGCAATGTCAATACCCATCTCTTATCCACTAAACTCCAGTTCTTTCTACATCTCTCCGTATATCTTTTACTTTTTCTTTCTCTCTACCTTCACAACTTTCTTCATACCTCCCATCTTTTTCTCGCCCTTTCTCTGACACCCCCTGTAATTGGTTTGTCTTTCTTTTCACTCTCCTCCTATCTAAACTTTCTTTTAATTTTATATAGCCCCCTACACATCAGTGGCAGTAACGTCTTGCTAGGGTGAAACGATTAAAAAAATTCACAGACCTGATTTGCAATTTATCACAAACTGAACTGAAGGAAAGCCATGCTCAAACAATAATGAAAGAAATCAGCTCGAGTATGTATGACACAAGGCCGAATTAAATAAGCATTAACCATCTCCCTATAGCTTCAAATTTACCTATTACCAACTCTGGCTCGTTAAGCCTTCTTCATGTCACAGGTTCTTCACTAAAAGCGAATAAAATACCGATTTCCATTTCCCACCAAATAATTGAGCTCTTTATTAAAATAAATATCGTATTTGGTCTTGCCGAAATATCTCCGAAATTGTAATAACAGTTGTAAATGTTCAAAACAATTTCCACAGTTCTTAATTTTAAACATTTTTAGATGAAAAATTCATTTTGGAGAAAAGTCGTCGTTCATCAGACCACCGTGATAAAGAAAATGACAAAATATATTTTTTTTAATATTTTCCTTGTCTTTATAAAATGAGTTCAATATTTATTATTGAAAATCTGGTTTGCGCCGAAAGCAATTCCAAAACGGACATCAGGATTATTTCGTATTTGAAATTATGTGCCTACACGCGTATATATCTATCTATTTATCTGTCTGTCTGTCTGTTAATATCTATCTATCTATCTATCTATCTAGCTAGCTATCTACTTCTTAATATCTATCTATCTATCTATCTATCTATCTATCTATCTATCTACTTGTTAATATCTATTTGTCTGTCTATTTGTTAAAAATCTATCTATCTATCTATCTATCTATCTATCTATCTATCTATCTATCTATCTCAGTCTGTTCATATTTATCTTAGTCTATTCCTATATGCTTGTGTGTATATCTGTACTCATTATCATGTTTCGCTGTTCGATCGTTTATGTCGGCAGTTTTATTTCTTGTGATTCTGTTATTCAAAATAAATATTTTATTTTAGGCTTATTTTAATAATTTAATTTTGAGCCTAGATCTGGAAAAGAGATCTGATTTTATTTTTGAATTCATATTTTTTTCGGAAAAACGATTATTTTCTAATCTAGGTAAATGTTTTGTTTTGAGGTGTCGTATTAAGATGGCTGGAGGTACACTGGAGTAATGGATAGTATTTCGGCGGAGATACAAGTTCGAATTCATTACATTTTAATACTCTTGTATTATTTCCATCAGTTCTCTGACCCCCCTAAGAATACCAAGACCTACTGGGATTTATACCTTGGTTGTAACCGGTCTAGAAGAAGTAAATACTCTGAATCCAAAACAAAACCTGCCTGGAGAAGGTTGGGCACCGTTGCCCAAGATACACCATTTCTACTGAGGCTACAGTACTTCTAGAACTAAGAAATTTGGAGCTCTAGAAAAAACTCTAGAAAAACTCTTGAAAAATCTCTAGAAAAACTCTAGAAAAAATTTAGAAAAAAAAACAATTAAAAACCCAAAAATATTTTTAAAGATAGACAAAAAAGTATAACTTGAATGATATTTGAAGAGACAGAGGCCATTTTGTTATATTTGGTGCTTTTGAAATCTAGTTATATCGCGGGAACGATATAACTAACAAGGCAAATTCCAAGTGGGAAATTTACACAACACGTAAGGGGTAAAGAAATAACAGAGTTTATTGTACGGAAAATTACAAGACACAGAGAGTTCATAAAATGATGGACCAGTCTAGTTTACCTGAAAGTAAAACACTGCACCTCCTCAGGTTAACTCTCACAACAGACCTCAGGTGGATCGACTATATAGAGTCCATAGCTAAATCCGCTGCTAAGAAGGTCGGCCCTCTGTACACAGCCAGGAAGTTTTTCCCGTCTAAAACAATCCTGCACATATACAAATCTACCGTCCGCCCGTGCACTGAACCCTACTGCCATATCTGGTTGGGTGCTCTTGATATCCACCTATATGTCCTTGACAAGATCCAACGGAGAAACAGTAATGTGATAGATCCCGACTTGGCAGCTCGAATACCGGCGCAATGTGGTTTCCCCGGCGCAATGTGGTTTCCCCGTGTATCTTCTACAAATACTTTCTTGGCTTCTGTTCAGATGAACTTAGCTCACTAGTACCCACCATACATGAATTTGCTCGAGCCACATGATTAGTAACTAGGTCCCACACTTTTACTGTGAAATCAATAAACTGTAAACGCAAATTCTACTCCACAGCTTCTTTTCTCGCACTTCCCGCCGTGGAATTTCCTTTCGTTTACTTGCTTTCACGACAACTACAATCTTCAAGAATTCAAATGTAAAGTCAATAGTCATGAACTATATCACTAACCTGCTTCCTCCTTCCCTCTCTATCTCTCTCTCATGCACCTTTCTCCGTCCACTCCACTCTCATCAGTATTCTCATCCTTCTCCTACCATCTTCCTGACACCCCCTATAACCTGTCACTCTTTTTCATAACTTTCCTTCTATAGAACCCCCTGCAAAACAGTGGCAATAAAATGATTTGGTTGGGGCGACACGATTATTAAAAAAGAAGTCAAGACGGAATGGGAGCCGTAGTCGAATCGTCTCGTACTTTTTTTTAAATCGTTTCACTCCAAGCAAGGAGGTACCGCCACTGATGCGCAGGGAGCTACATAAGACTAAAAGTTTAGACAAGAGGAGAGTAAAGAGAAAGACAAACCAGTTACAGGGTGTATCAGAGAAAGGGAAAGAAAAGGATGGGAACATAAGTGTTAAGACGGTTGCAAAGGTAGAGAGAAAGAAAAAGAACAAGATAGAACGATATATACAGGGTGATGTAGATGTAGACTTCGATATTTCTTAATCACTTCAGCGAATCAACTGTCAGGGGTGATAGGATGTTTCATTATAACATTTACTTAACTGTATTTGCTTTTAACGATTCCCGTATACACCTTTTTCAAACTCGGGTCATGCAGGTGTCTGAATTATTGCAATGTGGGTGTTGCCTTGACACATTAAACGTTTAGACAAGAGGAGAGTGACAGACAGACCAGTTACAGGGTGTATCAGAGAAAGGGAACATAGGTGGTAAGACGGTTGCGAAGGTAGAGAGAAAGGAAAAGAACAAGATAGAACGATATATACAGGGTGATGTACATGTAGACTTCGATATTTCTTAATCACTTCAGCGAATCAACTGTCGGGGGTGATAGGATGTTTCATTATAACAAAATTCTTTTTCTCAAAATGGGCGGTAACCAGTTTTTTCAGAAGGCAAATATATGGTATGCAGTATAATCAGTTCTAACCTGGAATCTCGACATCAATCACATTCCCACTCCCGTGATGTGGCTTTTCTTTTGTCTTTTCACATCAACTATTTTAATAAGCTTTACTTTTTGGTTTCTCGATTGCATGAATTTAAGTGTACTACTAGATTCGCAGCTAGTTTTTATCGTTTCACCGTTGAAAGTTATAGCAGTAACCGTAAGTTCTATTCTAAAAGTTTCTTCAATATTTGAATACAGATGAGGTAGTATTTACATTATTTACAGTGTTCGGGTTGTTGGCCTCATTTTTATTATCACATTTATGACGTTTCGGCATTTCTACACTCTGACCTTTTTTAGAGGATTAAACTTTTGAACAGAACCCTTTATTTTGATCACTGGGTTATATTATTCTAGTTACATGAGCCATACCACTTCAGGATTTCTTATTTATGTTCTTTTAACTCAACTTTAAGTTATTTGTTCGCCACTGCTATGGCCAGGTATTGAACTCACAACTCTGGGTCAATCACTGGATGTAACCAACCATTTTATTCACTGGAATATGTGTCCTTGAATATACTTCTCACCAGTGGAATTTACTTCCGGTTTCTTGCTCGTCAGCCACTTACTGTCTTCAAAATGTTAAATGCAACGCCAGTCGCCATGTTCAGTCTTCTTGATACCTTTTTTTATCATCATATCGCCCTAAGCAAGGCATTTTACTGCCACTGTTTTTCAGGGGGTTACAAAGGAGGAATGTTATGAGAAAGAGTGACAAGTTATAGAGGGTGTCAGGACGTGGGTAAGAGAAAGATTTATTTTGTGGTCATAAAGTGGGAGATCAATTTATATATTGATTGTAATGTAGAATTGATCCCCCACTTTATATCTACATTATAATCGTATAGAAACTTTTTTTTAAGAATCATATCGCCCCAAACAAGGCATTTTACTGCCACTGTTTTGCAGGGAGTTACATAGAAGTGAAAATTATGAGAAAGAGTGACAGGTTATAGGGGGTGTCAGGAAGCGGGTAAGAGAAGGAAGAGAATGCTGATGAGAGTGGAGTGGACGGAGAAAGGAGCATGAGAGAGAGAGAGAGAGAGAGAGAGAGGATGCAGGTTAGTGAGATAGGAGATGACTATTGACTTTTCATTTAGATTCTTGGAGATTATAGCTGTCAGGAAAACATGGTAAATGGAAGAGATTTCCACAGGCGGGAAGCGCGAGAAAAGAAGCTGATGGAGTGGAATTTGTGTTTACATTTCATTGGCTTCACAATAAAATGGAAATACCTGTTCTTTTATTGTCCTTTCTCCTTGCTAAAGTGTTTTTATTCTCTTATATTGCCAATAACCGTTTGCTTCTTAGTGGCATTATCGCCTTTTTATAGGTGAAATGATTAAAATATGTTTCTTTTCACAATTCTTCTTTTTGTTCTTCTATGTGCCGTGTCCCTTCAGAACATTTCGCATCTCCTTGTCTCTCTTTCCCTCTATCCATCCCGTGAGCATCAGATTCTCCAAGCCGTCCTTTCTCATTACAAGCTCCAAATACTTAGTATCAATTTCCTTCTCATGTTTATCCTCTCCAAAACCTCATCGTTGCTCATGTGTTTTGTCCATGGTATTCTCAGCATCTTTCTGTAGAACAACATTTCGGTTATTTCAAGAGCTTCTTTCATCTTTGGTGAGATTGGACAGCATTAGCTGCAATATTGAAGGACAAACGTTACATAATATTTAAGTAATCTCTTCTTTGTTTCCAACGAAAATTTCCTGTCCCTTAATACTCTATGCATCCTTGACCATGCCAGTACTTTTTTTTATTTCTCTATCGCACTTTCCGCCATCTTTCCTTTGTTCGTCCCAAGTATTTAAATTTCTAAAACTGAATTTAGTATACCCAACTTGTAGTTCGCATTTTGGACAATTTACAAAATTACTGGAGTTAATTCATAAATAAAGCTTCGAATGTTATGAAACAAATTTTAGACCAAACTACACTACTTTTCCCAGGTTTATATGTTATTCTAACAATGCATTCGTTTGCACAGCCTAGCATCCCAAAACACACATTTTTCCTGCAAGTTACAAACATTTATCCAGCGTTTTAATTTTTTTCAATCGAAAGTTTTGTTCCGGAAGAACTACAAATCTAAACCTATTTATAAATGGAACTTTGTCAGTATGTGTGTGTGTGTGTGTGTGTGTGTGTGTGTCCGTTGCCTATAGACTCCAAAACGGCTGAACCGATTTTCTTGAAAATTTACACAGTTGTACCATGAGCGTCTGCGAGTGTTCTTATCTAGGTTTTGTGTCGAGTACCCGCGATAAATATCAAAAATCGATAATCGAAAAAATCGGGTTATAGAAGGAGTGGTCTGATTTTAAACAAATTTGATGCACTCATAGACAAAGACATAAGAAACGATATTCAGAAGTTTCAAGGTTGCAGTTCTTACAATCGTGCAGAAAATCGATAATATATATATATATATATATATATATATATATATATACTTGGGACTTGATCTCATCTGGGAGGTCGTTGATGAAAATAAGGAAGAGCGTCGGGCCCAGGATAGAGCCCTGTGGGACACCAGCATTCGTGCTGTAGGACGAAAAGGCACGCCCATTCAGAACGACCTTCATTTTGCGGTTATTTAAGAAAGATTGGATTAGGTCAAGCAGGCGACCGGTAATACCATAACCGCGTAGTTTGCATAGGAGGCCAGAGTTCCAAACCCTGTCGAAAGCCTTGGAGATGTCCAGAGCAACCGCGCGAGCCTCGTCAGACGCATCAAGGGCCTGTAGCATGTAATCCGTCACGGTTGTTAGCAGGTCGGCCGTGATCTCATAATTGTGATTGTTCGTTAGTTAACCCGTGCGCTACTTCCTGCATTGCCGCAAATAAACAATGAACCATTCCTGTTTTACGGCAATAATAAAGGTAAGAAATTACATAAAGCGATGTTTGTTTGTTTCTAGGAGACAAGTTCAGTAGCCGGTTACCGCGTATGTGGGGGCTGGGTAAATTTTGACCAGCAGACCGAGCGTACCTGATCGGGTTCCCACATTAAACCGATTTTGTGTCACAATTCTCTCAGTGGTGGGGGCTTGTTAAATAAACCCTTAGCAAAATATTTACTTTTTGTGAATGACTGTCTAAGACAAGCACTAGACATGCTAAGACAAGTTTAGTACTCAGATTAGAAAAATCTTTCCTAATTCTTTGGAGAGACGTAAGTTCCACCTGAGCATATTCTTTCTACGAAACACTACCTTCTGGAACCGCCTCCCAAGACGATGCTTCACCAATCACTACAATCTTAACCTCCGGTTAACCGTTGTCGTCCACCCGTATTTGCGTAATCTGTATTTCTTACTCTAAAACCCGCTAATTTGAGTGGCTCTCAGGGCTTGTATAGAGCGAACACTATTCATGCTGATCAATCCAACTCGTATCTCTTTTCATTACAATTTATAAAGTCATATTTCTTTTTTAATCTTATCTCGACAATATTTTGATTTTTTTAAATTTTTTTCTCAGTTTGACTCTTACGTGATTTCGAATATTGTGTTTGCATCAGTCAATATCTTTCCACTTTCTCATTTCACTTTTGAGATTATGTTTTTCTTACAACTTTATATATCTGAAGTTAAAAGAAATAAATTTCAATAATTATTCGATTATATAGATTTACTTCCGGTAAGATGAAAAACTCCCGAAATCTAAAATATTTCAAATAAAAACGAGAAGCTGTTTGCCCAATGATTCCGTTATATTCATTATATCATAGTAGGTTCTGTTTTGAAGCTTTCACCAAAATATTTCCGTTGAATACAATTTCATTGTAAAATCATCAGAATCTCTAACATACACCAGCGACTGATGCAAAATTATCGATTATTTTAAATGATTTTCGTCACATTTTAGGAAAATTCCCTATTTCATTAATTCACACATTTCTGATGCAAAATTTTCTAGCATTTCATTGACGAAGTCAAATAAATTTATAATGTAATTCGTTAGTCATAACGTTATTTTGCATAAACTTTATGCTAAATTATGAATTCATTGTAACGAGAACGACTCCATACGGTAATATGTCAAAGTAAACAGAATTTAACAAAGAAAAATACCTGTATTTTTTAAGAATAAATCATTGCAAACAATTGAATAATGCAACTAAGACACAACGGGCTATTGAGAGTGAAAAAAAATGAGAAGACTTTAAAAAAACCGAAAACTCAATACTAAACAAGAAAAAAGATATTAACATCGATTACAGATCAAAAGATCGGAGAGGAGTTAGAACCGGACGATAGGCGAACTTGTTTTCTATTGCGCGAAAACTAAAATAAATATTAGTAAATAGAATTTCAGGATTTAGGTGGAGATGTTAGACGTATACACTAGCGGCCATAATTGTTAGGACACCCTATTTTTTTTTTAGAAAAAATTATATATTTCATACTATTTTTTTGTTGTTATTGCCAAATGGATAATTCTAAATGAAAATAGAATGGTTCTTTTATTATTATTACTTTGCAAAATTTTACAAGGCAAATAGCAGCAATTTACCCATCGCACCCGGTAGATTTATTACATATATATATATATATACTACCGGCCATGATCATTAGACGATCCCAGTCTAAAATAATGATGTATTTCACACTATTTTTTAGTATTTATTGCCAAGTGAATAATTCTAAATGAAAATAGAATGGTTCTTTTTTATTATTACTTTGCAAAATTTTACAAGGCAAGGAAGAAAAGATGAACTCGTCCGAATCACCCTAAATTTTCTTCATTCTTTCATTGTGCAATAGAGGTAATTATCAAATATTTTAAAATTCAATTGATGCAAATGTTATTGTGCAGTACTTACAAAAGAATCATTCTATTTTCATTTACAATTATTCACTTGGCAATAAATACTAAAAAATAGTGTAAAATACATCATTTTTTAAAACACTGGGGTGACTTAATAATTTAGACCGGTTGTGTATATATAAAATTTAGAACATAAGTATGTTTGTTTAAAAGAAATGATGTTTTTCATACTATTCTTAGTATTTATTGCCAAGTGGATAATTCTAAATGAAAATAGAATGGTTCTTTTGTTATTATTATTTTGCAAAATTTTACAAGGCCAGGAAGCAAAGATGAACTCGTCCGAATCACACCAAATTTTCTTCATTTTTCAGTATGCCGTCAGACGAGCAAGTGCTCTGGCTAAGGGGTTCGACACTATTTTTTCGTTTTTATTTATTTGTATTTCAATTTAGCCATCCCTCAAGAGTTATCTGTGCACATAAGAGCTCAAATTCAAATCTTTAATAAAGACGGGAATTCCCAAAAAAAGGATAGCTAAGTGACTGAATGTGTCCAGGTGTGCAGTTCAATATGCACTGCACAGGAGAGACAAAACTGGTAGTCATGCCAATTAAAAAAGAACAGGGAGAAAACAGAAAACATCAGTAAGAGAGGGCCGTAGAATAGTATTGAAGAGTGTAAGTAACAGGAGGAATACTGTCCCTCAAATACAAGCTCTGCAAATACAGTAAAGCGAAGGCTTCGAGAAGTGCGTCTCTTTGGACGAGTGGCAGCCAGGAAACCTTTCCTTCGACCTGCCAATAAGAAGAGGAGACTAGCATGGGGAAGAGAGCACAAAAACTGGACACCATAACAAAGTTCAAAATTGCTGTACACTGATGAGTCTAAGTTTGAACTGCTTGGGAGTAAAAGGAGGGTGTAAGTGCGGAGGAGGGTTGCTGAGCGAGTGAAAGATGAGTGTGTACACTCATCGATGAAACATCATGGTGGATCCTGCATGGATTGAGGCTGTTTTGAGGGCACGATTTCTGGTGACTTGGTTGAAGTAAAGGAGGACTATGAAGAAAGAACAGTACCATTCAATCTTACAGAGATATGCAATTGCACCTGGGGTGCGTATTGTGGGCAATAATTTCATCCTCCAGCAGGATAATGACCCAAAACATATTTCTAAATTGTGCCAAAATTATTTAAATTTAAAAGAAACTGCTGCAGTGTTAAAACTTATGTGTTGGACACCTCAGTCAACAGACCTCTCAACAATTGAACTTGCATGGGATGAGTTGGACATGAGAAGTAAGAGAAAAAGCCTAGTAATGTTCGGGATTTATTTCGGTGTCTAAAGGATACCGGGAGTGAGTTGTCGGGGGATTATTTTAAAAAAAACTTGTGGCGAAAATGCCCAGAGTGTGTGCAGCCGTTGTGAAAGCAAAAAGAGGTAATTTCGATGAAACTACAATATAAGTAATTATTAAATGTTTATAAATTCATTTGATGCACATGTTATTGTGCTGTATTAACAAAAGAACCATTCTATTTTCATTTACAACTAGCAGTATAGCTCAGCGTTGCTCGGGTGTAATGGAAGCTTTAAAATTAATCCATGGTTCTGGAGCTCAGACGCTTTGGACGTTGACACGAAAGACTAAAAAGCAATAGTTGTTTCCAGTTAAAGCGAAACCGTAGACTGAAAGAAAAATGAATGGATGTAAGTCAAATTTTTTTCCTGGTATCGATATCAAATAAGTTTCTTTCGTCGTAAACTGAATTTTGAAGGCTAAATAAGTCGTCTGAGTAAATGGTATCATGGCTGAGACTAAGAACTACAATTATACCTTAGAGCGAAACCCGAAGCAAAAAGCTAAAATAAAAGGGCTGAAAAAATACAGACATACAGACAGATAAACAGACACACACACAAACTTCTTACCTTTTATATATATATATATATATATATATATATATATATATATATATATATATATATTATCGATTTTCTGCACTATTGTAAGAAGTGCAACCTTGAAACTTCTGAATATCGTTTCGTATGTCTTTGTCTATGAGTGTATCAAATTTGATTAAAATCGGACCACTTATTCTATAACCCGATTTTTTCGATTATCGATTTTCGATATTTATCGGGGGTACCTCGACACAAAACCTAGCTAAGAACACTCGCAGACGCTTATAGTACAACTGTGTAAATTTTCAAGAATGTCGGTTCAGCCGTTTCGGAGTCTATAGGTAACGGACACAGACACACACACAGACACACACAGACAAATTTCCATTTATAAATGAGTTTAGATTATTCATTTACCAACAAATACTAAAAAATAGTATGAAATACATCATTTTTTAAAACACTGCGGTAGCCTAATAATGGCCAGTAGTGTAGATTTAAAGCTGATTTCCGAATTTGGTAGGATATTTTAAATGATATTCTTGATGACAAATGGAAAGAAAAGAAAAAAATCTTTTAAAAAAGCAATTGGATCATATGAATCACCCATCAAAACATAAATTATTTTTATAACATCCTCAGGATTTCCCATACAGTGGCGGGAGGGAGCTGGGTGCTTAGTCGGGTATTTATCTAAATGCTGAATATTCTTTAGAGATGTCGCGTTAAGATTATCAATTTTACGTGGAGGCGGTGACTACTAGCCAAAGGTCATCCAATGTCAGACTTTTTTGGCATCTGTTTCTGTCAAGATCCCTTGATCTGAATCTGTTGCCTGGCGCACAAGTTTTTATCTGGCAACGAATTTAAAAAATTATTATTATTATTATTTCTGCAGAACCACATTTTCTCTTTTCAAGTCTTTCCTTCATCTTTCATGAGATTGTCCAGCATTCGCTGCCATATTGAAGGATAGACGTCACATAAAAATGCATTACTCACTTGTTTGTTTCTAGCAAAATTTTCCTGTCTCTTAATACTCTACTTAGCTTCTCTAATGCTCAAACGCTTTCGTATGTTCGTATCGCATTTTCTGTCCTCTTTTAGAACACTCCTCAGGTATTTAAATTTCTGAAATTTTCCTGTCTCTTAATACTCTACTTAGCTTCTCTAATGCTCAAACGCTTTCGTATGTTCGTATCGCATTTTCTGTCCTCTTTTAGAACACTCCTCAGGTATTTAAATTTCTGAAATTTTCCTGTCTCTTAATACCCTACTTAGCTTCTCTAATGCTCAAACGCTTTCGTATGTTCGTATCGCATTTTCTGTCCTCTTTTAGAACACTCCTCAGGTATTTAAATTTCTGAAATTTTTCTCTCTCTTAATACTCTACTTAGCTTCTCTAATGCTCAAACGCTTTCGTATGTTCGTATCGCATTTTCTGTCCTCTTTTAGAACACTCCTCAGGTATTTAAATTTCTGAAATTTTCCTGTCTCTTAATACTCTACTTAGCTTCTCTAATGCATTCTTGTCCAAGCCCAAATGCTTTCGTATGTTCGTATCGCATTTTCTGTCCTCTTTTAGAACACTCCTCAGGTATTTAAATTTCTGAAATTTTCCTGTCTCTTAATACACTACTTAGCTTCTCTAATGCTCAAACGCTTTCGTATGTTCGTATCGCATTTTCTGTCCTCTTTTAGAACACTCCTCAGGTATTTAAATTTCTGAAATTTTCCTGTCTCTTAATACTCTACTTAGCTTCTCTAATGCTCAAACGCTTTCGTATGTTCGTATCGCATTTTCTTTCCTCTTTTGGAACACTCCTCAGGTATTTAAATTTCTGAAATTTTCCTGTCTCTTAATACACTACTTAGCTTCTCTAATGCATTCTAGGCTATGCCCAAACGGTTCCGTATGTTCGTATCGCACTTTCTGTCCTCTGTTAGAACACTTCCTAATATTTAAATTTCTGCGCCTGTTTGATTTTAGTATCCCCACTTGTAGTTCGAATTTTACTGACCGATAATTTTCTTGGAATAAAATCAAGTCACATTTTTTAGATTTTCACTGCAAGATCCTTGTATTTTTAGATGATTTTTAAAAATTTTGAAAGCTACATGTCAATCTACCTTAACCGCCATATCAGAAAGACATTCTGTTCTTGCGGTCTTTCATAACGAAGACTGGGCGATTAGCTTTGATTACTCTGTCTGTGTACGCTAAAGTCCCATAAAGTTGTTACAGGTCCTATCTTTGTAACCGGGTGTGGATGGTGTTCATACCAATTTCTCGCAGTTTCCTTTCCGTAAAAGTAGCATAATTTCCAGTGAAGATATTGACCTACTCTATTGTGCCGAGTTTTATAATCAATTGGTGCCAACACTGAAACCTGATACAAGATCGTAAATTGTTTCTGGATATTTATTTCAGAATCTGAATTTCAGGTCAACAATATATTTAAATATGTGTGTTTGGTAATTTCTAGTTAGCAAGTATTGATTTTGAGTGGCAAGAATAAAACCATGGGTTACAGCTCTTAACTCTGTACTACATGACCACTGATGGGTACAGAATTTGTCTACTCCAGCTTGTTTGCTACGGGCAGAGTTTTGATCATGAAGATGCTTAACGTGTCGTCATCTCTGTATTTGGTTCCTTGCACTTGCTTTTTTTGTTTTCTGCCTCTGCAGCAGATATTGTTATGGTTTATTTGCACTTCTTCACCGACTTCCTTCTGAATTAGTTAGATTTCTTTAAGCCGAGAACACTAACCATAAGTATATTGTATCCAGCGCAAATGACGCTATTTTGATTACAATTTAATTAAATTTTTACTACCTAATTTTCTTATCTAAATAATGTTTTTCAGTTCCTATTAATGTTAATTCAAAGTACAAAGTTTGAAGTGCCTGCATGTAAAATATTTCAAATAAAGATTTATCTATCTAAACTTATTTATAAATGGAACTTTGTCTCTGTGTATGTGTGTGTGTGTGTGTGTGTGTGTGTGTGTGTCCGTTACCTATAGACTCCGAAACGGCTGAACTGATTTTCTTGAAAATTTACACAGTTGTACTATAAGCGTCTGCGAGTGTTCTTAGCTAGGTTTTGTGTTGAGGTACCCCCGATAAATATCGAAAATCGATAATCGAAAAAATCGGGTTATAGAATGAGTGGTCCGACTTTAATCAAATTTTATACACTCAGAGACAAAGATAAGAAACGATATTCAGAAGTTTCAAGGTTGCAGTTCTTACAATAGTGCAGAAAATCGATAATATATATATATATATATATATATATATATATATATATATAAGGCAAGATGTTTGTGTGTGTGTCTGTTTATCTGTCTGTATGTCCTGTATATCCACAGTTTTTATCCGATTCTCACCAAACTTCAAAATTTGACTTACATCCATTCATTTTTTTCAGTCTACAGTTTCGCTTTAACTGGAAACAACTATTGCTTTTTAGTCGTTCGTGCCAACGTCCAAAGAGTCTGAGCTCCAGGATCATGGATTAGTTTTAAACTTTTCATTACACCCGAGCAACGCCGCGTTATACTGCTAGTATTTAATATTTTTTTGATATTTTCAAAATCTAGTATGATATACCCATGTTTAGTAGTGGTGCAGCTTTAATTGATGGTTAGTGTTCCATAGTTAAGAATTCTTTCAAACATCTAATAAAGTAATTGACGATTTCTTAAACATCATTTTTAAGTGTAAGCAAGGAGTCAGCATATTTTAAAATGGCCGCCTATTAACGGAGAGTTGTGTAAATTTTTATAGTAGAATAGGAAAAATAACAGAAACTTTGTCTCGAACCCAAAATCTAATACGTTCGATCCACTCACGAGTCCAGTTATCCTTGAATGTTTCATTCTAATCCATCCGGCGGGTCTTGAGATATCCTGACCACGGGCAGACAGACAGAAAGACAGGCAGACAAACTGACAAACGCAACCGAACACAATACCGCCACCATAAAGCGGGTGTAATTAATGTATTTTTTCAGTCGAAATATCTCTTTCAGCAGCTTTAATGAATTCTTCGATTTCAACAATATGTGCACAGCAGATTTAATTAACCCGAGAACACTATCCATAGCTATATAGTACCCTGCATAAATGCCACTGTTTTAATTACAATTTAATTAAATTTTCAGTACCTGATTCTCTTACCTAAATAATATGGTTTTCAGTTTCTATTTATGTTAAATCAAAGTACAAATTTCGACGTGCCTGCATGTAAAATATTTCAAATAAAAATATATATTTAAATTTTTTTTTGATAATTTCAAAATCGGGTATGATATACCCGTGATTAGTAATGGTGCAACTTTAATTGAAGGTTAGTATTGCAGGGATAATCTAAACTTATTTATAAATGGAACTTTGTGTGTGTAGGTGTCTGGGTGTGTATGTGTCCGTTACCTATAGTCTTCGAAACGGCTAAACCGATTTTCTTGAAAATTTACACAGTTGTACTATAAGCGTCTGCGAGTGTTCTTACAATAGTGCAGAATATCAATAATATATATATATATAAAAGGTAAGATGTTTGTGTGTGTGTCTGTTTATCTGTCTGTATGTCCTTTATACAAATCCACAATTTTTCTCCGATTCTCACCAAACTTCACACAAATATTCTTTAGGCTGAGTCTGATCTCCAGGACGATGGATTAGTTTTAAAGCTTTCATTACATCCAAACAACGCTGGGCTATACTGCTAGTACTGAATAAAGTCTCCTATTTCTTTTATGTTATTTGAAACAGACCATCATTTAGTCTTCTGTAGTTTCCAGGTAACATTGGAGACCGCTTGATTTTATTTTGTAAGATAGTTCTAGTTGAACTAATTATCTGCCTTCTTAAGATTTGGAGACAAAGAGACGATCATCTTCAAGTTTAGGATGATGCCTGCGACGGCAAGTGTGAAACTTTTTCATTTTGATTTCCCTTCGCTTAATGGTCCAGGTAATTGTATTGCATCACACGTACAGCAAATGTGTTTATGACTGTTATTCTCTTTTGTGAATTCAACTCGTTATTCAACACCAGAGGCGAACGGCTTAAGCATTATTTTCTGACTTTTTCTTTCATTTGGATATGTTGTATTCATTCTCCATTGCTGACTCCTCATGATTTAAAGGTTCTTCTTTTTTATTTACTTCTCTGTCAATCGGTTATTTCGCATGATGTACCTTCATGCATTGGCTAGTTTATTTTTGTCAATGTACTTTATAATTGTTTGTCCAACCTTTTCTCGCCAAATGTAATGTGTTTGGCGAGTGATGTTTTTCTGAGATTTGTGTAACGCTTCATGAAATGCAGTCATAACGACTTTGTACTCCTCACGAGAGAATTTTCTTTTTCTTTCTTTAAATGTACGGTTATGGATCTAGTAAGAGAATTTGCAGGGCCATCATTAGGATTATCCTGCTTGTGAGGACCTAAAGATTCATTCTTTTTAAAAGATTTTGGCCCCATGGCAGATTTTTCGACCTCAGGTAGGTTCCCTCCTGAAGGACGGGCTTCCTGTTTATCCACTGGAAGAGCCATACTAGACTTTTTGTTTCTATTTTTAATTCTCATATTATTCCCACGAGTGATGCACGGGTCCGAAGGTCTACCCAAAGTTGCCCGGGTAACGGTCTTTTACAAACAGGGTACCGAAGCCTGTAGGGGATCGTTTTCGACCTCAGATCACAGTAGCCATTCACTCCTCGGTACGATTAATACCGTCGTAGGTTATTGATCGGAGTTTTCCTTCTTCTAAATAGATTGCCAAGTGACAGCAGGAAAAAAAGGCGATTGGAATTCAAGAGAAAGACGCTGGTAAAAAAAGAAAAAGAAACTTGGGAGAAACAGCCGCACAACGAAAAGAAACATCACAACGCTTTTGTTGTGATGTTTTGTTGTGATGTGTTTGAGTATTTTGTTAAAAAAACATTACTATTATTATTTATTAAATTCCAATTGAAATTTCTAAAAACGAAACAAGATGGTGTTCATCTGGATCAAAAGTGTGAATAAATTACACAAAGTTCAATTTTTTTAGTAATTTCGAATGTCATTATTGAGAAGTGGATGTTGTCTGTGTACTATCTGTTTTAAATTTTCTTTTATAAACAAAACCCCCCTTAACAAAGTAGTTTACTGCCACTGGTGCGCAAGGAGGTTACATAGGAAGAAAGTTATGAGAAAGAGTGACAGGTTATAGGGGGTGTCAAGAAGTGAGTAAGAGAAGGATGAGAATAAAGGAGCATGAGAGAGAGGATCCAGGTTAGTGAGATAGGAAATGACTAGTGACTTTTACAATTAAATTCTTGGATATTGTAGATGTTTCTTTCTTTCTCTCTCTCTCTCTCTCTCTCTTTCTCTCTATCTATCTATCTATCTATCTTTTTTTTATAATCATATCGCAACAAGCAAGGCATTTTACTGCCACTAGTTCGCAAGGGGGGTTGCATATGAAGAAAGTTATGAGAAAGAGTGACAGGTTATAGGGGGTGTCAGGAAATGGGTAAGAGAAGGATGAGAATACTGATGAGAGTGGAGTGGACGAATAAAGGTGTATGAGAGACAGAGAGAGGATGCAGGTTAGTGAGATAGGAGATGACTATTGACTTTTACATTTAAATTCTTGGAGATTGTAGCTGTCGAGCTCACTCACTCTGTTTTTTGCTCTCTCTCTCCCCCTCTCTCTCGCTATCTATCTATCTATCTATCTATCTATCTATCTTTTCTTTATAATCATATCGCCTCAAGCAAGGCATTTTACTGCCATTGTTTTGCAGGTGGTTACTTAGGAAGAAAGTTATGAGAAAGAGTGACAGGTTATAGGGGATGTCAAGAAGTGGGTTTGCGAAGGATGAGAATACAGATGAGAGTGGAGTGGACGAAGAAAGGTGTATGAGAGAGAGGATCCAGGTTAGTGAGATAGGAGATGACTATTGACTTTTACATTTAAAGTCTTGGAGATTATAGCTGTCGAGCTCTCTCACTCTGTTTTTTTGCTCTCTCTCTCTCCTCTCTCTCTCACTATCTATCTATCTATCTATCTATCTATCTATCTATCTATCGTTTTTTTTATAATCATATCGCTCCAAGCAAGGCATTTTATTGCCACTGTTTTGCAGGGGGTTACATAGGAAGAAAGTGATGAGAAAGAGTGACAGGTTATAGGGGTTGTCAGAAAGTGGGTGAGAGAAAGTTGATTATGACCATAAAGTGAGGGATCAATTTATATATTGATTGTAGTATAGAATTGATCCCCCACTTTATATCCACATTATCGTATAGAAACTTTTTTTTTTATAATCATATCGCCCCAAGCAAGGCATTTTATTGCCACTGTTTTGCAGGGGGTTACATAGGAAGAAAGTGATGAGAAAGCGTGACAGGTTATAGGGGTTGTCAAGAAGTGGGTAATAGAACGATGAGAATACTGATGAGTGGAGTGGACGGAGAAAGCAGCATGAGGGAGAGGATGCAGTTTAGTGAGATAGGAGATGGTTATTGACTTTACATTAAAATTCTTGGAGATTATAGCTGTCGAGCTCTCTCACTCTGTTTTTTTGCTCTCTCTCTCTCTCCCCCTCTCTCTCTCTCCCTCTCTCTCTCACTATCTATCTATCTATCTATCTATCGTTTTTTTTTTATAATCATATCGCCCCAAGCAAGGCATTTTACTGCCACTGTTTTGCAGGGGGTTACATAGGAGGAATGTTATGAGAAAGAGTGACAGGTTATAGGGGGTGTCAGGAAGTGGGTAAGAGAAGAATGAGAATACTGATAAGAGTGGAGTGGACGGAGAAGGGAGCATGAAAGAGAGGATTTAAGTTAGTCAAATAGGAAATGACTAATGACTTTACGTTTAAATTCTTGGAAATTGTAGCTGTCGGGGGGTGGGAAGCAAGTAAGTGGAAGGGAATCCCACAGATGGGAAATGCGAGAAATCAAGCTGAGGGAGTAGAATTTGCGTTTACATTTTATTGGTTTCACAGTAAACCAATGAGGCATGAAAACTTACATTTCACCATTGGAATTCGAATGGAAGGAGGGTAGTTCGCTACAATATGTTTGGTATGAAGGGTCTTAGCTATGAAGGTGAATATTGATGGAGTTAAAGGAATGATGATTTTCTAAACGCAGCTTAGATGTGACAAAAGGCCGAAAGTACGGGGCACCCAGTGAAGATCAAACTCACTACTCAATTGTCATGATTCTAGCTAGACAAGCTTGTTAACCATTACAGAACCTCGAGGTGCCCATGGAGCTAAGAAATGTAGTTGATAAAAACACTTTCTATTGAAAAGAATTGATAGAGCAGTGAGCGGATGGTGATGATTTGCCTGTGAGAAAGGGTTGATAGGATGGAAATAATTTGTCACCCACAAGGACGCGGAGAAGTTTTTGGACTCTATCGAGATTTGGAAATATATATGTACCATATATATGAGAGCATTAATCCATTTTCGGATTTGTATGGGACATGTAGTAGTGGATAACACGAAGACTCGTGTACTTATTGGAACAGCACAGAGAAACAACCATTTTTTTCTATCATCGTTAGCGTTGGCTTGTGTGCACAAGCTCTAGCTGAGGTGTGGGTTTAAGTCCCAATAAGGACTCAAAGCAGCCTTTGAGATTTCACTCACTCGATCGACTCAGCCGATTAACTACTTAATTGGGCGATTAAAATTTATTGCTTTACTCACCCGCGGTCGATTAAAAATCTCTCAATAAAACTTGTCCCTTAAAATACAGAAAAAAGAAATCTGATTCCTTTTACAACCCGAAAGTATGACATTGAAGATTCACAAGTTACTTAGAATGACCTGCAATGAAAATATTTGGTCTTATGCATGGCGCCCGGTTTACGTCGAAATGTGTGGTTAAACAAAAGACAGTGACATCACGCAATCATCAAAGCAAGATCTGAAAATGGAATTTAGATTGAGAAGCTTCTGTCTCGCTTTTATCGTCCCGGTCAGTGTAAACATTCGTTTAATTTACGCTTCCAGATTGGAGCCAAATTGTCTCCGTCGCAGAGATTAAATACGCTCACAGATTTTTAGAAATTCATTTGGAAAAATATTATCTTTGACTCAACACCTATATTTCTTCCCCGCTTACGAAAAGTAAAAACGAACATTCGAAAGAATGAAAAAATACGCATACTTTCTTTCAACCACATACCGAAATACGGATTATACAAGTAATTTTTTATAGGAAATCATTGAGAAAATATGATTTATTTTTTTATCATCTATGAGAAAGAGGTTGTAGTCAAACAGAAGTAGAAACTACGAATTTAGGTACCTCCACTCAACTTCCCCCCTAAACCCCCCAAAAAAAAACCAGCATATCATGATGTTAAAAGGGCTCGAACTTAATAAAAACGAAGTTTTATAATCAAAATGTTTATGCTATTGTTAAGAGATCAAATTTTGTTGTTATTATTTTAAAAAAAAATTAAATCCTTTCTAAGATGTTCGAAATTATGATGAAACTTTTGTTTTTCATCAGCGATGCAAATGGAGTCGGTCAAGTAAAATGATTTTGGAGCGAGTAAATTTTCACTCGATCTCGACCGCCGTGATTTCTTTTTCAAATCTCAATGTTAACTCAAAGCACAGGTCTTCTCTGATGGTTCATATACTCATTGGTAATAGTTCATTGTCTGATTGGAGATGATAAAATATATCCATTTTGATTTTCATTTAAATATATGAAAATTTATTTACTTTTAATTCATATATTTAAAGTAAAAATATTGTTGGTCTTGTTGGTATTGAAGAAAATTAGCCATTTTTCTAGTATGTTTAATAATCGCATGAATCCTCTACACTAAAAGTTTGGTTTGAATTTAAGTTTCAATAGGACCTCAATTTTCTTGAGAGAATATCTGTTCATCATTAATTGGTAATACATTTTATCATTACTAATTAGATTAACTACACCTTTTCCTTCTCAAATTAAACTTTCGCCCATTAAAATTGTTCTTCCGCCCAGTCAAATTAAACTTTCACCCAGTCAAATTAGTGTTTCACCCAATCAAATTAATATTCTGCTCAGTCAAATTAAAATTCCACCAAGTCAAATTAATCCATCAATCAGACAAATTAATCTTTTGCCCAGTCAAGTTAGTTTTTCGCCCAGTGAAATTATTCTTTATCCCGGTCAAATTAATTTTCCGCCCAATGAAATTAATCTACCGCCCAGTCAAATTAGTCTTTCACTCAGTCAAATTAATCTTCCGCTTAGTCAAATTAATCTTCCGCATAATTAAATAAGTCTTCCGCCCAGTCAAATTAATATTTTGCCCAGTCAAATGAATCTTTCACCCAGTCAAATTAGTTTTTCGCTCATTCAAATTCATCTTCTGCCCAGTCAAATTCATCTTCTGGCCCAGTCAAATTAATCTTCCGCCCATTCAAATTATTCTTCCGCCCGGTCAAAAGGTCTACCGCCCGGTCAAATTAATATTTTGCCCTGTCAAATTAATCTTTCGCCCAGTGAAATTATTCTTTATCCCGGTCAAATTATTCTTCGGCCCGATCAAATTAATTTTCACCCCTGTCAAATTAGTCTTTTGCCCTGTTAAATTAATATTTTGCCCAGTCAAATTAATCTTTCGCCCAGCCAAACTAATCTTTCGCTCAGTCAAATTAATCTTCTGCACTATCAAATTAATCTTCCTCCTAGTGAAATTATTTTTCCGCCCGATTAAATAAGTCTACAGCCCGGACAAATTAATATTTTGCCCAGTCAAGTTAATCTTTCAAACAGTCAAATTAATCTTGCGCCTAGTCAAATAAGTCTTCCGCCCAGTCAAATTAATATTTTGCCCAATCAAATTAGTTTTTGCTCAGTCCAATTAATCATCTGACCAGTCAAATTAATCTTCCGCCCAGTCAAATTAATCTTCAGCCCTGTCAAATTAGTTTTCGCTCAGTGAAATTAATATTCTGTCCAGTCAAATTAATCTTACGGCAAGTCAAATTATTCTTCCGCCGGGTCAAATTAATATTTTGCCCAGTCAAATTAATCTTCCGGTCAGTTAAATTAATCTTCCGCTCAGTCAAATTTGTCTACCGTCCCGTCAAATAAGTCTTTCGCTCAGTGATATTAATCTAGTCATATTATTCTTCCGACCGGTCAAATAAGTTAACCGCCCAGTCAAATTAAATTTTCGCCCTGTCAAATTAGTCTTTCGCTCAGTGAAATCAATCTTCTATCCAGTCAAATTAATCTTTCGCCAAGTCAAATTCATCTTTCGCCCAATCAAATTATTCTTCCGCCCAGTCAAATTAATATTTTACCTAGTCAAATTAAACTTTCGCCCAGTCAAATTAATCTTCCGACCATTTAAATTAATCTTTCACCCATTCAAATGTCTTCCGCCCAGTCAAATTAATCTTTCACCCAGTCCAATTAATCTTCCGCTGAGCCAATTTAATCTTCCAACCAGTCAAATTAGTCTACCACTCAGTGAAATTAATCTTCTGTCCAGTCAAATTAATCTTCCACTCAGTCAAATAAGTCTTCCGCCCAGTCAAATTAATCTTTTGCACAGCCAAATTAGTCTTTCGCTCAGTTAAATTAATCTTCTGTCCAGTCAAATTGATCTTCCGGCTAGTCAAATTATTTTTCCGTCCTTTCAAATTAATATTTTGCCCAGTCAAATTAATCTTTCGCCCAGTGAAATTATTCTTCATCCCGGTCAAATTAATCGTCCGCCTAGTAAAATAACTTTTCCGCCTGGTCAAATAAGTCTACCGCCCGGTCAAATTAATATTATTCCCAGTCAAATTAGTTTTTGCTCAGTCCAATTAATCATCTGACCAGTCAAATTAATCTTCCGCCCAGACAAATAAGTTTTCCGCCCAGTCACATTAATCATCCGCCCAGTCAAATTAATCTTTCACTCAGTCAAATTAATCATTCGCCCAATCAAATTAATCTTCTGCTCAGTTAAATTTATCTTCCGCTCAGTCAAATTTGTCTACCGCCCAAATAAGTCAAATAAGTCTTTCGCTCAGTGATATTAATCTTCTGTCCAGACAAATTAAACTTCCGCTTAGTCAAATTATTTTTCCGTCCGGTTAAATAAATCTACCGTCCAGTCAAATTAATTTTTCGCCTAGTCAGATTAATATTTTGCCCAGTCAAATCAATCTTCCGCAAATGTCAAATTAATCTTTGGCCCATTCAAATGTATTCCGCCTTATCAAATTAATCTTTCGCCGAGTCAAATTAATCCTCCGCTGAGCCAATTTTATCTTCCAAACAGTCAAATTCAGTGAAATTAATCTTATGTCCAGTCAAATTAATCTTCTGCCCAGTCAAATTAGTCTTTCGATCAGATAAATTAATCTTCTGTCCAGTCTAATTGATCTTCCGGCTAGTCAAATTATTCTTCCGCCCGTTCAAATTAATATTTTGCCCAGTCAAATTAATCTTTCGCCCAGTGAAATTATTCTTCATCCCGGTCAAATTAATCGTCTGCCTAGTAAAATTCCTTTTCCGCCCGGTCAAATAAGTCTACCGCCCCGTCAAATTAATATTTTGCCCAGTCAAGTTAATCTTTCGAACAGTCAAATTAATCTTCCGAGAAGTCAAATTAATCTTTCGCCCTGTCAAATTAGTCTATCGCCCAGTGAAAGTATTTTTCATCCCAGTCAAATTAATCTTCCGCCCGGTCAAATTAATCTTCAGCCCAGTCAAATTAATATTTTTTTGCCCAGTCAAATTAATATTTCGCCCAGTCAATTAGTTTTTGTTCAGTCAAATTAATCTTCTGCCCAGTCAAATTAATATTTTGCCCGGACAAATTCATCTTTCACCCATCCAAATTAATCTTCCGCCCGGTCAAAGTAATCTTCAGCCCAGTCAAATTAGTCTTTCGCTCAGTCAAATAATTCTTCTGCTCCGTGAAATTAATATTTTGCCTAGTCAAATTAATTTTTGGTTCTGTCAAATCAGAATTTCGCCCAATGAAATTATTCTTCATCCCGGTCAAATTAATCTTCAGCCAAGTCAAATTAGTCTTTCGCACAGTGAAATAATTATTCTGTCCAATCAAATTAATATTTTGCCCAGTCAAATTAATCTTCCGCCCAGTCAAATTAATCTTTCGCTCAGTTAAATTAATCTTCTGCTCAGTTAAATTTATCTTCCGCTCAGTCAAATTTGTCTACCGCCCAAATAAGTCAAATAAGTCTTTCGATCGGTGATATTAATCTTCTGTCCAGTCAAATTAATCTTCCGCTTAGTCAAATTATTTTTCCGCCCGGTCAAATAATTCTACCGTCCAGTCAAATTAATATTTTGCCCAGTCAAATTAATGCTTCGCCCAGTCACATTAATCTTTCGCCCAATCAAATTATTCTTCCGCCCAGTCAAATTAATATTTTGCCTAATCAAATTTAACTTTCACCCAGACAAATTAATCTTCCGTCCAGTCAAATTAATCTTTCGCCAATACAAATTTTCTTCCCCCAAGTCAAATGTCTTCCGCTCAGTCAAATTAATCTTCCGCCCAGTCAAATCTCCGCTCAGTCAAATTAATTTACGACTCAGTGAAATAAATCTTCTATCCAGTCAAATTAATCTTTCGCCCAGTCAAATTAATCTTTCGCCAAGTGAGATTATTCTTCATCCCGGTCAAATTAATCTTCGGCCCTATCAAATTAATTTTCAGCGCTGTCAAATCGGTTTTCGTCCAGTCAAATTAATATTTTGCCTTGTCAAATTAATCTTTCGCCTAGTCAAATAAGTCTTACGCTCAGTCAAATTAATATTTTCCGCAGTCAAATTAATTTTTAGCCCATTCAAATTAAACTTTCGCCCACTCAAATTATTTTTCCGCCGAGTCAACTTAATATTTTGCCCAGTCAACTCAATCTTTCGCCCAGTCAAATTAGTCTTTTGCTCAGTCAAATTAATCTTCTGCCCAGTCAAATTAATCTTCCGTCTAGTCAAATTATTTTTCCGCTCGGTCAAATAAGTCACCGCCCCGTCAAATTAATATTTTGCCCAGTCAAGTTAATCTTTCAGACTGTCAAATTTATCTTCTGACCAGCCAAATTAATCTTTCTCCCTGTCAAATTAGTCTTTCGCCCAGTGAAATTTTTCTTCATCCCGGTCAAATTAAACTTCAGCCCAGTCAAATTAGTCTTTCGCTCAGTTAAATTAATCTTCCGCCCAGACAAATTAATGTTGCGCCTAGTCAAATAAGTCTTCCGCCCAGTCAAATTATTATTTTTCCCAGTCAAATTAATATTTCGCCCAGCCAAATTAGTCTTTTGCTCAGTCGAATTAATCTTCTGAAGAGTCAAATTAATATTTTTTCCAGTTAAATTCATCTTCCGCCCAGTCAAATTAATCTTTCGCCTACTCAAACTATTCTTCCGCCCACTCAAGTTTATATTTTGCCTAGTCAAATTAATCTTTCACCCAGTCAAATTAGTCATTCGCCCAGTGAAATTAATCTTCATCCCGGTCAAATTAATCTTTCCCCAGTCAAATTTGTCTACCGCCCAGTCAAATAATTCTTCCGCCCAGTCAAATTAATCTTCCGCCTCGTCAAATTATTCTTCCGCCCGGTCAAATAAGTCTACCGCCCTGTCAAATTAATATTTTCCCAGTCGAATCAATCCTTCACCCAGTCAATTTAATCCTTCCCTCAGTCAAGTTTATCTTTAGCCCAGTCAAATTATTCTTCCGCCCAGTCAAATTAGTCTTTCACCCAGTCAAATTAATATTTTGCCCAGTCAAATTAATCTTCCGCCTAGTCAAATTATACTTCCGCCCAATCAAATAAGTGTTTCGCCCAGTTAAATTAATATTTTGCCCTAATTAATATTTTACCCAGTCAAATTAATCTTCCGCCCAGTCAAATTTATATTTTGCCCAGTCAAATTAATCTTCCACTCAGTCAAATTAATCTTCTACTCAGTCAAATAATTTTTCCACCCAGTCAAATTAATTTTCCTCCCAATCAAATTAATCTTCCACTCTGTCAAATTAATTTTCCTCCCAATCAAATTAATCTTCCGCACAGTCAAATTAATCTTCTACTCGGTCAAATAATTAAATAAAATATACGATAATTCTAAATTTATTCCCAAAACTGTAAGAAATTTACATATCATGGGGATAGTTACACACTATATGGGAGATCCTCACCAGCAAAACAGCCTTGGTAGTACCGAACCACACTTGGGCGGGATCGATATTGGAATCGCTTCAGCAAATGAACTTTAGCTATAATTCGCTCTGTGCTTCGCCTTCGACACCATCTCTAGTGGTTGCTGCACGATATATGTTGGCGCTTAGTCCCTTTTTCTATGCTCCTTCACTTATGACCACAATAGGCAGATCGGCAGTACCCCCCCCTAATGTACTGCTCGGCTTGAGAATAATTTAGCACATTATCAATAATCTCAACTGTGTTTCCCATAATGATGTCATGCTCATCTCTGGCTCTATGTAAGTTTTCGTATGTATCCTTCTTTACCGACCCCTTCCTCCTGTTCCATGCCACCAAACTTGTCTGACTCATCAAACCCAGAATTTGGATATTGGATCCCTTTCACGATGGAAGAGAAAACTCTGCTCTTATGCTACTTGGTGAACGAGCTAGCGGACGCCTGTAAAAAAAATTAAGATTGGTCTCGTCCTGAAAAAGCAGTGTCACCCGGCTCCCTGTCACATAAATCTCCCGTTTCTCTTTGTTCTTCTCCCTATTTATAATGTCTGGTTGGTAGATAGCTTTCTTGACAGTAATCAGATTTGAGTGAAAGTCTGTCAGTGGTAAGTGTACCCACATTGAGAATGAACCTGTTCATGAGAATCAGCTTCAGTGACTTTAGGATGGTTGCAGGATTTTCTGACAATTTTACCATTAAACACTCTTCATGTTCTACCTGGATTTTATTCTTCTTCTTCTATGTGCTCTGTCCCTTCAGGACGTAGGCGATCATGGATTTTCACGCTTCCCTATCCCGTGTGGCTCTGAGCACGCCTTCTCCTGTTACACCGTGCAATCCTCGTTCTGTCATTCACCTGATTAGGTCCTTCAAATATGTTGTCCTTTGCTTTCCCCCGTCTTTTTACCCTCTATCAGGCCTGTTAGCATCAGGTTCTCCAGGCCCTCCTTCCTCATTGCGCGTCCCAGGAACTTCAGCTGTCTCTTCCTGATGCTCAGTATTAATTTCCTTTTCGTTTCCATCATTTCTAAGACCTCATCATTGCTCACATGCTCGATCCATGATATTCGCAGCATCCTTCTGTAGAACCATATTTCAGTTGCTTCAAGTTTTTTCTTCATTTTTGATGGTATTGTCCAGCATTCACTGACATATTGAAGGACGGACATCACGTAGCAATCCAGTACTCTCTTCCTAGACTGTGCCGAAACACACCTCTACGCTTTGGCGCCAGGATTCACTGAAAATAACCCTCCCTTACAGTCTTCTCATTTATTCCATTGCTCATCGCCACTGTCAAATCAAGTGGGTTTCTTCAATGATTGGGGTTAGTTCATAGGTGATAAGGAAATCTCTGCAGTATCTGCCTTCTTCATCAGTTTTGTTCGAGTGGACTGACCATTCTTTGTGGCGTTTATTGAAGTTTATACAGATATGAAAGCTAGCAGTCAGTTAATTACCATACATGTTACACGCTTGGGAGGGAAAAGCCACGTATTTCCCGTATGTTAATGCAACTGGAATTCGAACCAGGCTCTCCAATTTTTCATTTTGAGCCGATATCAACTGCAACACAAGGAGAGGGAAATTCAATGAAGATATTATTAATCGTCTCGGATATTTGGTCGAAAATTCGGTCCCCATCGCTCTGAGGACGACAGGGAATGAAAATGAATGTGTATACTAGTCCCATGTGGTACCAAATACACGGGAGCATGCTTCCATGAAGGATAGTGTTACGGTTGCCTCTTTGGACATTTCAATCCAGATTATTCATGCAAGCGCCTTTCCCTGGTTGCGACTGTCTCATTAATTTGTCTTCTATCAAACACATTACTATCTACACATGAACGCAGCTGAATGCAGCAAAACCCGAAAATATAAACTAAAAATAAATAGACCTTAGTTTTACCACCTTTACCATCACCAATGTGAGGGGTCTACATTCCGTCTTTGCAAGTGTGAAACTTCATCTTGAGACCGGAGTTCACCTTCTATTTCTATCTAAAACAAGTATTAATAACTCTATCCAATGTAGGAACTAACAATTTCCTAATACTGACCCCTAATAGACAAACATGTCCACTTAAATCCTCACAACCACGGGATCGGCGTCTACATTTAGGACGAGTTTCTCCGAGGCAGAGACACAAAATTTGAAACATTTAAATTTTTAAAAAAAGCATGCTTCCATGAAGGTTAATGTTACAGTTGTCTCTCTGGACATTTCAATCCAGGTTATTCATGCACGCATCTTCCCTTTGGCTACTGACCCCTAATAGCCAAACATGACCACTTAAATCCTCAGGAGATCGGCGTCTACCTTAAGGACGTTTCTCCGTGATAGTGACACAAAATTTGAAAGATTAAATTAAAAAAAATATCGGTAGACTTGAAGATGTTAAAATTTTACTGATAGGGAAAGTATCCTCGTGGGAGTCTTTTCTACAAAATATCAGTTTTTGGGAAGACGATGTCTGAGAGCTGCTTTGTTTCTAATGGAATATGAAGGGAAGTGGGGGGCTTCGTTTCCGTGGACGGAAACCTACAAAGGTTCGAACTGTTGAAAATAATGAATGTAGCTCGTCAGAACTCTTACTACAAAGCTGTGTAGATATATTTGAACAGTAAAGTGGAGAAAAGACAGCTTCAGCCGAAATATGGCAGCTATACTCCACTTTTCCTGTGCTTAAGCAATGTATAGGAGCTGTCGAGTCTCCTTACTGTACACGTGCAGGGAATTGAACATTCTCCCAGAATCTTTGTGAGTTTCACTTGAGGTCTGGGGTGAACTTAAATCCTAGCATGTGGTCAAGGCAAATGGCCCGCCTAGTTGACCGCGCATTTCCGGATGCATCATCATCATCATCTTTTTTTTTGGTTCTCCATTGTATATTTTTTTTCGTCCTGATTCTTTTCGGCGCTGGGCTTTTTTTTCTTCTTGCATCTCTCATCTTCTCTTACTTTTATCTCACTCATTTGCTTAATATTTTTATTCCATCCCCCTTCTCCTCGTTGTTGTTGTTGTTGTTGTTCTTCTTCTTCTTCTTCTTCTTCTTCTTCTTCTTGTTCTTGTTCTTCTTGTTCTTCTCCTTTTTCTTCCTCTGCTTCTGTTTCTCATTCCTCTAATCTTCTTCTTCTTTCTCTTTTAGCCCTTCCACTTCTTCTACTATTGTTTCTTCTTCTTCTTCTTCCTCTAATAATATTTTTCTTCTTCTTCTTCTTCGTCTTCTTCTTCTTCTTCTTCTTCTTCTTCTTATTATTATTATTATTATTATTATTATTATTCTCGCATCTCTCTGTCATTTTTTTGTTTGACCTTTTCTCTTCCCCTCTCTTCCTTCTTGTTTTTTCCTTTCTTCGTATTTCCTTAATATTTTTAATCCATCTCCCTTCCCCTTCTTCTTCTTCTTCTTCTTCTTATTATTATTATTATTATTGTTATGTCATTTTTCATTATTAGATTTTTGCATATTTTTCAGTTGTACAACCCACATTCATCCAAATCATATTTGCTACATACTACTAATAATATTAATAAGTTCATATGAGGTAAATAATACTACTACTACTAATAATAATAATAATAATAATAATAATTATAATTATTATTATTATTATTTCATGTTTTTTCATATCTCCCTGTTTTTTCATATCTCTCTTACATAGACAAAGTTCTCCTTAGTGTGTTGACTGTACTTAATAAGAATGTTTTGGTTATCTGGTAAGCTGGGGTTTCCAGTGATTCTTTCAATGTGTTGTTTTGTTCCATTTTTTATCATTCCAAGTGCACCTACTATCACTGATACGATTCTTGTTTTCAATTTCCACATTTTTTCTATTTCAATTTCCAGGTCTTTATATTTTGACATATTTTCGAATTCCTTGGTTGCTATGTTACAATCCGCTAGACAAGCCATATCAATTATTAGGCAAGTTTTTTCTTTTTGATTTTTGACAATAATGTCCGGCCTATTTGCCTCAGTTTTTCTGTCTGTATAGATGGTGTAATCCCATAGAATGGTAACATCTTCTATTTCTGTAACTGGTTCTGGCTGATGTTCATACCAGTGTTTGTATACATATTTTCCATAGTGTCTGCACATTGTCCAGTGTAAATATTACCCCGCACTATTGTGACCATTTTTATATTCATTTGGGGCAAGTACAGATCATTCAAGATTAAATGGTCTATTGTTTCTTGGTATTTATCACAGAACCTGCATTTGGGATCCACTTTATGTATAATATTTGCCTGAAAGTTTCTAGTGAAAATACTTTGGTCTTGCTCAGCAAGAATAAAGCCTTCAGTCTCAGATTTTAATCCAGATGCACGTAACCATCGATGAGTATTAACTTTTTCAACATTGAGTTTATTGGCACGTTTTGGATATTGGCCATACAGAGGTTTGTTATGCCAGCGCTGTTTCATCTGTTCAAGTGCTTTATCTTTGGCTTTCTTTTTCATATTTTTGGCCGCAATAGTTGGTTCTTAGCTACTGTTTTGCTTTTCTACAGAATCTACTAAATGCAAATCTTGTTTGTATTTACTGCTTTCTTTCATTATTGAATAGTTTTTTTTTTCTGTTTTCGTGTTGTTTGACTAATTGTATCATGCAGTCCTTTGTTGTTTCTATGTATGTTAGTAAGTCAATAGTTGTTGTCTTGTATAATAATTCTAGCTGAATAAGACCTCTTCTACCTTCTTTACGGGGTATGTATAGAAAGTCTACATCAGCTTTTGTATGATGCATCTTAGGCTTAGAAAGAAGCTTTCTTGTTTTAGAATCCATTCGTCTGATGTCGTTTAGAGTCTAGTTCAAGATGTTGAAACTATATTGGACCACTAGGATGGCAAGGCTATTAATGGCCATAATTATGTTCTGATAATTCAATTTTAATATCAGTCGTAGCCTTCTATACTACTCTTTACGCACTATTTCTTTCATTTTTTTATGGTGAAGTTTTACATTTTCATTTACACCTCAGTATTTATAAGCTTCTTCAGGCTCTAAATCTTTTATTGTTACAGTAGGGTCTAAGTTACTTGAGGATGTTTGTTATAGCAATCCTCGTAAATCTGAAGCTTTAGCACATTTATTCAAATTGAATTTCATTCCAATGTCTTCACTGAAGCATTTTACAGTTTGCAGAAGACCTTCCAGCTCATTATCTTTCTTAGCATACAACTTTAAGTCATCCATGTAAAATAGATGACTTATTTTCTCTTGAGATTATTATTATTATTATTATTATTATTATTATTATTATTATTCAACGCTGTTTTCTTCGTTGTTGCTTTTCTTCTTTTGTTTTCTGACGCTTTTCTTTTTCTTTTTTAATTCTTGATTTGATATTTTCTTTGGACATTGTTTTTTCTATTTTTCTTTTATTAAAGTTCCTTTATACATTTTGTCTTTTGGCTGTTGTTTTTCTTCTCCTTCTGTTTCTTGTTTTCTTCTTCTTCATTTTCTTCCTCCTATTTTTTTCATCTTCTTTTCTTATTTCTTTTTTCTTCCTCTTTTTCTTCGTCTTTTTTTCTTCTTGTTTTCCTTGTTTTTCTTCTTTTTCTTCTTCTTTTTCTTGTTTTTTCTTCCTCTTCTTTTTCTTCTTCTTCTTCTTCCTCCTCTTCTTTTTCTTCCTCTTCTTTTTCTTCCTCCGATTTTTCATTTTCTTTTTTATTTCTTTTTCTTCCTCTTTTTCCTCGTCTTCTTTTACTTCTTCTTTTTCTTGTTTTTTCTTCTTCCTCTTCTTCTTCTTTTTCTTGCTTTTCTTCTTCTTCTTCTTCTTCCTCCTATTTTTTTCATCTTCTTTTTCTTATTTCTTTTTTCTTCCTGTTTTTTCTTCGTCTTCTTTTTCTTGTTTTTTCTTCCTCTTATTACTTCTTCTTCTTTTTCTTGCTTTTCCTTCCTATTCTTTTCTTCTTTTTCTTCCTCTTCTTTTTCTTCTTTTTATTATACACGGCTTTTCCTTCCGTTTCAGTTTTTGTTCATTTCTGCTTCCAAGTTTTCCTTCTTCCTATTCTCATTTATGCTTTTGTCCATTAAAATTTGAGCTCTACATCCATGAACACGTTTCTCTGCTTCCTCAGCTTGTTCCCTCCCCTCTAGATCTCAGGTTTTTTTCTTTGTCTGCCGATTCCGTGACCCTGATTTTAATAACTGGGTCTTCTTAAAGACAACGCGCGCCTGTTGAATGACCATTAGGTTTGAGTGCAATGGGGACGTATGTAATGTGGTTGACTTTTTCCCGGGCATCCTGTCACATATGATTCACGTTCCGTGTACACACTGGCATTTGTCAATCGTAGGCAAAAGGGCAGTCAGCCCAGATTAACAGTCCAGCCCGATTTACTTCCGTCATTTTATGACTACAAAAATGAATATATATATATATATTGTGTGTGTATTTTGGCAGCATTTTTTCATTAATACAGGTTTCATTGAATAA
>JBBBDQ010002108.1:982500-1030000 GCA_037127315.1 Ascarosepion bandense
TTACCTATTTATTATTCATTAATATTTCGAGATCAGTAGGTATTTGAATGCTATCACAATGCGTTTAGTATAATAAAGGAAGGTAAAGAAGGTGTTGGGCATTACCTATTTATTATTCATTAATATTTCAAGATCAGTAGGCATTTGAATGCTATCAGAATGCGTTCAGTATAATAAAGGAAGGTAAAGAAGGTGTTGGGCATTACCTGTTTATTATTCATTAATATTTCAAGATCAGTAGGTATTTGAAGGCTATCACAATGTGTTTCGTATAATAAAGGAAGGTAAAGAAGGTGTTGGGCATTACCTGTTTATTATTCATTAATATTTCAAGATCAGTAGGCATTTGAAGGCTGTCACAATGCATTTAGTATAATAAAGGAAGGTAAAGAAGGTGTTGGGTATTACCTATTTATTATTCATTAATATTTCGAGATCAGTAGGTATTTGAAGGCTATCACAATGCGTTGAGTATAATAAAGGAAGGTAAAGAAGGTGTTGGGCATTACCTATTTATTATTCATTAATATTTCAAGATTAGTAGGTATTTGAAGGCTATCACAATGTGTTTAGTATAATAAAGGAAGGTAAAGAAGGTGTTGGGCATTACCTATTTATTATTCATTAATATTTCAAGATCAGTAGGTATTTGAAGGCTATCACAATGCATTTAGTATAATAAAAGAAGGTAAAGAAGGTGTTGGGCATTACCTATTTATTATTCATTAATATTTCAAGATCAGTAGGTATTTGATGTCTATCACAATGTGTTTCGTATAATAAAGGAAGGTAAAGAAGGTGTTGGGCATTACCTGTTTATTATTCATTAATATTTCGAGATCAGTAGGTATGTGAAGGCTATCACAATGCATTTAGTATAATAAAGGAAGGTAAAGAAGGTGTTGGGTATTACCTATTTATTATTCATTAATATTTCGAGATCAGTAGGTATTTGAAGGCTATCACAATGCATTTAGTATAATAAAGGAAGGTAAAGAAGGTGTTGGGCATTACCTATTTATTATTTATTAATATTTCGAGATCAGTAGGTATTTGAAGGCTATCACAATGCATTTAGTATAATAAAGGAAGGTAAAGAAGGTGTTGGGTATTACCTATTTATTATTCATTAATATTTCGAGATCAGTAGATATTTGAAGTCTATCACAATGCATTTAGTATAATAAAGGAAGGTAAAGAAGGTGTTGGGCATTACCTATTTATTATTCATTAATATTTCAAGATCAGTAGGTATTTGAAGGCTATCACAATGCGTTTAGTATAATAAAGGAAGGTAAAGAAGGTGTTGGGTATTACCTATTTATTATTCATTAATATTTCGAGATCAGTAGGTATTTGATGTCTATCACAATGCATTTAGTATAATAAAGGAAGGTAAAGAAGGTGTTGGGTATTACCTATTTATTATTCATTAATATTTCAAGATCAGTAGGTATTTGAAGGCTATCACAATGCGTTTAGTATAATAAAGGAAGGTAAAGAAGGTGTTTGGCATTACCTGTTTATTATTCATTAATATTTCGAGATCAGTAGGTATTTGAAGGCTAACACAATGCGTTTAGTATAATAAAGGAAGGTAAAGAAGGTGTTGGGCATTACCTGTTTATTATTCATTAATATTTCGAGATCAGTAGGTATTTGAAGGTTATCACAATGCGTTTAGTATAATAAAGGAAGGTAAAGAAGGTGTTGGGTATTACCTATTTATTATTCATTAATATTTCGAGATCAGTAGGTATTTGAAGGCTATCACAATGCGTTTAGTATAATAAAGGAAGGTAAAGAAGGTGTTGGGCATTACCTATTTATTATTCATTAATATTTCAAGATCAGTAAGTATTTGAAGGCTATCACAATGCGTTTAGTATAATAAAGGAAGGTAAAGAAGGTGTTGGCATTACCTGTTTATTATTCATTAATATTTCGAGATCAGTAGGTATTTGAAGGCTATCACAATGCATTTAGTATAATAAAGGAAAGTAAAGAAGGTGTTGGGCATTACCTATTTATTATTCATTAATATTTCAAGATCAGTAGATATTTGAAGGTTATCACAATGCGTTTAGTATATAAAGGAAGGTAAAGAAGGTGTTGGGTATTACCTGTTTATTATTCATTAATATTTCGAGATCAGTAGATATTTGAAGGCTATCACAATGCATTTAGTATAATAAAGGAAGGTAAAGAAGGTGTTGGGCATTACCTATTTATTATTCATTAATATTTCAAGATCAGTAGGTATTTGAAGGCTATCACAATGCGTTTTGTATATTAAAGGAAGGTAAAGAAGGTGTTGGGCATTACCTGTTTATTATTCATTAATATTTCGAGATCAGTAGGTATTTGAAGGCTATCACAATGCATTTAGTATAATAAAGGAAGGTAAAGAAGGTGTTGGGTATTACCTATTTATTATTCATTAATATTTCGTGATCAGTAGATATTTGAAGGCTATCACAATGCATTTAGTATAATAAAGGAAGGTAAAGAAGGTGTTGGGCATTACCTATTTATTATTCATTAATATTTCAAGATCAGTAGGTATTTGAAGGCTATCACAATGCGTTTAGTATAATAAAGGAAGGTAAAGAAGGTGTTGGGTATTACCTCTTTATTATTCATTAATATTTCGAGATCAGTAGGTATTTGAAGGCTATCACAATGCGTTTAGTATAATAAAGGAAGGTAAAGAAGGTGTTGGGCATTACCTATGTATTATTCATTAATATTTCAAGATCAGTAAGTATTTGAAGGCTATCACAATGCGTTTAGTATAATAAAGGAAGGTAAAGAAGGTGTTGGGCATTACCTTTTTATTATTCATTAATATTTCGGGATCAGTAGGTATTTGAATGCTATCACAATGCGTTTAGTATAATAAAGGAAGGTAAAGAAGGTGTTGGGCATTACCTATTTATTATTCATTAATATTTCAAGATCAGTAGGCATTTGAATGCTATCACAATGCATTCAGTATAATAAAGGAAGGTAAAGAAGGTGTTGGGCATTACCTATTTATTATTCATTAATATTTCAAGATCAGTAGATATTTGAAGGTTATCGCAATGCGTTTAGTATAATAAAGGAAGGTAAAAAGGTGTCGGGTATTACCTATTTGTTATTCATTAATATTTCGAGATCAGTAGGTATTTGAAGGCTATCACAATGCGTTCAGTATAATAAAGGAAGGTAAAGAAGGTGTTGGGTATTACCTATTTATTATTCATTAATATTTCGAGATCAGTAGGTATTTGAAGGCTATCACAATGCGTTTAGTATAATAAAGGAAGGTAAAGAAGGTGTTGGGCATTACCTATTTATTATTCATTAATATTTCAAGATCAGTATGTATTTGAAGGCTATCACAATGCGTTTAGTATAATAAAGGAAGGTTAAGAAGGTGTTGGGCATTACCTGTTTATTATTCATTAATATTTCGAGATCAGTAGGTATTTAAAGGTTATCACAATGCGTTTAGTATAATAAAGGAAGGTAAAGAAGGTGTTGGGCATTACCTATTTATTATTCATTAATATTTCGAGATCAGTAGGTATTCGATGTCTATCACAATGCATTTAGTATAATAAAGGAAGGTAAAGAAGGTGTTGGGCATTACCTATTTATTATTCATTAATATTTCAAGATCAGTAGGTATTTGAAGGCTATCACAATGCGTTTAGTATAATAAAGGAAGGTAAAGAAGGTGTTGGGCATTACCTATTTTTTATTCATTAATATTTCAAGATCAGTAGGTATTTGAAGGCTATCACAATGCGTTTAGTATAATAAAGGAAGGTAAAGAAGGTGTTGGGCATTACCTGTCTATTATTCATTAATATTTCAAGATCAGTAGGTATTTGAAGGCTATCACAATGCGTTTAGTATAATAAAGGAAGGTTAAGAAGGTGTTGGGCATTACCTGTTTATTATTCATTAATATTTCGAGATCAGTAGGTATTTGAAGGCTATCACAATGCGTTTAGTATAATAAAGGAAGGTAAAGAAGGTGTTGGGTATTACCTATTTATTATTCATTAATATTTCGAGATCAGTAGGTATTTGAAGGCTATCACAATGCGTTTAGTATAATAAAGGAAGGTTAAGAAGGTGTTGGGCATTACCTGTTTATTATTCATTAATATTTCGAGATCAGTAGGTATTTAAAGGCTATCACAATGCGTTTAGTATAATAAAGGAAGGTAAAGAAGGTGTTGGGCATTACCTATTTATTATTCATTAATATTTCGAGATCAGTAGGTATTCGATGTCTGTCACAATGCATTTAGTATAATAAAGGAAGGTAAAGAAGGTGTTGGGCATTACCTATTTATTATTCATTAATATTTCAAGATCAGTAGGTATTTGAAGGCTATCACAATGCGTTTAGTATAATAAAGGAAGGTAAAGAAGGTGTTGGGCATTACCTATTTATTATTCATTAATATTTCTAGATCAGTAGGTATTTGAAGGCTATCACAATGCATTTAGTATAATAAAGGAAGGTGAAGAAGGTGTTGGGTATTACCTATTTATTATTCATTAATATTTCGAGATCAGTAGGCATTTGAAGGCTATCACAATGCGCTTGGTATAATAAAGAGGAAGACAAAAGGTGTTGGAGCATTACCTATTTCTTATTCATTAATATTTCTAGATCAGTAGGTATTTGAAGGCTATCACAATGCATTTAGTATAATAGGGAAGGTAAAGAAGGTGTTTGGTATTACCTATTTATTATTTATTGTATTTCAAGATCAGTAGGTATTTGAAGGCTATCACAATGCATTTAGTATAATAAAGGAAGGTAAAGAAGATGTTGGGCATTACCTGTTTATTATTCATTAATATTTCAAGATCAGTAGGTATTTGGGAACTGTCCACAATGCATTTAGTATAATAAAGGAAAGGTAAAAGAGGTGTTGGGCATTACCTATTTATTATTCATTAATATTTCAAGATCAGTAGGCATTTGAATGCTATCAGAATGCGTTCAGTATAATAAAGGAAGGTAAAGAAGGTGTTGGGTATTACCTGTTTATTATTGTTAATATTTCTAAAGATCAGTAGGTATTTGAAGACTATCACAATGCATTTGGTATAATAAAGGAAGGTAAAGAAGGTGTTGGGCATTACCTATTTTTTATTCATTAATATTTCAAGATCAGTAGGTATTTGAAGGCTGTCACAAATCATTTAGTATAATAAGGAAAGGTAAAGAAGGTGTTGGGCATTACCTATTTATTCATTAATATTTCAAGATCAGTAGGTATTTGACGTCTATCACAATGCATTTAGTATAATAAAGGAAGGTAAAGAATGTGTTGGGTATTACCTATTTATTATTCATTAATATTTCAAGATCAGTAGGCATTTGAATGCTATCAGAATGCGTTCAGTATAATAAAGGAAGGTAAAGAAGGTGTTGGGTATTACCTGTTTATTATTCATTAATATTTTCAAGATCAGTAGGTATTTGAAGACTATCACAATGCATTTAGTATAATAAAGGAAGGTAAAGAAGGTGTTGGGCATTACCTATTTATTATTCATTAATATTTCAAGATCAGTAGGCATTTGAATGCTATCAGAATGCGTTCAGTATAAGGAAAGGTAAAGAAGGTGTTGGGTATTACCTGTTTCTTATTCATTAATATTTCAAGATCAGTGGGTATTTGAAGACTATCACAATGCATTTAGTATAATAAAGGAAGGTAAAAGAGAAAGGTGTTGGGCATTACCTATTTATTATTCATTAATATTTCAAGATCAGTAGGTATTTGAAGGCTGTCACAAATCATTTAGTATAATAAAGGGAAGGTAAGAAAGGTGTTGGGCATTACCTATTTATTATTCATTAATATTTCAAGATCAGTAGGTATTTGAAGGCTGTCACAATGCATTTAGTATAATAAAGGAAGGTAAAGAAGACGTTGGGCATTACCTATTTATTATTCATTAATATTTCAAGATCAGTAGGCATTTGAATGCTATCAGAATGCGTTCAGTATAATAAAGGAAGGTAAAGAAGGTGTTGGGTATTACCTGTTTATTATTCATTAATATTTCATGATCAGTAGGTATTTGAAGACTATCACAATGCATTTAGTATAATAAAGGAAGGTAAAGAAGGTGTTGGGCATTACCTATTTATTATTCATTAATATTTCAAGATCAGTAGGTATTTGAAGGCTGTCACAAATCATTTAGTATAATAAAGGAAGGTAAAGAAGGTGTTGGGCATTACCTATTTATTATTCATTAATATTTCAAGATCAGTAGGTATTTGACGTCTATCACAATGCGTTTAGTATAATAAAGGAAGGTAAAGAAGGTGTTGGGCATTACCTATTTATTATTCATTAATATTTCAAGATCAGTAGGCATTTGAATGCTATCAGAATGCGTTCAGTATAATAAAGGAAGGTAAAGAAGGTGTTGGGTATTACCTGTTTATTATTCATTAATATTTCAAGATCAGTAGGTATTTGACGTCTATCACAATGCGCTTAGTATAATAAAGGAAGGTAAAGAAGGTGTTGGGCATTACCTATTTATTATTCATTAATATTTCAAGATCAGTAGGTATTTGAAGGCTATCACAATGCATTTAGTATAATAAAGGAAGGTAAAGAAGGTGTTTGGTATTACCTATTTATTATTTATTAATATTTCAAGATCAGTAGGTATTTGAAGGCTATCACAATGCATTTAGTATAATAAAGGAAGGTAAAGAAGGTGTTGGGCATTACCTGTTTATTATTCATTAATATTTCGAGATCAGTAGGTATTTGAAGACTATCACAATGCATTTAGTATAATAAAGGAAGGTAAAGAAGGTGTTGGGCATTACCTATTTATTATTCATTAATATTTCAAGATCAGTAGGCATTTGAATGCTATCAGAATGCGTTCAGTATAATAAAGGAAGGTAAAGAAGGTGTTGGGTATTACCTGTTTATTATTTATTAATATTTCAAGATCAGTAGGTATTTGAAGACTATCACAATGCATTTAGTATAATAAAGGAAGGTAAAGAAGGTGTTGGGCATTACCTATTTATTATTCATTAATATTTCAAGATCAGTAGGTATTTGAAGGCTGTCACAAATCATTTAGTATAATAAAGGAAGGTAAAGAAGGTGTTGGGCATTACCTATTTATTATTCATTAATATTTCAAGATCAGTAGGTATTTGACGTCTATCACAATGCATTTAGTATAATAAAGGAAGGTAAAGAATGTGTTGGGTATTACCTATTTATTATTCATTAATATTTCAAGATCAGTAGGCATTTGAATGCTATCAGAATGCGTTCAGTATAATAAAGGAAGGTAAAGAAGGTGTTGGGTATTACCTGTTTATTATTCATTAATATTTCAAGATCAGTAGGTATTTGAAGACTATCACAATGCATTTAGTATAATAAAGGAAGGTAAAGAAGGTGTTGGGCATTACCTATTTATTATTCATTAATATTTCAAGATCAGTAGGCATTTGAATGCTATCAGAATGCGTTCAGTATAATAAAGGAAGGTAAAGAAGGTGTTGGGTATTACCTGTTTATTATTCATTAATATTTCAAGATCAGTAGGTATTTGAAGACTATCACAATGCATTTAGTATAATAAAGGAAGGTAAAGAAGGTGTTGGGCATTACCTATTTATTATTCATTAATATTTCAAGATCAGTAGGTATTTGAAGGCTGTCACAAATCATTTAGTATAATAAAGGAAGGTAAAGAAGGTGTTGGGCATTACCTATTTATTATTCATTAATATTTCAAGATCAGTAGGTATTTGAAGGCTGTCACAATGCATTTAGTATAATAAAGGAAGGTAAAGAAGACGTTGGGCATTACCTATTTATTATTCATTAATATTTCGAGATCAGTAGGTATTTGAAGACTATCACAATGCATTTAGTATAATAAAGGAAGGTAAAGAAGTTGTTGGGCATTACCTGTTTATTATTCATTATAAATGAATAATAAATAGCTAATATAATACCTACTAATACCTAACAATGCACCACATAATATATATATATATATATATATATATATATATATATATATAAATATATATATATATAATTCATTTGTTCGATCTTTTTAATCGATATCGATTTGAGTAAATATTCTGTTTTTAATCAAGCACTGTATCTACATGTTTATTTCTACCGGCCTAATTCTTTACGACAAATTTGTTACGAAAACGTGTTGAAAAACTCTGGAATATGTTGACTAGAAGAAAAATCCAAACCTGTAACATCCCTATTATACATTTTTTTTTAATCATGTCATCCCAAGAAAGGCATTCCATATATGTATATATATATTTCGAATAAAAAGTGTGAAAGGCCGTGAACGTTTTGTTTAAAGTGTAAGTTTATTGTTATTGTTATTACACATGTTATGATACCTTAAGTGTCCATAATGGTATTTGTGACGCTACACGTGTTTCGAGCGTGAAGTTGACTCTCTTCAGGGAAATAAACTTGTGACTTTACGTAAGTTTATTCTTACACTTTTTATTCTATACCAATTTCTCTCGTTGGAACAACCCTATTTCTGTTTGAATATATATATATATATATATATATATATATATATATATATATATATATACTAGCAGTATAGCCCGGCCTTGCTCGGGTGTAATGAAAGCATCAAAAATCATCCATGGCCCTGGAGCTCAGTTTGGTGAGAATCGGATAAAAATTGTGGATTTGTATAAAGGGCATACAGATATATAAACAGACACACACACACACACACAAATATCTTGCCTTTTATATATATATATATATATATATATATATATATATATTATCGATTTTCTGAACTATTGTAAGAACTGCAACTTTGAAACTTCTTAATATTGTTTCTTATGTCTTTGCCTATGAGTATATCAAATTTTATTAAAATCGGACCATTCCTTCTATAACCCGATTTTTTTCGATTATCGATTTTTGATATTTATCGGGGGTACCTCGACACAAAACCTAGCTAAGCACAATCGCAGACGCTTAGAGTACAACTGTGTAAATTTTCAAGAAAATCGGTTCAGCCGTTTCGGAGTCTATAGGTAACAGACACACACACACACACACACACACACAGACACTCGGCTCGGAACGAGAACTCGGGGAGCCGAGTTCGAATTCCAGCTGAATGCATTGCATTCACTTACGCGCAAATACCCTTGGTAAAGGTATTAATCCGCCTATTCCTTCCAGTTATGGGTTAAATAACAGGACCGATTGGGTTCAATAGCCTTGCTCGGCAACCAGTCTACCGCAATGGCAACCTACTGCGGGATAATCTTCTGCCCAGTCAGTCATGTCTCTTTCGAGACATGATCGCCCAAGCGTGTATCACGTATGGCACTCAACTGACTGATATATATACATATATATAATTTTTTTATAGTGTCCCTTTGCATTTTTTAAATCAGTTTCTTAATATGAAGATAAAACAAAAAAAAAAGGCAGCGTAAGTTTTTGATAACCCAAGTACATTCGATCTTTTCCAAGATCATCTTCAATCGTAAATTACAAACAAAACAAAAAACAAAAAATGTAACTAATATAAAATCTCCATTTCGTTGTAATAATGATTTGTAAAAACACGCTCGAACGCCTTCTGCTTTAATTATTTGAAAATTTTCAATTTAACCGTTGTAGTTATGGATTCTTTTTGCAAACAAGCATAATGGAGCAGGTCGAGAAATAGTAGAAATGTGAAATGACATGATAAAGGTTTTATTCATTTTAATATGTTGCTGCAATATTCGTCATAAATTTTGTTGCGTGTTGTTTGTTTGATTTTGATAAAGACGGCCTTGAGAACTTGGAAGTTTTTGTCTATTTTATCTTAACATGAAAAAAAGCATTAAACAACAGGATCAGGATAAAAATAAGCTGATATATGTCTGAATATATATATTGTAACTAAGTTGTTGAACTCGTATTAGTGAAATTTTTGTCAAGCATATTTCATTAAATTTATGTTAGTGTTATTTTGCAGCTAATGTGCGTGTTGTATTTAAAACAAGGTCGGTAACTCTTCACCATATTAACTCATTTATTATTTTAAATGTAGTTGTGGAGTCGACTTCATAGGTAGAACGACGCAACATTTGGTTGTTAGGATCAAGCAACATGTACCTGCTAAAATAATGAATAATAATTTATCGTCTGGTCTTCCAGTGCGAATCATCGTATAAATAATCTGAGTTGTACTTTGAATTTCAGTGTGAACTGTTTTTTTATTTTGGCCAGGTCACGCTTGTTGTTTCACCAGAAGGTGTTAGAGACACTGTTTATCAGGTCCAAGTAGCCCTCTCTTTGTAAAAAAAGAGAGTGCTTTCTTGGGCTTGCTTTGTTGAATCTCTAGAAAATTTCAGATGTGATAAGATTAGCAAAAGATAATTTTTAAAAATATCTTTCCCTCTATTTCCCTTTCATTCATGTCACTCATAATATTTGTACAGTTTTCATAATTTCCTTGTTTATTTACAGTTCTGGAGAGAAGAGACGAAACCGATCGACTGGTGTTTTTGTTTTATAATTTTGCATGACCGATCTTAATACAATTCTTTTTACCGCAATATATATATATATATATATATACTGATCCTGTTGTTTAATGCTTTTTTTCATGTTAAGATAAAATAGACAAAAACTTCCAAGTTCTCAAGGCCGTCTTTATCAAAATCAAACAAACAACACGCAACAAAATTTATGACGAATATATATATATATATATATATATATATATATATATATATATATTATCATATCACCCCGAGCAAGGCGGTAACGCCATTGGAAAAGAGAAAGCCGGAAACCACATCCTAAGCAGGAAACAAGGGATGAGCCTCTTCACCTGTTTAATAGACGCGGGTGGAGTGTGAACCGGGCGATATATATATATAATGAATAATTAATAATGTGTATAATAAAAGACTTAATTACTATATTAGCTCATCACTCAATAAGTTCCGGGCCTGGCATATAGATCGTACAACTAATAAAAGATACATACGATATTTATGAAGTACTAACCTTCAAATGGCACATGACAAAATTTCGGCCCAATCGGATTGTTAGTTTACAAAGTGTTGTAAATTTTCGAAACAATGCAAAAATCTGATTTTTGTGTTGATAAAGCAATGCTTTCTGGTAGGAAAAATACTTTTAAGCAAAGCAATGGCTTGATAAGTGTCCTACTTAAATACGAGTATCGATCAAAAATAATGTTCAAACAAATCATTTCAAATTGTTGGTTATTTAAAGACAATTTCGTTAATCTTCGTTATATATATATATATATATATATATATATATAGTATTTTTATTATAAGTGCTTACAATAAAAATATAGTTTATTGCATTACAAGAGCTATCGTGTTTCGGTACTGCTTCTTATGATTGCCTGATGTGGTACTAACAAATAGCACCAAAACACGAAAACTCTTGTGTTAAAGTAAACTATGTTTTTATTATAAACACATATAATAAATTATTACTATAAATATTGCTTTACTAAGTATCGAGCACTCTTCAAAAAATGAATTACTACGAACAGTGGCTTGTTAACTCATTTGTTTGTACTACTATATATATATATATATATATATATATATATATATATAAGGAACAAAAATAAATGTCCACTTCAAGGACTTTGCAATACAAAAGAAGTCCTTTACAAGGCAAAAGTAAATGGCCAAAATAAAATATATTTGGGATCAACCAAAGACACCTTTAAGACCAGGTGGTTCAATCACAAGTCTACATTCAAAATAGAAAACTTAAAAACTGTACAAAATTGGCTAGTCACGTGCGAAAATTATAATCAAAATATGGAAAAGACCCAGACATATAGTGGAGTATAGTAAAAACATCCAAACCTTACAATGCTGGCAAAATATGTAGACTGAGCCAGGAAAAAAGTTTATGCTATTCCAAAACAAGAATAAACTATTGAATAAAAGAACAGAAGTTATGACTAAGTGTAACCATACTAAAAGATACCGTGGATGAATACGTTATAATTTCTTGTAATTTGAACAATTGCGCGTTCAAAAATTCCCTGCCACATGAGCGTTAAGAAAATCCCACCATTACGTGAGCGTTCTTAAAAAAAAACAAAAACAGTAAAATCAGTTATTGAAAATCGCCTGCAGACACCACTCATGGTAGAAACTTTGGTCGCGTAATAACTCGTTTATAAATGGAATATATATATATATATATATATATATATATATATATACAAATTAATAAAGAACGAAGAAAATATTTACAACGTTCAAAACATTAATTTAAGACATTGCTCAATATAAAAATAGAGCAATGAATATTTATTATAAATGCCCAAATTACAATCTACAACAAAAGTATACATTTTGTTTCGACATTGAAAGAAAATTTTGCCATGAGATAGTAAACGTTATTTTTGATATTTTAACAAAAGTAACGTTTAATACCTGATGAGACATTGTTCCTTCAATGTAGAAACAAAAGGTACACTTTTGTAATAGATTGTAGTTTGGACATGCTCTAAAGTATAATATATATATATATATATATATATATATATATATATATATAGTCATCCGCAGACAGATCTTTTTCGCTGAATCACAGCTCATCAGTACGGTTAGACAGCCGATTGCTTTGAACCCAGGATTGAAACCCGACCGAATTGGCGTCAGTCGGCGATTCTACCACTGAGATACGGGCGCTCGGTAGAAGAAGGCATACTTTTTAGCGTGTATATTATCATTACACACACCCAATAGCTGAGAGTATTCTAATTTATTGTTGAATGAACGATGCGTAAATGCCAGAGTAGCTACTGTATTTCAAAGTCTACCATTCTTCCAGAGTGCTCAATCAGGGCGTGAGAGCGTAAATAGTCATCCGCAGACAGATCTGTTTCGCTGTATGACAGCTCATCAGTACGGTTAGACCCCGATTAGAGAGAGAGAGAAAGAGCGAGAGAAAAGTGTATGTCGAAATCCGTGTAATCATGTGTATATTCGTACATATGTTTGTAAGCGTTTGTGGTTTTATGCATGTGCTTGTCACAGAATGCTGTGAAAAGACAATGTGAATATCTTTGACAAATTATCAACCAAAACATTACAAATCCATGAATCTGTCGACTTAACCTCCTACCACTTTTTCTATACAGAAATGTTTACACATCGCTTTGTTAATCGTAACTTTCGTTCTTACCTAATAATTAATGAAATAATTCTAGAATAAAGAATAATTATAATAAACTTCAATTAACGGCTTTGCTTGTAATTGAGAGAATTCCTTTCATCCGAGAAAAAATAATTATAACAAGAAAATATATCTTCACAATTTATCGGCTTAGAAATTTGAGAATTTCTTTTATTTTTCTGAATATCTTGGACACTACAAATAAAATGTCATTTAAACACAAACATTCAATTATTTCCTTTAAAAACTTTATTCTGACATGGATTCTATATTTTGAATGTGTCTAATTAACTTTCAAATACGAAACAGAGTTGTTATTAACATGTTTTACACTCTGTTATGCCAATTCTTTATGACTACCTCCCTTATAACTTATTGGTCTTCGATGTTCCTGCACAATAGATCAATCAAGCATGAACTCGACAAGACCCTGACATGTTTTCTCTTAGATCTTATGCCAGGAATTTCCCTGATATAATTTTTAACAATAAAATTACATCGGAGAGATTATGCCGAGCAATCTTGTTGAGTCAAGATTTTTCATCAGTGAGTAATGGGAAATAGATCTGGAGAATTTTCTTTGTCTTTCTGAAGCCATTCCTCTACAAGACATACAGTACGTAGAAGTGCATTATTCTGCTAAAAGATACCACTTTTGACATTACAATCCAACCAATACAAGGCTCACGAACCACTCAAGGTAGAGCGTTACAGATAAAAGTGATTCTGATGAATGGGGTGTGTATATAAATAAAAGAGTGTAAGTATGTGGCTATGCGTTGCGGTGCAGTGGATATCGGCTCGGAACGAGAAATCGGGGAGCCGAGTTCGAATTCCAGTTGAATTTCATTGCATTTATTTACGCGCAAATACCCTTGGGAAAGGTATTAATTCGTCTCTTTTCTCACGTTAAGGGTTAAATAACAGGACAGATTTGATTCTATAGCCTTGGCTGGCCATCAGTCTACCGTAGAAAGCAATGGCAACCTACTGCGGGATAATTTTCTGCCCAGTCAGTCATGTCTCTTTAACTGACTGTGTAGATATGTAGTTAGGAAGTACGGATCGTAATTTTCCATTGACTTGAAAATGTTAAAATTGTTGTTTTCAGGGAGTCACTTAGACGGAATTTTGTCCCCTGAAAAAAAAAGTTCTTGAGAAAAATATTTCTTAGCGAAACATGTTCTTGCAAAATACGGAAGAAATGGCAATGATTCCAGTTGCATGTCGTCGCTTTGTTGCAAAAGGCACGATTTGTAGAATTAAGGATCGTTGTGGAGCATTGGATATCGGCTTAGAACGAGAAATCCGGGAGCCAAGTTCGAATTCCAGTTGAATTCAATGCATTCACTTACGCGCAAATACCCTTGGGAAAGGTATTAATCCATCTCTTCCCTCCAGTTATGGGTTAAATAACAGGACAGATTGGGTTCTATAGCTTTAACTGGCAACTAGTCTACCGCAGAAAACAATGGCAACCTACTGCGAGATAATCTTCTGCCCAGTCAGTCATGTCTCTTTTGAGACATGATCCCCTAAGCGTGTTTTACGGATGGTACTTAACTGACTGACTGAATTATATGATGATTTTCTAAGCACAGCTTAGATGTGGCACAAAGTATATGGCCAAAGTATGGGACACACAGTGAGTATCGAAATCACTACTCAATTGTAATGGTTTTAGCGAGACAAGTTTGCTAACTATTACACCACTTCGATGTGCCCCGGAGCGGATCTTATTTGGGTTGATGATTTTGTTAAGCGTCAAATTGATCTGCGTCGGTTACTTAATGTCGAAATTTAAATATTTTTTACGTAATCTTTTGCCTTCAACTAAAGATATTTTGTACGTAATTGCATATTTTAGCGAAATATTTTCTAGATATGTAGATTATAGATGATAAAATGGTTTTGTTGGTAATTCTATATAAAATATATTTTAGTAATTCTACTATAAAATACATTGTTGGTAATTCTACTATCAAATGTATTGTCTGTAATTTTACTATGAAATGCATTGCTGGTCAACTATACCTATAAAAGTGACGAGGGTGGACGGTGTGTAAGTATTTGTTTGTTTAATAGATTCGACTTACCATCTGCCTTTTGCGGTCTAGCTCGATGGGGGTTACGCTCAGATTTGGATCAGAATTTTAGAACGCTAACAACACCTTGAAGTCTTTCAGAAAGCCAAAATTAGGGATAAAAATATATATATCACCCCACAAAATCAGGGATCAGTTTATATTGATTATAATATAGAATCGATCAATCTTCTTCAGATTATCTCTCTCTCTCTCTCTCTATATATATATATAGGGTGCCCCTACCTCTCCCACACTAATCCGATACAGACATTCGACATTGTTACCTATTTCTATAAAATTGACGAGGGTAGACTTTGTGTAAGTATTTGCTATGTAAATTCGTCATATGTTTTTTATTCTTATTATTCCTTAAACTACACGAGTGAAGAATACACTACATCAAAATGCCTATAGATCGTTGACCTTGATATATTATGAGATTGTAGTTATTAATTTTGACAATGCGACCAGGGTTCGAAAATTACCGTAGTCGATTCGTAAGAAAGATGAATCTTTTCTTTTTTTTTTAATCATATCACCCCGAGCAATGCGGTAACGCCACTGATGTGCAGGGGACTACATAGGAGTGAAAAGATTGGAAAAGAGAAAACCGGAAACCGCATCCTAAACAGTAAACAAGGGATGAGCCTCTTCACCTGTTCAATAGACGTGGGTGGAGTGTGAACCGGGCGATATTGGTAAACTTAGCTCACTTGTATCCCCTATATATGAATTTACTCGACGCTAGTTTAGCAACTAGGTCCCACCCTTTTACTGTGAAATCAATAAATTATAAACACAAATCCTTCTCCATCAGCTTCTTTTCTTGCGCTTCGCGCTTGTGGAAATCCCTTCCGTTTACTTGCTTTCCTGACAGCTACAATCTTCAAGAATTCAAATGTAAAGTCAATAGTCATCTTCATCCTCTCTCTCTCATGTGCCTTTCTTCGTCCACTCCACATCAGTATTCTCATCCTTCTATTACCCCCGTCACTCTTTCTCATAATTTTCCTTCTATATAACCCCCTGTACACCAGTGGCAGTAAACTGCCTTGCTTGGGGCGATATAATTATAAAAAAAAATCAGTATTCTCATCCTTCTCTACCCTCTTCCTGACACACCCTGTAACCTGTCACTCTTTCTCATAACTTTCCTCCTATGAACAGTGGCAGTAAATTGCCTTGCTTGGGGCGACACGATTATGAAAAAATATATCTTTTAGCATCTTTGCAAGGTGTTTAAAAAGCATACCACGGGTTGAAACTATATTGTACTAATTTGAAGTAACAATTCACCGTGACAGATGGTTTGAGAGTGCTGACCTTGTCTAGACTGTTGCTCACGCAAGATAATGCGCTCTTTCCCAGAAACTGCAACAAAGATCTGCTCAGCATATTTATTGTAGAAAACCACAGGTGGAATCTGTCGGTGCTGAACAAACAAAAATGCGCCTTAACAGGAGCCTGCAATAGGAATTATCTTGCCATTATTATATGTCGGGGGTCATCATATTTTGGTTTATCAGTGTATATTTTTGGATGACGAAAATATTTTTGTGTTAAGCACGTGATTAAGGCGCAGTTAAAGTAAAGTCAATATGCATGATCGTGTCTCTTAAGGACTGAGAGAAAGAGAAAGAGAGAGAAGTGGGTGTTTAAAAATACATCTACATATATTTCAGTAAATGATGTCATTGTATAGAAACATGTATAATGATGTAATGATGAAGCCTTTAATGACATTATATATATATATATATATATATATATATATATATATATATGTGTGTGTGTGTTTGTGTGTCTATGAATGTGTATGCGTGTGTACTCTATGATTCATAGTAAATTACATAAGTAATTATAGACGTTGATGTGTTTCCGTTGTAACCAAACACGTGCATATTTGATAATAAGGTCGTTAAGTGGTCTACTCCACACATGTTCAGAATTTGTAGACGCCCAAAGTTACTTAACCAATATATATATATATATATATATATATATATCTATGTTCTGATAAAGAGAACCAACAGTTTTAGAATACCTAGTTCTCCGGCATTTAATTTTTTTTAAAAAGGTGATCTATACAACATATATTGTAGAGCATAATGTAATTATAATTAAGTTTGTTTTTATTGAAATTTAATTTAATTTACATTGCAACAGGGAAGTTTCGATTTCAACATTTTGCTTCGTCATCAGGCAATGTTGAATTATTGTTGTGAAAATGATTTACATTTGAATATAGAAAACAATAGGCTTGTTATTTAAAGAGTTACTATGGATGGGAAAGACAGAAAAAAATGATGTGTGTCTAAATTAACTAGAATGAAGTTCAACTTTTAAATTTGAAACTATAGGTTATATGTTTAGGGAATACAGGTTTTGTTTTACCAATCCCACCGTCTAGACAGCTTTAATTCTGGTGCAATGTATCCATTTTTATTACAAGATTATTGTCTTACCTTTCTCTGTAGCCCAGGATTTTTTAAAAGCAAAAAAGAAGAAAAAACATTTTATATTTTTGATCTGACTTCAATAGACCTTTGAGTATAATTATATTCTTACAATTTCAGTTGAGAGAGCATTTTTTTAATTTTTCATAAACACTTAATTTGTTAAAACTTTAATGTACTGTTTTTTGCATTCAAATGTAAATCATTTTCACAACTATGAACCAACATTGTTTGATGACAAATTCAATTATATATATATATATATATATATATATATATATGTTTCGAGATTTTACCTCGTCATCAAAGGATGTTGGCTCATAGTTGTGAAAATGATTTACATCTGAATGCATAAAACAATACACTTGTTATTTACGCAGTTAATATGGATGGGGAAAGACAAAAACATCTCTCACACCCTGATTGAGCACGCTGGAAGAATGGTAGACGTTGAAAAACAGTAGCTACTCTCGCATACACTCATCGCTCATTCACTAATGAGTTAGAGCACTCTGGCTATTGGGCGTGTATAATGACAATAATAGGCTGCCTTCTTCTACCGAACGCCTATAGCCCAGAGGTAGAATCGCCAACTGACGTCAATTCGGTCGGGTTTCAATCCTGGGTTAGAAGCAATGGGAGTTTAACCGTACTGATGAGCTGTGATACAGCAAAACAAACCTGTCTGCTGATGACTATATATATATATATATATATAACGAACATGTTGGATGTTTTTATAAACCCATTGGTAATGTAATATTTTGCGGCTCGCGTATCGACCGCACATCAGACCAAATATATATATATATATATAACGAACATGTTGGATGTTTTTTTATAAACCCATTGGTAATATAATTTCTTTGGATTTAATCTTCTGTTGAATTTACCCTTCGAAGTACCAAGAATTTTATTTTATATATATATATATATATATATATATATATATATATATATATATATACCAAGCAACCCTCTATCCTAGCAAAGACAACAGCGATAAAAAAAATATATTTAGGAATCACAATCGATCTTTTTCTAAATCTCACCTAAAACATCAAACCGCTCTCACTAAAAATTTCTGGGAATTAGAAGACAGACATCTTTCTCCTCAGATTGAATTGAAGATTATAGGGAAATCTCAAACCTATAATAGCTTTAGAAGCAGATGCAATTTATGTTTAGACGAAAAGATTAAAATTATCAAATTCAAAGAATCTAGCCAATTATTAAATCAGAGAAATGAAATAATTTTCAAATGCCGCCATAAAAATAAATTTAAACTAACACATCAAATCTTAGAATCACCCCTTTTCCGACACACTTGCCAGCTCTTTCACATTTGTGTGGATCATTTGTTGGAGGACTTTACAGAGCGAAGAAGTGAGGATAAAGATCTACCATACAATGGGTTGACATGCCAATCTAAGTAAACAATGGCTTTATATTATTGGTGTACGAAGTTAAAAATATCCTATCATGAACTATGTAATTGTAAATGATTTCACTATAATGACTTCGATATAAATATTTCACGTGTATAATAGTGCACCTAAGTGTAAGGTTAGATATGTTTCTCATATATATGGGTGCATCTAATTTTGTGCATGCTTCGATAGAATTTTGTGCATGTCTATATTATTGTCTGTATTATTGTGTGTATGTGGGGCACCCAAGTATAAGTGTATTTCATGTATAAGAATTGACCTAATTATGTATACATTTTTCCATCATATGAGAACACCTGATTATATGTAGGTTGTGTTAATCTTGGATGCAGTCAATTGTGCATTCTTGGACCGATTATACCTTCATGTACTAATCATTCTACCCATATGTGTACAGGTTAGTATCAAAATCTGAATGATGTATACCGGTATATATGTATATATATGTGTGTAATGTTTGTTAAGACGTATGAACAGAAAATATACCACCTCGTTTGGGAGTTAAAAGTAGATGGATAAGTGTACACAGGCATACATTGCCTTTATACAAAGGGGTATAAAAAGTTGCTTGTATACTTATATATATATATATATATATATATATATATATATATATATATATATATGTATATATATATATATATTTTAATCATATCACACCAAGCAAGGCGAAAACGCCACCGATGCGCAGGGGGCTACGTAAGAGTGAAAAGATTGGAAAAGAGAAAAACCGGAAACCACAATCTAAACAGGAAACAAGGGATGAGCCTCTTCACCTGTTCAATAAACGTGGATGGAGTGTGAACCGGGCGATAGTTTAGACTATCTACTCCAATTGAAAAAAAGTGAGAAGATTGGAGAAGAGAAAAACCGGAAACCACAACCTGAACAGGAAACAAGGGATAAGCCTCTTCACCTGTTCAATAGACGTGGGTATATCGTAAAAGTTTTGTAATTTGCTTGAAGCATTGGGTAAAATAGTTATATGGGTTATGTCTTGAAGGCTGTCACAATGCGTTGAGTAAAATAAAGGAAGGTAAAGAAGTTGTTGGGTATTACCTATTTATTAAACATTAATATTTCGAGATCAAAATCTCATCTTCAGAATGGCAGAGAAGCGTGTGTCTGTTCGAGTGTGTTCCTGGCCTTTCAGAAAAAATATATACATATGGATGTATATACATGTATGCGTGGATCCGCTCCTCATAAAATTGCGAGTGTGCGAACACAATAATTGTACGTGGATATAAATAGATGAATGTATGTATGAAGAACACATTTATGAATATATATACGTAAGGATGTGAGAATGTATGTAAGTATGAAAATATGCGTAATTTGGGAGTATGTGTGAGAATTGCTAGCATACTTATTTATTTAACCCATAACTGGAGAGAAGAGACGGATTAATACCTTTCCCAAGGGTATTTTTGCTTAAGTGAATGCAAGGAATTCAACTGGAATTCGAACTCGGCTCCCCGATTTCTTGTTCCCAGTTGATATCCACTGAGCCACAACAAATATGCCTTGTCTATATTATTATAACAGCTGTGTGTGCCTGTCCGTCACAAGGCCTTATTGGTGAGATAAGTTAATCTTTCTTTCTTGAAAGATGTGTGAGGTGAGCGTAGAAGATTGGCTGGTATTCATGACTGCAGTTAAGTCTTTTGATGTCTTGGGAGGGAAGAAAAGGATGGTGTTTCATTTCGTTTGAACTGTGTGCATGTATGCATATATGTATACATGTATGTCTTTCTTTTTCTCACTGAAATCAAATAGCGTCTTTCCCCATACATGTTAAATATTTTTATGTTTCCTTATTTCTTTCTTTCTAACCAATTCCCTGTCTTATGAACATTTCTTTAATAATGATTAAAACAAAACTTTAGCAGCCGATGTTATTTTATTTTATTTATTGTAGTAAGATTTTTATTTGAAAGATTTTTATTTTCCTTCATTATTGCTTTCTTTTACATTCCCGCTAAAATCAAGTATTGACTTTTATTCGTTAAAATGGCAACTTTTTTCTATTTCACTGAAACAGACGTTAAATACTTTTATCTTTCTTTCATTTTTTTACGTTCTTTCTTTAATTATTTCTTTCCTGAAATCATGTACAGTCTCTGGTATGTCTTTCGTCGCTATCAAAACAATAGGCTTCTATTTATGAATTAAATGCAGACCCGTAACGTACGTAAGAACTAAGAAATCAAAGGTGAGACACACTGAATTAGAATAATATATAAATGTTATATTTGTCAAATTTTTTATTAAACAATTTAATCGACGTCTAAAGGGCTAGGTAATCGAGATTTAATAAAGACGCTGTGCCTTTCCGTAGGGTTCGTTGTATTTAATAGTAAACAAACGTATGATTGATACCGCCACATGTCAATGTTTATTTACTCCTTCAATAGATCTTTTTCTCAATGCTCAACTTGACATGCCTACATATAAACTTTACCTCTTTTATGAAGTTAGGATGAGGGGGCTCCATGAGGGAGTTAAAGTTTTAGGCAGGTGGAGAGTGAAGAGAAAGACTAACCAGTTACGGGGGTGTCAGAGAAAGGGCAAGAGAAGCACGGGAACACAGGTGTGAAGACAGTTGCGAAGGTAGAGAGGGAAAAAAAGAACAAGATACACGGGGTGATGCAGAACGGACTGGAGTCAAGTGGATAAGAGATGGGTATTGACACTACATTTAATTTCCTGGAGGTTGTAGCCGCCAGGAAAGCAAGTATATGGAAGGGAGTTCCACAGACGGGAAGTGCGAGAAAAGAAGCTGTTCGAGTAGCATTGTAGCCTGCATTTGGTTGATTTAACTGTTAACGAGTGGGACCTTGTTGCCAGTCTGGTTGCATGAGTAAATTTTTGTGGAGGGGACACCAGTAATCTAAGCTCGTCAGAGCAGAAGCCATGAAAATATTTGTATTTGTGAGAAAGTGGCTAGAGTCGAGTTGCCTGGTCGAGGCCAATCACATTACAGATTCTCCTTTGGAGCCTGTCGGGAACACTGAGATGAACAGCAGGGGCGCCTGACCAGATGTGACAATAGTATTCCATGGAGGGTCGGATGGTTGATTTGTATATGTGAAAGATGGATTCAGGCGGAGAAACATTGCTAGTTCGACACGGTGACCTAACTTCCTGGCAGTGGTTTTAGCTATGTAATTAATGTAATGATTCCAAATTTGAAAGGCCGAATAGGCGCAGTATATTGCTTTCAGGGTGACATGCTTGTTCCATTCTTATGGGTATCAGGAGAGATTGCCTGTGATGGTTGACATGTAGGAGTTTCGTTTTAGAAGTATTGAAATTTACGAGCCACTTCTTACCACAGTTCACCACTGAGTGGTCCTCCTCAAGATCAGCAAAGAGGTTATATTTGTCCGCCTCGCCAGATTTCTTACTGATGCGGGAGTAAATGCTGGTGTCATTTGCGTAGATGCCTACTTGGGATTTGATCACGTCTGGGAGATCATTTATGAAGATTAGAAAGAGCGTGGGGCCTAGGATAGAGCCCTAGAGGACACTAACGTTCGTGCGGTAGGATGTGGAGGTATGCCCATTCAATCGATATTCATTATGCGGTTAGATAGGAAATGTTGGATCAGATTAAGCAAGAGATTTTTTGAATTATCTAAAAACTTTCTTGAGCATTTTCTTTCGCCTGAATCAATCTTGCACATTTACAAATCAACCATTCGACCGTGCATGGAATACTGTTGTCATATCTGGCTAGGCCCCTCTTCTGTTTGTCTACGTGTTCTAGACAGACTCCAAAGGAGAATCTATAATGTTATTAATCCCGACCTGGCAGCTCGACTCCAACCACTTTTTCATCGTCGGGATATGGCTTCCCTCTGTTTCTTCTATAAATATGTTCATGGCTTCTGCTTTGACGAACTTAGATCACTAGAACCCCCTCCACAAGAATTTACTCTGGCAACCAGACTGGCAACAAGGTCCCACCCTTTTAGAGTTAAAACTGGTACCCCCTTCACAAGAATTTACTCTGGCAACCAGACTGGCAACAAGGTCCCACCCTTTTAGAGTTAAAACTGGTACCCCCTTCACAAGAATTTACTCTGGCAACCAGACTGGCAACAAGGTCCCACCCTTTTAGAGTTAAATCAACCTGTTAAGATCAGTAATAGACAGTTGAGAGGCTCAGGTGAATCAGTACAAAACAATCGTCTTAACATTGCCCCAACAGACAGGAGAGTTCTACACTTGGACATGATAGCCTTCGATGAATTTCAGCCTCGGACATAAACATCCGACCAGAGAAACTGAAGCTAAAGGAGATGGTTAAGGTTTTTTTTTAAATCGGCCTTGTGTCATACATAACCAAACTCCCTACAACTTACAGATTTATTCGTTATCATAAGAAGGTTGGCAGTAGGTTGGAATGTGTAGATTTGTGGAAGCATAAAAATATACCTTTTGCATGTTTAATAGAAATTTGTTGATAGAAAATATAGCATGAATTGGTAGAAGTTAGACTTTCCAAGAGAAATAGTATTAAGAAGTTTAGGGTATCAAGTGTTCGGAGTAGTAACTTGTTAGAAGTAGTTCATGTGTACGTAGACAGGAACGTATATAGGTATGTATGTATGAGTGTTGTTTGTTGTTGAGTAGGAGGGTTTTGAAGTATTCACTCAGTCTTAAAGGGTTCCGTGAGTGTTTTCAAGCAGACAGGTGAACGATGAAGCGGAAGAGGAAGAAGGTGAGAGATGAGAGGTGAGAGAGGAGAGGTGAGAGAGAAAGACAGAAACAATAATAATAACGATCGTTTAAGGTTTGTCAAGGGTACGTGTTAATTGTTCGTCATCTTAAATATCTGAAGCGATGGTCGTCCTTGCTCGTCTTTTATTTTTGTTTGGGGAATTCACTCCTGGATGTGATTCAGGCATTTCCATTAGACAACAAACATTTCGCATCACGGTGTGAAATTTTGCTAGTTTTGTGTATATTAAGCAAAGTTTGTAAATTCGAAAAAATTCATTTATTTTTAACAATGAGTCAGATTTGAATTTTTAAATCTAGAATTTGTTTTGTTCGCTACAAACTCATTTTACTGTTGTTTTTTATCTTTGGTGCACACTTCTAGCGGATTTGCTGTGTCTACACAAAGACACTGGCACGATCAAGCTCATACTATGGTCACAATAGAATCAACTATAAGCAAGTATGAGCAAAAAACTGTGACAAACCTAAATATATATTTATATATATTATATTGATGAATAGAATAAGTAAAGAACAAGTAGGAAAAAGGTGACTTTAATCTAACATGTTTTACTTATAACAGATTTCTTTAGAGATTCATTAGAGACGAATGGTTTAAAAATCCAAGAGACAGTTTGTTGATTGAGGTATCGTGTCATTGGTATGATACGTGTCACGTGTGATAAAGCAATGGATGAATATTAAATGCGGAAGAAAAAACTTGTGTTTGTTTAACTGTGTGTGCCAATGTGTCTTTTTTTGTCATCGGAGGCCACAATTTAAACAACCTAAGGTACGCAGATGATACAGTGCTGATAGCAGACACAAAAAGGAAAAACCAAGACCTCCTACAGAAGGTAGCTGAAGAGATTGATAGGACTACAAATAAACTGCAAGAAAACCGAATGCATGGTCATCAGTAAAAAGGGCAGCCCAATATGCTAAATAGATGTTGGAGATACTAGAATCAGCAGGTATAAAAGTTTAAATACCTGGGAAGTGTTATAACAGAAGAAAACGGAAAGTGCAACACATAGGTCCGAAGGTGAATTATCATGGCGAAAGAAGCGTTCCAGAATTTGAGTAAAGTATTAAGAAACAGGACAATTTCACTAGAAACAAAGAAGAGAGTACTGGATTGCTATGTAATGTCGGTTCTACAATATGGCAGTGAATGTTGGACAATATCACCAAAGATGAAGGAAAAACTTGAAGCAACAGAAATGTTGTTCTACAGAAGGATGCTGCAAATATCATGGATCGAGCATGTGAGCAATGATGAGGTCTTAGAAATGATGGAAACGAGAAGGAAATTAATACTGAGCATCAGAAAGAGACAGCTGAAGTTCCTGGGACATGTAATGGGTAAGGAAGTCTTGGAGAACCTGATACTAACAGGCCATATAGAGGGAAAAAGAGACAGGAAAAAGCAACGGATAACATATTTGAAGGACCTAATCAGGTAGATGATGGAACAGGAAAAGGCATGCTAAGAGCCACCAGGGATAGGGAGACGTGGAAAGCCATGATGGCTTCCATCCTGAAGGGACAGGGCACATAGAAGAAGAAGAAGAAGAAGAAGAAGAATGCACGCCTCAAATGATGGAACAATTTTCTATTCTAAATAACATAAGAGAACCATGTATGAATGTATGTGTATGAAAGAATCGTGCATGAATGTGTGCGTATGTAAGTATGAATCGTAAATGATGTATTAAAATTATTATAATAACATAAGTAAGTAATAATATATAAATAAGAAACATACATATAAATTGTGTGTTATGGCGCAGTGGATATCGGCTCGGAACGAGAAATCGAAGAGCCGAGTTCAAATTCCAGTTGAATTCATTGCATTCACTTACGCACAAATAATCTTGGGAAAGATATTAATCCGTCTCTTCCTTCCAGTTATGGTTAAATAACAGGACAGATTGGGTTCTATAGCCTTGGCTGGCAACCAGTCTACCGCAGAAAGTAATGGCGACCTACTGCGGGATGATCTTCTGCCCAGTGAGTCATGTCTCTTTCAAGACAGAACCGCCCAAAGTGTGGATCATTTGTGGCACTTAATTGACTGAATATAATGGTTTGAATCATGATTAAGGCTTCTACTGGTCATAAAGTTGGAGATCAGACTTATATTGTTATGAAGTAATAAACTGATACCCCACTAATTACTACGTAATAATATAATACATCTCTTCCCCTTTTAGCTAAGAGTCAAATAATAGGACAGATTGGGTTCTATAGCCTTGGCTGGCAACCAGTCTACCGCAGAAAGCAATGGCAACCTACTGCCGGATAATATTCTGCCCAGTCAGTCATGTCTCAAAAGAGACATGACCACCCAAGCGTGTATCACAAGTGGCACTTAACTGACTGACTGAATAGTTGGAATCACGATTAAGGCTTCTACTGGTCATAAGGTGGGGGATCGGTTTTAAATTGTTATGAAGTAATAAACTAATGCCCTACTAATTACTATGTAATAATATAATACATGTCTTCCTCCTCTAGCTATGAGTCAAGAAACAGGACAGAGTGGGTTCTATAGCCTTGGCTTGCAACCAGTCTTCCGCAGAAAGCAATGGCAACCTACTGTGGGATAATCTTCTGCCCAGTAAGTCATGTCTCTTTCACGTATGGCACTTAACTGATTGACATATAAATTTCACACACTTAAACAGACAGAAGTTTTTTCTTCTACATTTAATATTCATCCATCGCTTTATCTCACGTGACACGTATTTGACCAATGGAAGTATATCTCAGTCCACCTACTGTCTCTTGGATTTTTAAATCATTCGTCTTTAATAAATCTTTGAAGAAGCTTGTTATAAGTGAAACATGTTAGATTGAAGAACTTTTTTTACTACTTGTTCTTTACTTATTCTATTCATCTTGTCGGATTCCAATCCATATATTCAACTCGTATATTATATTATATATTATATATTAATTATATATTAATATTATATAAATGCGGATAATATATTTGTTGCTGTTTCACCTTCAGTAGGAAGGGGTTAAATCAACCTAAGTTAGTCAATTTACGATTTATTAATTTTCTTCGTTGTTTTCATGAATTATACAAATGAATATTTATCTGAATTTAGACAAAATGTAGTTCTTGACCGTTTAATTAATCAGTTGCGTTTAATTAATCTAGTGTTTCTTAGATTGCAGACTTCATTGTTTAAGCCTTTCATGTGAGGAACTCAATTATCTTTGTCAGTCGAGTGGTTGTCTTGCTTCAATTTGACCTTTAAATAGGTTTTATTATCGTCGTCTTTGTTGTACCTTTGCTAATTCTTTCTTCAGACGTGTATTTACATTTCACTGTTATATTAAAAATCAAAATTTTAATATGGCACCTAATCCAGTCTTTCCTTTCAAATCGCATAATGAAAGTAGTATTGAACGGACATGCCTCCCGATACAATTGTGGTGATAAAGCGAGGGACCGGATGTTTTCACTCTCAGGACCAGAAAGCAAATGACCAAAACTAGTCGGTGCGCAGCCGGCTCCACGCAGAGGTTCAGGCGGAAATCTAGAAATTAATTAAATATCAAATTCCAGTTCGTAAGCCTACGCGAATTTTATTTATCGGCCAATGGGAAGCCTAGAATCAAATACGAGTGTGAATTCCCGAATGATCTGTCGGGATCCACAAAGTCGATATAAAAAGCCGATACAGAAAGCATCGCCACGATACAGACAGAGACACCGACAGAAACAGAGAGAGACTCGAGAAAGCACTATCGTAATTATCACTTCCCTTGACCACGTCAAGCGACTTCTATGCTCGCCTCTCTTCATCCTCATCTTCTTCTTCACTGTCTTTAACTACTTACCGACCAAAGGAGTGGATACATCAATGACATTCCTAATTGACAACGCTCTCATATTGATACGCACAAGTTCTCTTTTCAGCAATTTATTGCCATGAACTTTTAACGTCCGTTGGACCCATCCTAAAAGGAATACTTTAATTGTAAAAACCTTTATTAATATGTGTATATATAAAATGTTGTTTCCACACTCAATTTGCTCGTTTAGTTTTATACCCCTTTTTATAACTTATAGTGGGCTATGTACTAACGAGGCCAAATTCAATTAATCTGCTTCAACATCCAACTACCTTTCACTAGAGACTGATAACCTACTATACAATCATACGAACGCGGGTGTCCTCCAAGGCTCTATTCTAGGTCCTACGCTTTTTCTTTTCTTCATTAACGATCTCCCCGATGTAATCAGATCCGTTTACTCTCGCCTTGATCAAAAATCTGCTAAGACTGACAAATTGAACCTCGCTGCTGAGCTTAAAGAGGGTTTCCAATCTGTGGTGGACTGGGAAGCATTGAAATTCACGAGCCATTTCTTACAAGTGGCTTGTGAATTTTAATGCTTCCAAAACGAAGTTGCTGTCCGTTAACCATCACAGACAATCACCCCTACCCCTCATTAGCATGGATCAGGCTAGTCTCCCTGAAAGCAAAACACTGCGTATCCTCGGGTTAACTCTCTCAGCAGACCTCAAGTGGAATAACTAATCCATAGCTAAATCCGCTGCTAAGAAGGTCGGTTTACTATGTTGGGTCAGGAGGTTTTTCCCGTCTGAAACTACCCTACACATATATAAATCTATCATCAGCTCATGTATCGAATACTGCTGCCACATCTGGTCGGTTGCCCCTGCTATTAACCTCGCGGTTTTTGACAAAATCCAGCGGAGAGTCTGTAATGTAAGAGATCCCGGCTTGGTGGCTCAGATGCAGTTATTTTCTCACTGGCGTAATGTGGCTTTCATATATCTTTACTATAAATACTTTCACGGCTTCTGCTCCGATGAACTAAAATCACTGCTGCCGCCTATGTATGAATTTATTCGAACTACTAGGCTAGCAACCAAGTCTCAGCCTTTTACAGTGAAACGAATAAAATGTAACCGCAACTTATAATCTAATAACTTCTTTTCTCGCACTTCCCGCCAGTGGAATTCTCTTCCGTGTACTTGATTCCCCGACAGCTGCAATCTCCAAGAATTTAAATGTAAGATCAATAGTCATCTCCTGTCTCACTGACACGTGTCCTCTCTCTCATGCTCTTTTCTCCGTCCACTCCACTCTCATCACTCCAGTATTATCATACTTTTCTTACCCACTTCCTGACACCCCATATAACCTGTCCCTCTTTCTCATAACTTTCCTTCTATGTAACTCCCTGTACACCATTGGCGGTGAGGCGAGGCTGCCTTGTTTGGGGTGAAATGATTAAAAAAAGAAAAAACTGAGTTTCTTCTTCTTCTTCTTCTTCTTCTTCTTCTTCTTTTTCTTCTTCTTCTTCTCCTCCTCCTCCTCCTCCTCCTCCTTCTTCTTCTTTTTCTTCTTATCCTCCTCCTCCTCCTTCTCCTCCTTCTCCTCCTCCTCCTCCTTCTTCTTCTCCTCCTCCTCCTTCTCCTCCTCCTCCTTCTTCTTCTTCTTCTTTTTCTTCTTCTTCTCCTCCTCCTCCTCCTCCTCCTCCTCCTTCCTTCTTCTTCTTCTTCTTCTTCTTCTTCTTCTTCTTCTTCTTCTCATTACCCTTTTCTTTTCTAATTCTTGATTTCTCTTTTCTGGTTTTGTTTCGTTCCGTTTCCGTTTTTCTTTTTTCCTATTCTATTTTTTTGATTTTCAAGATGGCGGTGAGTAAATAATGTTTTAAGTTAAATTTTTTTTTTAATTATTATAATAATATCAGTAAAAGTTAAGTGCCATATCTCACAATAGGTGCCCATTATTTTCTACGGCCGACTCTTTGCTAACTAAGACTACAAATCCAATCTGTCCTGCTATTTAACCTATAGTTGGAGGGAGAAGCGAGGGATTAATATATTTCCCAACTGGAATTTGAATTCTTTCTCAACTGGAATTTGATTTTCTGCCAATATCCACTGCGCCACAAAACATATTCTTTTATAATATAACCCATATAATAATATATTAGACTAAAAACTAAAGGGTTTATTCTAAAACTGGACATTATTTTCCGAACAAGTTAATATTTCCAGGAACTTCACTGCCCCGTAAGACATCTTGGGGATACCTGGCTTCATTGGGAATCCGCAGTTGGCACCGCTGTTTGGAAAGCTCAAGTACTATTAATAGAGACCGGGATATGACCATCCTCACTCGACCGAATCATCTCAGGATCGGAGAGGATATCAAATAACAATAATGAATTTAATCTCTGAGCGGATCTTACAAAATTATACGTTTATTCCGGCTTCTTTGAAAAAAGAAGGTTAAAATATCTCGTTTATTTCAAATTGTGCCGTAAACAAGCCTGATTTCGCTTTGTTCCATTTGAGAATTGATGCAAAATATAATTGTTCTTCTTTCTTCCTGTCGTGACCAATGAGATTCGGAAGTTAGCGGCAATCATAAATGGAACGCTAAAAGAAATTTCTCATTAAATTTAGTCTTATTTTCTCAATTCTTAAATACATGCGTTTCGAATCTTCAGTTCGAAATATTCTTATTTTCTTCAAAACTCCAAGACTTGTAAGCCTTTTCTCTGAGATTCTTCTTCTTCTTCTTCTTCTTCTTCTTCTTCTTCGTTTCCTTTTTTTTTTCTTCTTCTTCTTTATTTGCCTGTCATTGACTTCTATTTCATTATCTTTTACCTTATTCTTTTTTAATTTCTGATTTCTCTTTTCTTTCTGGTTTCGTTTCGTTTTGTTTCCGTTTCTCTTTTTTCCCATTCGGTTTTCTCTTCGTTTTCCGCCATGTTTTTCTATTATCTCTTCTTATTTCGCTTCCCACTTTTTCTCTCTTTCATTCTACAATAAAATTATTTTCGTAGGTTTTGCATAGGAAAGTCATGAACAAGATATTTCTATAAGACAGTACGCATCAAGTTAGTTTATAAGAAATTCATTTCCGTTGATTATTTATTAGAGAATATTTTTACAATAATTTAGAATACCTTAAAATGCATTCAATTCTCTAGCAATTTTTTTTAATCGTTTCACCCCAAGCAAGGCGGTAACGCCATTGATGCGCAGGTGATTACATAAGAGTAAAAAGATTAGATAGAAGGAGAGTAAAGAGTAAGAAGAACCAGTTAGAAAGGAGCAAGAGAAAGATGGAAATACAGGTGTGATGACAGTTGCAAAGGTGGAGAGAAAGGAAAAGATATACAGGGTGATGTAGAAAGAATTAGAGTTGAGATGTTAAACGATGGGTATTGACATTGCATTTAAATTCTTGGAGATTGTATCCGTCAAGAAAGCAAGAATATGGAAGAGAATTCCACAGGCGGAAGTGCAAGAAAAGAAGCTGTTGAAGTAGAATCGTAGTCTGCATTTAGTTAATATAACTGTAAATGGGTAGGACCCAGTTGCCAGTCTGGTTGTACGAGTAAACACCTGTGTCAGGGGCACTGGTGATTTAAGTTCGTCGCAGCAGAAGCCATAAAAATATTTATAGAACCGACAGAAGAAAGCCACATCCCGTCGGTGAGAAAGTAAGTCGGACAGTCAAGTCGGCACCTATCACATTACTGATTCTTCTTTAAAACCTGTCAGGGACACTGTGATGAACAGCGGGGGTGCCAGACCATATATGACAGCATTATTCCATGCACGGACGGGTGGTTGATTTGTATGTATGGAAGTTGGATTCAGGGGGAAACAACATCTTGGCTCGACACAGTTACCCAACCTTCCTAGCAGTGACTCAATGTAATGATTCCACTTAAGATCGGAAGAGAGGCTAAGGCCGAGGAGGCGCTGTGTATTGCTCTTAGGTAGAGTTTATTTAAAACTCATGTCTGTTGGAAATTTATTTACAATCAAATTTACATGATATATCGCCTTTTTAATACATGCATTAACAACACACCAAAATTACACATGTAATAGCCAACTTTGAAAGCAATTAAAAGTTTGAAGGCAAACAACGTCGAAAGCAATTAAAAACTTGAAGGCAAACAACTTTAAGAAAAATGATTTTCGGCATTAAATGACCCAAATAAAGTCGATATGCCGGTTAAATAAGCCAACCAACCAACATATATTAGCTATATTCTGTCAGTAATACTTGCATTCGTTCTTGACTACTAATAATCTTTTCTTACTATTTTAAAATATACCTAATAGCCTTCTGGTATCATTAATCATTGCGTTTATTCCTGAACACTGACAATACCTTAAGTTCTGAAGCCATTTCATGTCTATTATAGAAAAAACATTAGCAATTGCAGAGCAAATATTGAATTTCACTTAAAAGTCAATTGCTTGCAAAGCAATATAATATGCAGTCACTATCAGAAGAACAGATAGCTAAGAAAAATATACACAAGAGTGTGTGATTGACCCTGGAAGCAGGCAAACTATACACATAATTTACCATCAGCAAATACGCGGGCAGTACAATTTGCTCTTAATAAAGAACTTAGAAACAACATACACTAAGATATTATAGAAAATAAAGAAAAGTACCCCCGCTTACAATAAATCCCAAAACTGTAAACTTTATCTGGACGAGAAAATAGCTGTATTTACCTTCCAAGAACAACACAAGTTAAATAAACAGAAATAATCAGAACTTATTTCAAATAATTTTTTTACTGCGTCCTTTAACAATTACACTGGAAAACATTAGCAAGAAAGATGTAAATGTCTGCATTAAATACAATGTAGATGAAGTAATAAATTTTAAACAAGGTCAATACTTATAACTAAACAAATACGATAACCAACTGAAAGAAGAATGAAAGTAAAAATATACAAATAAATTAAATAAACACATCAAATAGATAAATAATGAACACATTAACAAACAGTACAACGACACGCATAAGCACAACTGAGTTTGTTTAATAATAAAAATAGACAAAAACCAATAATTAATTTATAAATATAAAATACAATGAACAATCAATAGTAAATAACACCACTTACTTGTTGCCTAAGTTTTGATCACGCCAGTACCCTCAGGCAAACGCATCTTTGCTTGTAGAGACTAGCAAGCATGTCCTCAAAGAAGCGCAGTTACTGTTTTCTCATAGTACGACACACGGCATAGCCCCTCACAAAATTGTTTCTAGAGATTACTGGAAGCTCTGTGGGAGTGTGTTGAACAAAAGTAAATATTCACTTCCACCTCTCGTTAATCAATTTAAGCTATTGAAATCTACTGCAGATAATCTATCGTGATTTGCTCAGAAAATTCTTTTCCAACACTATTCTTTTTTGATCTGAGGTACTGTTTTTTCAGCTTGTCAATGTAATCACGGTATCTGCAAGGTAATATTTAATCCGTGACTATGCAAATGAAAACAAAAGCAGGCACATGAAAAACCTTGTAGCTTTTGTCTGAACATTTATTAATTTACGTAAGGAAGATCAATTTATAATAAATGCTCTTACCAATGTTTCTGCATAAATCTTAAGAATATATATATATATATATATAGTCACTTCGGTGTATCACAGCTCATCAGTACGATTAGACATTCGATTGTTTCTAGCCAGGATTGAAACCCGACTGAATTGACATCAGTCGGCGATTTTACCTCTGAGCTATGGCCGCTTGGTAGAGAAAGGTAGATAGATAGATAGATATAAACAGACCGAAATAGATAGATAGATAGATAGATAGATAGATAGATAGATACATACATACATACATACATACATACATACATACATACATACATACATACATACATACATACCTGATGAGTGCATAAAACACAAACCAAACGGAAAATATATATTTAGTATTAATAGTATATATTTTAGCTTTGTAATTTTAATCGCGCAAAAATATATGCTTACACACACACACATATATATATGTGTCTATATGTATACAGTATATATATATATATTTTTTAATTGCGATACTGTTTAGCGCTAAGTTTGTTGCATTTCAGTGATTTTATTTTGGCAGGCAGGTTTATAAAACTCACTGGTCAAGCATTACTTTTTTAAAGAGTGCTCGATACAAATTAATATTGTATCTTACCCAGACAAAATGAAAATGTGACATGTCCTTACAGTAGACAATTTTGCTTCCTTTCGTGACCCAAATCTTCAACGCCACAGTTACCTAAGTCTCTTTTTGATTGAACAATATTGACACACCTACAAGCATATTCTCTACCTATCCCCCTTTTACTATTACCCCTTCAGTTTCTAAATAACCATGAATTCACCTTATATTTTCTCAACAAATCATTTTCATAATTTGATATAAACAATCATCTGAAGAAGAACAGCAGTTATGAAACATGAAATTTTTTGTATAGTGATATAATAATAATATAATAAACTGAAATGAAAAATTATATATATATATATATATATATATACTGTATATATATAAACACACACACATATATATGTGTGTGTGTGTGTAAGCATATGCATGTATGGTAATATTTTTAATGTATGAATTTATAATAAAAACATAGTTTACTACAACACAAGAGCCGTTGTTTTTTGGTACAATCTTATTAGCACATCGTCAGACAGTGATAATTTTTTTGTACTATTAGAAAATATTTCCTAACCGTAAAAAAAAAATAATCCATTCCTGAGGAGGTGCTAATAAGATAGAACCGAATCACAACGGCTCTTGTGTCTGCAGTAAACTATGTTTTATTATAAAGTTATAATAAAAATATAGCCACACACACACACACACACACACACACATATATATATATATATATATGTGTGTGTGTGTGTGTGTGTATATATCCGAGTGAATACAGAACGAAGTAAATATAGCCACACACATATATATATATGTATATATGTGTGTGTGTGTGTGTGGCTATATATATGTATATACATATATAGGAAAGAATATTAATAAAAAAAAGTTTTGAATTTAAAAATGTATATACATATATATAGCCACACACACACACACATATATATATATATGTGTGTGTGTGTGTGTGGCTATATATATGTATATACATATATATATATATGTATGGCTATATTTTCTTCGTTCTGTATTCACACGGATATATATATATATATATAGACACACACACACACACACACACAGACATATATATATATATATAAATATATTTTACTATATATAATGCTCTAGTAAGTATCGAGCACTCTTAATTAAATAAATCACTACAAACAGTCAACCCATTAATTTGTACTACTTCTATTTTTTTTTTCGGTTCTTATCTTTTCTGCCTAATTTTTGTGTAAATTGTTCTTAATTATCAAATTTAGGTTTGGTATATTAGGGTTTTGGTTATATGTAGGAATTCTAAACCGGCCATGTTTGTTTTTTTATTTTATTGTTCTCTCTCCCTCCCTTGCTAACTGGACACATGGCTTTGAGGTAATCCCCCCCCCCATCACACTACTGTCTGTTACTGCTTACTTAAGGTAACTTAAACTTTCCAGAACTGAATAGAAGAAACAAAATGAAGATAATTTTTGAAATTTTCTTAACTTTTTCTGTCAGTCAGCCTGCAACTTGATAAGTTTAGCCAGTGTGATCTTATTTTTTGAATTATTTATTTATTTATTTATTTTTATTTGTATTTTTAAAATTTTTTTAAATTTTTTAAATTTTTTTTTCGGTTCTTATCTTTTCTGCCTAATTTTTGTGTAAATTGTTCTTAATTATAAAATTTAGGTTTGACTTATACTAAGTTAAAACTTAGTTAACTTCAGTCACACATTTATTCTTCTTTTTTAATTGGAGTAGATAGTACCTTCTATCGCCCGGTCTCACACTCCACCCCCTTCTTTTGGACAGGAGTAGAGGTGATCGCCTTGTTTCTTGTTTAGGAAGGGGTTCCCGGTTCATCTCTCTCATTTTCGGTCTTTATGTCGGTTCGGCTGGAAGCTTTTTGCAGTTGGTGAGTATGGTGGCAATATCTCTTCATTCTGAGGGTACCGGGTTGGCAGTTTCCTGGTTGCTGCTTCCGACTGATATTTAGGAGCCTGAATTCTTGCGTAGCGTGTCGAGAGGCTGCTCTGATCAACAGTTGAATAATATCGGGGTTCCTGTAGTGCCATTTCGCGCATGGACGGGCGTCCCTGCATGAATTTCCGATGGGTAACTCCGAGGCCACATTATGCTGCAGGTGGCGCCATTCACCATCCTTCACCTGCTGCAATTAACGACCATCTAACCCTACTCTAGACCTCTCTCTATCCACAACTATAACCAGCATGAAATTAAACAAACAAAATAGCAAGCCTAAACCAGCTAGTCGTAAATCGCCCAAACCTATCTGCGTTACCTTCACAAATATTCGAGGTATTCGCAGTAACTTTAATAGTGTAGAATCTTTCCTTCTAACTAACTCACCCGATATCTTAGCTATATGTGAGACTAACCTTGACCCTTCTATCCCCTCTTCAGAACTGTTCGTTCCTGGTTACCTTCCTCTCTTCAGGAAGGACTCCAATATCCATATGCATGGGCTTGGTGTATATGTCAGCGAACAACTCCCCCTAGCCAGGGTCACATCTCTTGAATCCCTTGATCATTCCTTCATGTGCTTCCGTCTCTCACTTCTAAGCTCGGTTAGCTATTTCTTCTTCCTCTACCGCTCCCCCTCCTCCTCTGACTGTACGGTACTTGATTGCATCTCTACTAACATCGACAGGGCCATTTCTTCTCACCCATCTGCCCATATATTTGTGTTTGGCGATTTTAACGCCCACCACACCAAGTGGCTTGAAAACTCAGCCACCGACCTTGCTGGGATCCGCACCATGCACTTTTCAATAGCCCAAGCTCTAACGCAAGTGGTGGACTTCCCCACGCGTTTCTCTAAAAACACTAACGGAAGGGACTCTTTACTCGACCTTTGTTTTACCTCCATCCCAGACTCCTACACTACCAGGCAACTCTGCCCCCTCGGAAACTCTGACCACGCCGTAGTCTCCGTAAACATATCAATCCGCACTAACTCTACTCAAGAAAACCAGACCAGCAGAATATCATACTGCTACCAAAGAGCCGACTGGGACTCGTTCAGGGACTTCCTCTGCGACGTCCCCTGGAACAACGTCTTTGATCTTCCTGTCGAAGACTGTGCCTCCGAAGTCTCCTCTTGGGTTAAGGCTGACATCGATGCTTTTATCCCTGCCAGAAAATTCCAACTAAAATCAAATTCGTCCCCCTGGTTCTTACCCGCTTGCTCGGCCGCTATTGCCCACCGGAACCATTTCTTCCGGCTCTATCGAAGCTGCTCGTCGAACCAAAACAGGCTCCTTTTCACCTCAGCACGGAACAAGTGTAAAAAGTACTGAACGAAGCCAAGAGGGCGTTTGCTACCAGAATTAGGCAACGCATAGCATCCTCTAAGTTTGGCTCCAAAGATTACTGGCGTCTCTGCAAAAGCGTGCTCAGCAGGAACAAGACTTCAATACCCCCACTAATCAATGAATTTGAAGTTCTCACCTCCCCAGCCAACAAGGCTGAATGCTTTGCCCGTAGATTCTCAACCAATCCGTCACTGGACTCGTTAGGAATACCTACACCAGACTTCCCACCCAGAACTAAGGCTCAACTAAATAGCGTCCACATTACACCCTCGCTGGTCGCCAAGATAATTGCGCAACTTGACCCACACAAAGCGAGCGGCGGTGACGGAATCCCAGTCATAGTACTGAAGAAATGTGCCCCAGAACTCTCCTCTGTCCTCTCTAAACTCTATAACCTCTGCCTATCTGCTTCCTGCTTTCCTGCCTGTTGGAAGTCCTCCTGCGTAGTACCTATATTTAAGAATTCTGGCGAACCCTCAGACCACGCCAATTACCGTCCTATTAGTCTCCTTCCAATCTTTGGCAAAGTTTTCGAAGCCATTATCAACGCCGAGGTGATTCAGCATCTTATGGCCAACGGGCTTCTCTCTGACAAACAGTATGGGTTTTGCTTCACCAGGTCTACTGGTGATATGCTAACGACCATTACTGAGTACATATACCAGGATGGTGAAGCCCGAACCGTTGCCTTGGATATCTCCAAAGCATTCGACAGGGTCTGGCATGCTGGCCTCTTGTACAAACTGCGGAGCTATGGGATAACTGGACATCTGTTTGACCTCATCCAGTCTTTCCTCTCTAACCGCACATTGAAGGTGGTATTAAATGGGCATGCCTCCCAAAACTACCAGACGAACGCGGGCGTCCCTCAAGGTTCTATCCTAGGTCCCACGCTCTTTCTGATCTACATTAATGATCTCCCCGACACCATTAGATCCCAGTTGGCATGTATGCCGACGACACAACAATCTACTCCCGCATCGATCAGAAACCAGGTCTGGACGACAAAGTGAACCTCGCTGCCGAAAACGTGTATACTTCATCTCAAAAATATAAACAAAAATGTCCATAATGGTGCAGTGGTATCGGGGCGAGAAATCGAAGAGCCGTATTCGAATTCCAGTTGAATTCGTTTAAAAAATCATAACGTTTTCTTATGATGCTTTTTAATCGTGGTGACCCTTACAAATTCATTGCATTTACTTACGCGCAAATACCCTTGGGAAAGGTATTTATCCGCCAATTCCTTCCAGTTATGGGTTAAATAACAGGACAGATTGGGTTCTATAGCATTGGTCGACAACCAGTCTACCGCAGAAAGCAATGGCAACCTACTGCGGGATAACCTTCTGCCCAGTCAGTCATGTCTCGGAAGAGACATGATCGCCTAAAGCGTGTATCACGTATGGCACTCAACTGCCTTACAAGATAAGAGACTTCATCGGACGGAATTTCTTGCGTTGGTTCGACTACGCATGTGTATCAACATAACATATTTCGTTCAATGAAGTCCTAAAGTGCGAAACACATCACTCTGACATGTACTGTTCGACAATATTATGATATGAATATATATATATATATATATATATATATATATATATATTTGTAAATTCAGATATTTCGAAGGCGAGCAATAGCTATTTCAACATGTCAGTTCAAGACATGCAATTTTCCCCATTCTTTATTTTAACGGAGGTGACAATGCATGTCTTGAACTGAGATGTCGAAATAGCTATTTCCCCACTTCGAAATATTATTTGAATTTACAAATAAAAAAATAAATAAATATCTTCTCTGTAAATTAAATTTAAATTTACATTAAGCTCTCTGTTGGATCAGTTTTTTAATATTTAAACAATTTTACGAGGATCCTCCCGGATTATTTACCAATCTTATCCTGGATTTTTACCACAGCTATATATATATATATATATATATATATATATATATATAAAGTGACGTAAATTAATAAATATACATATAAGAAGGTTGTACATATGTATAGTATTATTATTCAAGTGTTAATAAAACAGTGCTCAATGTATGAACAGAGCTGTTAAACTCTAAGTTTGAAATATGCACCTGATGATTGCATAACGCATGAAACTCTGAGTCGTGCCATAGACGTAGAATAGTATTTTTTTTTAATCATTTCAACCCGAGCAAGGCGGAAATGCCACTGATGTGCGGGGGGGGGGCTACATAACTGTAAAAAGATTAATTAGAAGAGAGTGAGGAGTATGCCGTTGCCTTGGATATCTCCAAAGCATTCGACAGGGTCTGGCATGCTGGCCTCTTGTGCAAACTGCGGAGCTATGGGATAACTGGACATCTGTTTGACCTCATCCAGTCTTTCCTCTCTAACCGCACATTGAAGGTGGTATTAAATGGGCATGCCTCCCAAAACTACCAGACGAACGCGGGCGTCCCTCAAGGTTCTATCCTAGGCCCCACGCTCTTTCTGGTCTACATTAATGATCTCCCCGACACCATTAGATCCCAGTTGGCATGTATGCCGACGACACAACAATCTACTCCCGCATCGATCAGAAACCAGGTCTGGACGACAAAGTGAACCTCGAAGCCGTACTTGAAAGGGACCTCCAATCCGTAGTGACCTGGGGTAGGAAATGGTTGGTAAATTTCAATGCCTCCAAAACAAAGCTGTTATCAACTAATCACCATAGACAATCGCATCTACCTCCCATTAACATGGGACAGGCTAGTCTCCCAGAGAGTAAAATACTACGCCTCCTTGGCCTTACACTCTCGGCGGACCTCAAATGGAATGACTATATTGAATCCATTGCCAAATCTGCTGCTATGAAAGTGGGCTCCCTGTGCAGGGCCCGGAAATTTTTCCCACCTGAATCTATTCTGCACATATACAAATCTACCATCCACCCGTGTATTGAATATTGCTGCCATATCTGGTCGGGTGCCCCTGCTGCTCTCCTTGGGCTTCTTGACAAAATACAAAGGAGGATCTGTAACGTGGTTGATACTGACTTGGCAGACCGGCTGCAGCCGCTCTCACACCGGCGTGATGTGGCTTCCCTGTGCCTCTTCTACAAGTACTTTCATGGCTTCTGCTCCGATGAGCTTAGATCACTGGTGCCGCCTAAGCACGAATTTACACGAGATACTAGATTAGCAACTAGGTCCCACCCTTTTACTGTTAAACAAATAAGATGTAACCGTAAATTCTACTCCAACAGCTTCTTTTCTCGCGCTTCCCGCCTGTGGAACTCTCTTCCACAAGTCTGCTTTCCCGACAGTTACAATCTCCAGGTGTTTAAATGTAGGGTCAATAGACACCTCCTATCACACTAACTCCCAACTATTCTCACAACACTCTCATCTACCCAACCCTCATTCTCGGTATCCTTACCCGCCTATCACCCACCCTCTGTCATTTCCTATATTTAATCAGCCTTTCTCCACTCTACGTAGCCCCCTGCACAGTAGTGGCAGTGACATACCTTACTCGGGGTGAAACGCTTATAAAATATATATATATATATATCTTCACTCATTTAGTAATGAATTAGAGCACTCTAACTACTGGCGTATGATACATCATACACTAAAAGTCAGCCTCCTTTAATCGAGCGCTAATAGCTCAGAGGTAGAATCGCCGATTGACGCCAATTCGGTCGGGTTTCAATCCTGAGTAAAAACCGTACTGATGAGCTGTGATACAGCGAAACAGATCGGTCTGAGGTGACTATGTATATGTATAAATATATGTAGATGTGTTAATAAATCTAGAGTTTCAGGACTGAAATTTGATTTAAAATTTTACTTTTGTTCTGAAATTTATATTCAGACCGTGTTTATTAATAATATTTACCTGTGAATTAAGCGTATTGACAGGAAAGGTTAGTATCTTGAAAAATAAATATTTATTCAGTCATGTATCGGATTTATTTTACAGATAGATATATAAAATATATGAATCGTAACGTTTTCCAGTGTCAATCAGAAAAAGCGTTTTATTTCAATTCGTTGCATTCACTTACGCACAAATACCCTTGGGAAAGGTATTAATCCGTATCTCAATAGGACAGGTTGGTTTCTATAGCCTTGGCTGGCAACCAGTCTACCGCAATAAGCAATGGCAACCTACTGTGGGATAATCTTCTGCCCAGTCAGTCATATCGCTGTCGAGACATGATCGCCCAAAGCGTGTATCACGTATGGCACTTTACTTACTGATTGCATTAGTGCGACAGAAAATGCAATGTAAGTTCAAGATTGGTTTTATTTTATTTTTTTTACTCTAATTTTATTCAGTCTTTTTTAAGACTTACTTATCCCAGATTATTTCCGGATTATGTTGGCAAGAAAAGGTGATAAAATGAAATCACCAGGCAGCATATTTGTCAAAGGGAACTCATAGAGGTTTTAATTTGCTATATTTATGATTAAAAGTGTTCAATATGAGAGTCACAGCATATGTAACTATAAATCTATAAATGATGTCATAAACACAAATCTAATAATAACAATTAATAATTAATTAATAATAACCAATGAATATGAAAATAAGAAACAACAGCAGTATAAAATAGCTACCCATTACGGTATTCGGGTCCGCATTTCTTCTTATTCAATAACATTTATCATAATCTGACATATAATCATTACCACCCACCCAGTAACCGGTGGTAGAATAAAACATACCTTATTACCCACAATGCACAGTTGAGCAGCATATATAAATAGTCGAGTGAAAACACTGCATTCATGGCCTGAATATTGCATTGAAATATAAAAGAAGCTCTTGTCGCTTTGCTGTTGATGTCAGTTTCAACAATATATATATATATATATATATATATATATATATATATATAAGAAAGAATTTAGGTAGACACGTTATTTCATGGTAAATTAGAAGTATGGCCTAAAAAACATCTTCTGTACAATAAAGTCGGAAGCTGATGATGGTTCGCGTGAAATAGGCCTACACTTCCGATTTACCATGAAATAACGTGTCTGCTTAAATTCTTTCTTATATTTGCTCTATATGTATTTATATACATTTCAGAGTTCTCTTAGAGAGTTATTCTACCACTGTATGTACAGGATACGCCTTTGGATTCTTCTATACCCACACTGGATGCTGATATATATATATATATATATATATATATATATATATATATGCTTCGTTGTATTTGTGTGTGTTGGCAGTTTCATAAAATAAAATACTTATTCTAAGTACATTGTCAGTTGGTTTTACCGAAATTTATATCAAAGAGTGTTTACTGTCCAAATACCCAATTATTAAATGACATGACCTGACAACCAATACCTTATATATATATATATATATATATATATATATATATATATATATATATATATAAGAAAAGTTAAGGCAGGCACGTTATTTCATGATAAATAGGAAGTGTAGGCCTACTTTAGGCGAACCATCATCAGCTTCTGTCTTTATTGTACAAAAGATTTTACACGAATGAAATGCACAAAGACCTAAAAAAACGAATAAAAATAAAGTTCGCTCCCTTAAAATACATGATTACATCAGTTCGGCGACTACACACACACATTCATACAAAAGCATATATATACGCAACATATAATCAAAGAGCACGCGTATGAGCGGATGTCAACTAAAATCTAAATATACATTCAGCATGTCAGTTAGACTGCTGACCCGTAGATTTGAAACATAAAGAAAGTGGTTAGGTGTGTGTGTGTGAGAGAGAGAGAGAGACAGAGAGAGAGAGAGACAGACAGACAGAAAGAGAGAGAAAGAGAGAGAGAGAGATAGAGCGTGCGTTAAAAAGAAAGTGTAAGTATCTTAAAGCGTAAACGAAAAGGGAAGAAGAAGAACGAAGAGAGAAATAAATATAAAATAGAAAGCAAAGATGATATGTTGCTAATATATATAAGTCATCCACATACAAATATGTTTCGCAGCTCATCAGTATGGCTAGACGCATCCACTTGCTTCTGGCCGGGATCGAAACTTGACTGATTTTGTGTCAGTCGGAGTCGCTACTCCCTAAGCCATCAACGCATGGAACCAGATTAGGGAAATTTTAATGTGTTGTATATAAGCAGTGTATACACACGCCAGTCACCGAGAGAACTCGATTCATTTCTGAAGAGTCACGCATATAGCAGAAGTGGAAACTGTTTTCAAAATTTTCTTCTCCAGAGAGCTGAATCATAATGAGAGAATAATATATTAGTCATCCACATACAAGCCTGTTTAGCTGTAAAGATGTATTTAATACCATGTCTTTTTGTCTAAGTAACTAATAAAAAACTGATTGTATAATCTTATAGAACATCATCCCGAAATTCCTAAAATTTCTGACCTACATTAATCCCTAAAATCAAACATTGCGATGTGGCTCATTCATTATATCTGGTGTTGATGGAACCTTACAAACTGGTGAAAACCATAACAAAAAATAGCACCTTTCTTTGGAACAATTAATCCATTACATATTAAAAACTGCTGGAAAAGCTAACGGGAATAAGCATGAAAAATAAAGTCATGCTTAGATTCGATGTTAAATCATTTCACACCAAAGTTTTTGTTAACAATTCTAGTATTTTTTAAAAGCATCTAACAAAATAAAAAATAAACCTTCCTCTAAAAATAACAAAAATCATTAAAAAAGTGCCGACATTACAAACCACTACTTTTAAATTTTAACAATAGATATCTGTTTCCACTCTTCCATCCGTCACGAACCTCCTATTAACAGAACATATTTCTTTTATGAGCGCAATGATTGGGACTAATTTCGTGATATTCTTCGTGGTGCCCCTTGGAACAATATTTTTCATCATCCCATTGAGAATTGTGCCACTGAAGTCTATTTCTAGGTGAAACAGGCATCAAAGCTTTCTTGCTAATGCAGAAATACCAAGTGAAACTGCAATTTCATTGATCCTCTGTCTGTTCAGCCGCTATAGCCCACAGGAATCCATTTTTGTCATTGCTCGTAATAAGTGCAAGCATGTCCTCAAAGAAGCACAGTTACTGTGTTCTGATAGTATGACACACGGCATAGCCTTTTACAAAATTGGTTCTAGAGACTACTGGAGACTCTGTAGGAGTGGGTTGAACAAATGCAATGATTTAATCTTGATTGTCGTTAAGTATCTCTTGTTGAAATAGCGGTAGGTTTTCTAAAAACTTTAACCTGCTACATAATCCGAGATGTATTTAAAAATATAATTGAAAGAAGCAAATAAAACGCTTATGGCGAAATTGAAAATATCAACAAAAGCTGGAATATGTAAATCATTACATGAAAAATGTTTTCTTTTCTTTCAAGAAAACAATCCAAAAAACTAAATTCCCAAAAACATAATTATTAAACCAACGAAATGAAATAATTATTTACCGCTACCACAAGTTAATTCATACTCTTTAATATATCTAAAATTATATATCTGTTCACGATATGCTATAATCCTACGACTTCTAGTTAATTATATATACCTTAAACCTAACATTAATTATCTGTTACATTGCTATTTCCGGTTACTTTCACTACTAAAACCGAGTAATTCCGCTTTTAATGATTAACTGTACGGTTTTAGGTCTATTTCCTTACATTAAAATTGTTTTATGTTAACAACACTTTTTAAATCAAATATTTTATTGTTTTAATTTCAATCTTATCGCATATTGGCTTCGTATTTGTTCCATTATTATTTAAACGGACACAGCTGACACTTCATTTCCATATGCCAATACAATTACATTGCAACACCTTAATCTCTCAATATTCATTGGTGAACACCGACAAATATTTTAAGTTAAAATACCTCACAATCCATTGTATACACCTAATATGGTGGCATTTTTAATTTTTTTAATTTTAATTTTTTTAATTTTTTAATTTCCTTATCAATATATATATATATATATATATATATATATATATATATATATATATGACACCTTAATGGAACCATACTTCACTTCCTGATGATAGTGCAGTGAGCACCGAAACTTAATAGCTTTTGAATTGCAGTATGCCATATTAAAACAATAATAATAGTTATATATATATATATATATATATATATATATATATATATATATATATATTCCATTTTTAAACGAGTTATGACGTGACCTAAGTTTCTACCATGAGTAGTGTTTTCAGGCAATTTTTAATAACTGACTTTACCGTTTTGCCGTTTTTCTTTTTAAGAACGCTCTTGTGACGGTGTTTTATTTGAACGTTCACGTGGCAGGGAATTTATGAACGCGCAATCTTTAAATTAAAACGAATTACGGCGTTTTTATCCAAGCTTGTATGAACCTAAGAGGTATTTCTTAGTGTGGATGCTTTTAGTGATAATTTCCGTTCTTTCATTCAACAGTTCGTATTTTTTTTTCTATATATATAAACAATTATCAATCAGATTCAAATTAGACCACTAAACCGTTTTATTAAAAAAATGCTCAATGCATGTTTGAAGAAAAATTCGCCTGATGAAACCGAAATGGTGAACAACAAGGAAGCGTAATAAAGTGATCTCCCTAATTTATATATATACTTGCAGTATAGCCCGGCGTTGCTCGGGTGTAATGAAAGCGTTAAAACTAATCCATGGTTCTGGAGCTCAGACTCTTTGGACATTGGCACGAAAGACTAAAAAGTTTCCAGTTAAAGCGAAACCATAGACTGAAAGAAAAATGAATGAATATAAGTCAAATTTTGAGTTCCTGGTATCGATTTATACATGTATATATTATCGATTTTCTGCACTATTATAAGAAGTGCAACCTTGAAAGTTGTGAATATCGTTTTTTATGTGTTTGTCTATGAGTGTATCAAATTTGATCAAAGTCGGACCAATCTTTCTATGAACCGATTTTTTCAATAATCGATTTTCGATATTTATTGGGGCTACCACGACACAAAACCTAGCTAAGAACACTCGCAGACGCTTATAGTACAACTGTGTAAATTTTCAAGAAAATCGGTTCAGCCATTTCGGTGTCTATAGGTAATGGATACACACACACACACACACACACACAGAGACGAAGTTCCATTTATGAATAAGTTTAGATTAGCTTTATATATATATATATTTGTGTGTGTGTGTGTGTGTGTGTGTGTGTGTGTGTGTGTGTGTTAATAAACATCCATTCTGGCCTCCCTTTGTCTGTTCTATAAATACTTTCATGGCTTCTGCTCGGACGAACTTAAGTCACTGGTCCCTCTGCAACAAGTGTTTACTAGTGCAACCAGATTGGCAACTGGGTCCCACCCATTCGCATTTAGGTTAGCCAAATGCAGACGACAATTCTACTCCTGCAGCTTCTTCTCTCGCACTTCCCGCCTGTGAAACTCGTTCCGTATTCTTGCTTTCCTGACTGCTACAACCTCCAGGAATTTAAATGCAATGTCAATACTCATGTATTAACCACTGAATTCTAGCTCTCTCCCCACCCCGTATATCCTTCCCTTTCCCTCCACCTATGTAACTCTCATCACACCTGCATTCTCATCTTTCTATTGCTCTTTTCGAACTGGTCTGTACTCCTCACTCTCTTCTAATTAATCTTTTTACAGTTATGTAGCCCCCCCCCCCCCCGCACATCAGTGGCATTTTCGCCTTGCTCGGGGTGAAATGATTAAAAAAAAAAATACTATTCTACGTCTATGGCACGACTCAGAGTTTCATGCGTTATGCAATCATCAGGTGCATATTTCAAACTTAGAGTTTAACAGCTCTGTTCATACATTGAGCACTGTTTTATTAACACTTGAATAATAATACTATACATATGTACACCCTTCTTATATGTATATTTATTAATTTACGTCACTTTATATATATATATATAGCGGTGGTAAAAATCTAGGATAAGATTGGTAAATAATCCGGGAGGATCCTCGTAAAATTGTTTAAATATTAAAAAACTGATCCAACAGAGAGCTTAATGTAAATTTAAATTTAATTTACAGAGAAGATATTTATTTATTTTTTTATTTGTAAATTCAAATAATATTTCGAAGTGGGGAAATAGCTATTTCGACATCTCAGTTCAAGACATGCATTGTCACCTCCGTTAAAATAAAGAATGGGGAAAATTGCATGTCTTGAACTGACATGTTGAAATAGCTATTGCTCGCCTTCGAAATATCTGAATTTACAAATATATATATATATATATAT
>JBBBDQ010002108.1:1035000-1067500 GCA_037127315.1 Ascarosepion bandense
TATGTATGTTAATATTAATTTTGTGTCTTCATAGGTGGGTATATGGGTGTGTGAATACAAGTGTGTATATATAATATATTTTTATGTATATGCAAATGGATGTGTGCATATGGGCATATATATATATATATATATATATATATATATGTACATTTATATATCTGTGTGTGTGCGTATGTGTATGTATGTGTATATCTGTGTGTATGTATATATGTTTATACGTATTCCTGTGCATGTGGGTGTGTGTGTGCCCCACTCTATCATACTTGTACATTCCCGTTCTTCTTTTGTGTAAACTATCATTTGATATTTTTGCGTATTGAGGTTTAAACTTCCGAAGTAGTTAACATATATGCTTGTATATGTGTACAGCTACTTAATCATATGTCTGTAAGTGAATCTAAGTCCTCTTGTGTGTATATGTGAAGTTTGCCTGTATCAGTCAGTCAGTTAAGTGCGATACGTGATACACGCTTAGGCGATCATGTCTCGAAAGAGACATGACTGACTGAGCAGAAGATTATCCCATAGTAGGTTGCCATTGCTATCGACGGTAGACTGGTTGCCATCCAAAGCTATAGAACCCAATCTGTCCTGTTATTTGACTCATATCTTGAAGGGGGAAGAGATGTATTATATTATTACGTATCAATTAGAGGGGGTCAGTTTATTACTTCATAGTAATAGTAAACCGACACCCCACTTTATGACCAGTATAATTCTTAATCATGTTTTCAACTATTATATTCAGTCAGTCAGTTAAGTGCCATACGTGATACTCGCTTTGGGTGATCATGTCTTTTTTGAGACATGACTGACTGGGCAGAAGATTATCCTGCAGTAGACTGGTTGCCAGGAAAGAAGATAGAACACAATCAGAACGATGTTAATTTTAATAAAATTATTTTTAGTTGCGTCAACATTGCGTAAACCAGATATTTTTATTAAAATTTAAGTTACGTAATGGAGAGTTTATACTCAGCATATGAAGTTTGCGTTGTGCACGAAAATTTGAGCGTGCTACTGGGTAAGGACAACACACACACACACACACACACACACACACACACATATATATATATATATATATATATATATATAGCCTGACTAACAGGGACACTGCTTTTCACATTATTTTCTGTTTTTTTCTTATCAATACTTCATTATTTTTTTATTTATTTTTACCCTTTTTTTATATAGATACATTACCAAACATAAAGTTCAGAACGATATTAAGAAAAATCTAAATATGAAATAATTTTTTTATTTTAAAGCTTCAAAGAACATTTTATCAAGGAAAGAAAGGATATAAAGTTAAATTTTAAAATTCCAGAATATTAAGCTCAATAAATTTCCTAAAGCATCCAAACTGAACACAGAAATCAGATCCATCCAACTTATCTTGTCATTATTTACTGAAGAACACAGTGCAGATTGCAGAAGGAACGCGTTCCAGAAGCTAAATAAAGTATCAAGAGACAGGAAAATTTCACTAGAAAGAAAGTTTGTTTGTTTGTTTCGAGGCTTAATGACCTATCAATCCGTATGGGATCATTTAAGGTCATAACCAATGATTTTTGGTTAAGGTTAATTTATTTTTAAAACGTTTTTATTTTCGAGTATCAAGATTCTTTGGGATCTTTTTTTAAGGGTAAGGTCCCCAAGTCCTACCCTTGTTATTTAACCCATAACTGGAGGGAAGGGACGGATTATTACCTTTCCCAAGGGTACCAGTGCTTCAGTGAATGCAGGGTATTCAACTGGAATTCGAACTCGGCTCACCGATTTCTTTTCCCGAGTCGAAATCCCCTACAGCACAACGCACATCCGACACTATACGCTTACAGCACCTGGTATTCCCATGCGGTCACCCATCTAAGTACTGACCAGGCTCAACGTTGCTTAACTTCGGTGATTGAGCGAGAAGCGGTGTATTCAACGTGATAGTCCGTAAGCCTTAGAAAGAAAGAAGAGAGTACTAGATTGCTATGGAATGTCAGTTCTTCAATACGGGAGTGAATGCTGGACAATATCATCAAAGATTAAGGAAAAATCTCGAATCAATTGAAATGTGGTTCTACAGAAGGATGATGCGAATATCATGTATTGAGCATGTGAGCAGTGATGAGGTTTTGGAAATGATGGAAACGAAAAGGAAATGAATACTGAGTATCCAGAAGAGACAACTGTTCCTGTGCCATACAATGAGAAAGGAGGGCTTGGAGAACCTGATACTAACAGGCCAGATAGAAGAAAAGAGAGACAGAGGAAAGCAACAGATAACATATCTGAAGGGCCTGAGCAGGTGGATTACAAAAAGGGGGCTGCGAGACGTTACAGGAGAAAGTGTGCTAAGAGCCATCAGGGATAATGAAAAGTGGAAAACTATGATCGCCTACGTTCTGAAAAGAAAAAATACATAGAAAAATAATTATTGTGTAAGTATGATAGATTAGCCACGGCATTATCAATAAGAACTCACGTTTTATAGGTTGTCATCTCCTTAAAGTCAATAAAACAAAGAATTCATGAAATTATATAAATTATCTTCCACCATATTAAGCTTTGCAGCATGTCAAGTTGTCAATAAATCAATCAACACGCCGGAAAAACTAAATTCCGTGATTTTGAAATGTTTGTATATTATATTTAATAAGTATGTAATATTTGTTTTGAATCAGATTAATTTAACTTTACATTTCCTAATTTTTCTTAAATAACATGTCACAAATATATGTTTTATTTCTGAATATATGATTTTAAAAATGTCTAATTTTAATAATGTTCTGAATGCATTTCATCGATTCCAAACAATATAATTTTTATTTGAAATACACCAGAGTATTTTGCTTACGGGAAATAGTAAATTTATTCATTTAGCTTTCAATTAAACTAAAAAAATATTCAAGAAAGCCTTTTCATTTATTAAAATTCATTTTTAACCTGAGGTATCAAAAATTAGTGGAGGTGCCTAGCTTAGAGGAAACAGTTTATAAGTTAAGTTTTTTAATCGAATGGAATATAGATCATTCGGAACTTTTCTATATGATTCGTAATGAATAAATTGAATTATTTAGGCGTTTTAATGCATATTTCCGGAAGGAAATGTACCCTGTTAATGATACGTTTGGTCTCGCTGAGGGCATCAATTATCAAGACTATTGAGAAATTCAATGATTCACATTCACAAGAAACCAGACACATATTTTCGGAGGTTTCGAGAGGTATATCTAAATTTTTGTTGTTGTGGGATCTCCTCTTTGTATATGATAATGGAATCGACTGAGTATACATATACTCCTGCCATAGAGAGAACAGGAGTTGCTGCCATAGAGAAGAGATTATTCGTAGAGATCCGTTACAGTTATCGGAGAATAGCGAAACTGATACGTAAGTTACCGAGAGATACCGAACTTGCCCAGAGAGTACCGCATCAGAAGTCAAATTAGCTCTGAGCTTCACTTAGCTAGAATAATACACCCGGATATACTATTTCCAACAGCTTCACTTCAAGACTTCTATATATTCATTTCTACTAATAGCATTTCTGGATTTATTAACCTGCGTTCAAGTTTGTATATTACGTTCAATAAAACCTACTTTTCTAACTCCATATTTATATATATATATATATATATATATATATATATATATATATATATATATAATCATATCATCCCAAGCAAGGCATTTTACTGTCACTGTTTTGCAGGGGGGGTTACAAAGGAGGAAAAATATGAGAAAGAGTGACAGGTTATAGAGGGTGTCAGGAAGTGGGTAAGAGAAGGTTGAGAATACTGATGAGAGTGCAGTGAATGGAGAAAGGTGCATGAGAGAGAGGATGCAGTTTAGTGAGATAGGAGATGACTATTAAATTTACATTTAAATTCTTGAAGATTGTAGCTGTCAGGGAAGCAAGTAAATGGAAGGGAATTCTACAGGCAGGAAGTGCGAGTAAAGAAGCTTATGAAGTAGAATTTGCGTTTACAATTTATTGGTTTCACAGTAAAAGGGTGGGACCTAGTTGCTAATCCTGTGGCTCGAGTAAATTTATATATAGGAGGCACCAGTGAGCTAAGTTCATCGGAGTATCTGTTTTGTTGTTCATTATTTTGTGCTGTTCCTCACCCGGAATCCACAACACTTTTTTAAAATATACTACAAATCTCTCTTATATTTTAATTTGTTCAATTCGAGAAAAAATAAACAAAATCATGTGTCATATTACAATGAAACAAATAAGTCAATAAAATAAAGCAGGTTTGACAGAAACAAAGAAGAGGGTGCTGAAATTTTACTTAGTATCAGTCCTTCTATATGGCGGTGAATGCTGAACAATCTCCTCAAAGATAAAAAGATCTGAAACAAAGGATATGTGTATCTATGGAATTAGGCTGAGAATTCACGTGAGTAGCAACAAAGTTTTAGAGAAAATAGAAACAAAAAGGACGCTTATACTTAAAAACAGAAAGAGACAATTGAAACTTCTTAGCCACATAATGAGGAAAGAGGGCTAAGTAAATCTGGCACTCACAGGACCTATTGAACACGAGAAGGATAAAGCAAAGCAGCGTATAATCTATCTAACTAGCTTGATTAAATGATGGACAAAACAGGGAGTAGGAGAGATAGCGAAATATAAAGTCTACGATTTCTCCATCATGGTCAATCGCCGTGCGAGAGTATATATATATATATATATATATTAATTCAGATACTTCAATCCAAGGGAAAAAAGCAGGAAGGTAAATTCCGAAAAACCCGATCCTAATTAATATTAAAAATTTTATTTTAATATTAAAAAATGATACAGGAAGAGAGCTCCATGTAATAAAATATTACAGAGCAAATATATATTAAAAAAGGATTAATTCAAAGATGTTGAATGGCCATTTCGATATGAAGATCCCCACGGGGGACAACACATCACCTCAGCAACAGAAAAATTCTTTCAGAAACTGGAGAAAAATTAGTCTTCTTTTCCTTTTTAAATAGATTGCAAAGAAATTAAAAAAGAAAAAAGAAAAAGAAAAAGAAAAAGAAAAAAGAAAAAAAGGGAAAGAAAAAGAAAACGAAAAAGAAAAAGATAAAATCAAATCAAATAAATAAGAAAAGAAAAAAATTGACATCGTCTGGGTTCGCAAAAAAAAGGAAGAGAATGTAACTAAAAATTAACAGACAGCCGTGTTAAATCGACGTAAGTTTAAGCAACACGGAAAAAAGGTGGTAAGAGAGATAAAAGAAGGAAGGGAGGGAAAAGGAAAAGAAACGAAAGAAAAAAAAAGAAAAAATATATATATAAAGGATTAATGCGCCACAACATAACATAAGCAATCGGAACCAGTCAACCATCTATAGAACTACTCACATACAAAATATCAAATTACATGAAGCTCCATATGAATAAGAAAAAGACCGGTACACAACAGAATATTGAAAAGGAAGCACTATGGCGTAAAAACATCATAGTGGGGCCTGCGGCCTATCACGTTGAATACACCGGTTCTCGCTCGATCACCGAAGTTAAGCAACGTTGAGCCTGGTCATTACTTAGATGGGTGACCGCTTTGGAATACCAGGTACTGTAAGAGTTTAGTGACGGATGTGCGTTGTGGTGCAGTGGATATCGGCCCAGAAAGAGAAATCGGTGAGCAGAGTTCGAATTCCAGTTGAATACCCTGCATTCACTTAAGCACTGGTATCCTTGGGAAAGGTAGTAATCCGTCCCTTCCTTCCAGCTATGGGTTAAATAACAAGGGTAAAACTTGGGGACCCTGCCCTTAAAAACAAATCCCAATGAATCTTGATACTCGAAAAGAAAAAAAGTATTACTAGACATAAAAACATCAATAACATTGTTGAAAGAGACAAAAAAGGTATTACCAGCAACAAGTAAATGAAATTTAGTTGGCATTAAATGACCCGTCGAGGTTGATATGCCATAAAACAAAACAACCAACCAACGTCATAGTAGTGCCTTCACGAAACATGGAAGTCGGCACGACTCTGCTCAGTTAAATGACAAAATTATCCACATCAAACTTATTAACGCTCCATCCCTATCTCGATATCAAGCTCTTTAGGACAAAAAACCTGCTTGCCAAAATGACTTTTTATAGTGGCATTATGTGCGTTGTGGTACAGTAGATACGTTGTGGTACAGTAGCAGGACAGATTGGGTTCTATAGTCTTGGTCGACAACTAGTCTACCGAAGAAAGCAATGGCAACCTACTGCGGGATAATCTTCTGCCCAGTCAGTCATGTCTCTTTCGAGACATGATCGCCCAAGCGTGTATCACGTATCGCACTTAACTGACTGAAGAATCATCACAACTCAACACTATATATATACATATGTGTGTGTGTGTGTGTGTGTGTTTCTGTGTGAGCATGGGTACACGTGTTTTTGTGTTTTGTGAAATCATATATATATATAGTTTATCGAGGCAGCAGATAATTTTCTAAACATATACTGTTAAATATAACAGACAATGAATGCCTATTATATATAATCGTGAGTCATTCTACTCATCGTATTTTGGTTTAATTTCATGTGAAATTGAGACATTTGGATATTTTTTTATTACGCTGTTATATCTAACAGTATATGTTTAGAATATATATATATATACTGTTAAATATAACAGACAATGAATGCTTATAATATCATGACCCATTCTAAGCATCGTATTTTGGCTTTAATTTCATGTGAAATTGAGATAAAAATTGTACAACATTTGGATATTTTTTATTACGCTGTTATATCTAACACTATATGCTTAGTATATATATATATATATATATATATATATATATAAGAAAAATTAAGGTAGACATGTTATTTCATGGTGAACCGAGAGTATTGGCCTATTTCAGGCGAACCATCTTCAGCTTCTATATTTATTTTACAAAGGATTTTACACAAATCTCCTTTGGATTCTTCTATACCCACACTGCAGGCTGATATATATATATATATATATATATATATATATATATATATATATATATATGTAAGAAAAATTAAGACTGACGCGTTATTTCATGGTAATTACGCGTCATCAGGGTAATAACGCGTCTGTATTAATTTTTCTTATATTTGCTCTATATATATTTATATGCATATATGTTTAGAGCGCTCTTAGAGAGTTTTCCTACCATTATATGTAAAGGATGCTTCTTTGGATTCTTCTATGCCCACAAGGCATGCTGATATATATATATATATATATATATTGATTGATTGATTGATTGATTGATTACTTCGTTTTTGGTCATAATAAAATTAGACCAGTACATAGTTGTATTAAAAAGTGTTCAATACAATTATATTGTAAAATTTTTAAATATTCTTCATTTGTAAACGAGTTATTACGCGACCTAGGTTTCTGCTATGTCGTGTCCTCAGACGATTTGCAATAATTGTTGCAAATTATCCGAAGAAAACCTAGAAACATAGGTCGCGTAATAACTCGTTTACAAATTATATATATATATATATATACAAAGAAAAACTCAACACGTCATTTAACGTACCAATTTAAATGACGTGTTGAGTTTTCGTTTATAAATATCATATTGCTCTGGATAACATCCATTCAGCTCTCTATACAAATATAACACTTAATATTTTATATTAAGTTAATCTTGTTGGATTATCCTCGCCGTTTACGGACTAGACACCTATACCTATATATATATATATATATATATATATATATATATATATATAATATATATATATATATATATAAGTGTGAGTGTGAGAATCCTTGGTAATTGGTAAGGTAAATTCCACAGGAGATTAAATTCAATGAGAACTCAAACTTAAGATTTAACAGAGTATTATAATAATGAACATAAGTTGGTTGTTTTTATAAGCCCATTGGTAATATTATATTTCGCGGCTCTGATATAGACCGCTCCTCAGAGCAAATTCATACAACAATGAATGGGTCAAAATAATTCAGTAAAAGGTCAAGTAAAAAAGAAAGATGAAAAAAAGAAAAAGAGAAGAAAAAATAGAAGAGAGGAGGTTAAATTAACAGTGTTAGATTTGAGAGCTTATATTAAAACTAGACAAAAATGGCGTGGCCTAGATTTACAATGATAGTAATTATGTAAGTCAGTATATATTGACTTGGATTTTTAGTTGTCTATGTTAAGATGCATCGCATTAAAAATTATAATTAGGGGTTGAATTTTTGCTAGAAGAAATGAATTGTTAGTTTTTCTTATTAATACTAACCGTAATAATATTACTATTAGATTATTACATGAAACATATTGGTAGTAATAATAACACGATTATAAAGAACTAATATTCACAAAACTTAAATTAATAATAATAATAATACAGATACTAAAAATAGAGACAAAATACAACAATAATTGATAAAAATTACAAAAATAAAAATAAAAATAACTAATTTATACTCTCGATTTCATTAACGTGTATTAGTTATGTAGTTAGACTATAGACGATGATGTAGTTAGACTATAGACGATTATGTAGTTAGACTATAGACGATTATGTAGTTAGACTATAGACGATTATGTTGCTAGACTATAGACGATTATGTAGTTAGACTAGAGACGATTATGTAGTTAGACTATAGACGATTATGTAGCTAGACTATAGACGATTATGTAGTTAGACTAGAGACGATTATGTAGTTAGACTATAGACGATTATGTAGCTAGACTATAGACGATTATGTAGTTAGACTATAGACGATTATGTAGTTAGACTATAGACGATTATGTAGTTAGACTATAGACGATTATGTAGCTAGACTATAGACGATTATGTAGTTAGACTATAGACGATTATGTAGTTAGACTATAGACGATTATGTAGCTAGACTATAGACGATTATGTAGCTAGACTATAGACGATTATGTAGTTAGACTATAGACGATTATGTAGTTAGACTATAGACGATTATGTAGTTAGACTATAGACGATTATGTAGCTAGACTATAGACGATTATGTAGTTAGACTATAGACGATTATGTAGTTAGACTATAGACGATTATGTAGTTAGACTATAGACGATTATGTAGCTAGACTATAGACGATTATGTAGTTAGACTAGAGACGATTATGTAGTTACACTATAGACGATTATGTAGTTAAACTATAGACGATTATGTAGCTAGACTATAGACGATTATGTAGTTAGACTATAGACGATTATGTAGCTAGACTATAGACGATTATGTAGTTAGACTATAGACGCTGGTGTCGATCTAAGACGTTAACTTTAACTTAATTTCTCCTTATACTGTTCGTTCTTCTTTTCTTTTTCTTTCTCTTTTTTTTGTTTATGATTTTTCTATATTTTTCTTTTTCTTTCTTTCTTTTGTTTTTTGAATGATGGAGGAAATATTTTTTTAGATTACCGTTACAAGTACCTATTCTCGATATGTGCACGTGAGTATCTGTACGTGATCCTTTTCTAGATGATTTTGAATATTAACTGTTGTATCATTTGGGTCTGAAAAGCGGCAGGTTTTGCTGCAAAATATGTATGACACATGAATTTGTAGAATTTCTAGAACATTTTTCTAGATTATATATATATATATATATATATATATATATATATATATATATAATGTAGTACACTGGGTATGTAATCCGGGCAAATTCCAAAGGAGACGAACACGAGAGAACTCAATGTTAAATTCATTTATTTAACAGAGTAATATTTTATATAACGGATTTTTAATTATTAGTTTGGATTATGCACATTTCGCGGCATTTCAGATCCAAATGATACAACAATAGGTAATCGAATTATCACCCCCACGCAAATGACCAAAAACTAAGTAATTAAATAATTATATATATATATATATATATATATATATATATATATAATTATTTAATTAATTAGTTTTTGGTCGTAATAAAATTGGACCAGTACACAGTATGCGAAGGCATTCGACAAAATAAGACATGAAGATTTGATAGAGATGCTCGGCAGCCTTGAGATTTTTGGGACAGACCTAAGAATAATCAAGAAGCTCTACTGGCAGCAAACTACCTGAATACGGGCAGGCAACGATTTCAGCAGATGTTCTGAATCATGAATCTTTTCTGTGTAGTGATATAATGATTTTATAAACCATTGTCTTAAAAAAATTACAATATTAAGTTCTAATTTGCATTGAGCACGTTTTGTATTGAGCACGTTTTTAATCTATTCACTTGATGGATCACTTGATAAGAGACAAGAAGCAAAATAGCGACTTTTGCAGTGATATTGACATACTTATGCTATAAATTTTAAATATTATATATATATATATATATATATATATATACATGCGAACAAATGCACACACACATATATATTAACTTTATATATATATATATATATACACTACCGACCATAATTATTAGGCAACCCCATTTTTTAAAAAGTGATGTATTTAATAGTATTTTTTAGTATTTATTGCCAAGTGAAAAATTATAAATGAAAATTTTTGTTCAACTCTACAATAACATGTGCATCAAATGAATTTATAAATATTTAATAATTACCTTTATTGCAGTTTCATCAATGAAAGGATGAAGAAAATGTAGGGTGATTTGGACGAATTCATTTTTGCTTCCTTGTAAAATTTTGCAAAGTAATAATAAGAAAAGAACCATTCTATTTCATTTAGAATTATTCACTTGGCAATATATACTAAAGATAGTATGAAATACACCATTTCTTTAAACAAAACTTAAGTGGCCCAATACTAAGACCAGTAGTATATATATATATATATATATATATATATATCAGTATTCCGGTTGACACCAAATCAGTCAAATTTCGATCCTGGCTGGAAGCAAGTGGATATCTAACCACATTGATGTTCTGTGATAGAGCAAAACAGGCTTGTATGTGGATCACACACACATATATATTTCTTACTTTCTATAATTAACTTTTAAAATACACTATAATGGTTACAGAACACACAAGCACACATGCACTCATACACATACACAAATATGTGTAAATATATATTTATATATGTGTGTGTGCGTATGTTTGTGTGTACTGGAACTAAATATTGAGTATTTTTGTTTTTCTGAACGTTTACTATATAAAGTAAAGATATTCAAGTTTATGACAAAAGAAATCTTGCCTATTATTTCCTCGTTACGTCGACGACCGGAAGTGGAATGAAGTAGTTGTGAAACTTCCGTTTTTTTTTTCTTTTTACTTTCATTGCATAGGATAATCCCTTCCCTGAAGCTGAAGTTTTGCATCTGAGACAGCGTGATCCACGACTGAGTAATCTCTCTATCCATGCACGGTCCTTGAAGATGGAGAGGTACTTTCCGGTCGACCGATCCCACTGAATTTAAATGTGACGACAAAGAAAATAGGTACTTGATCGGTAAAGGCTTTTGGAAACAAACCACTGGTGCACCTACACACGCAATCATAAACACACATATTCCCTTCTCTCATTCTTTACACACATACACACACACACACCTCTACTGTTATATTTCACACACACGCATACGCACACACGCGCACACACCCACACATCTTTTCTGTCATGTTTCACATACACACATGCACACACAACTCTTTTGTCACGTTTCACACACATACATATGCACTCCTATTTTGTCATGTGTCACAAACACATTCACACATATCACTTCTTTCATGTTTCACACACATACACACACAGAGACACAATCTCACACTTATAATAATATCTCATACTCAGGCGATAAGTAACAGTGTCATTAGTACGCTGTCCTTGAAATTTTTACAGGCTTAGTATCGACTCGAAACCACAAATCCGAGAGCCGAGTTCGAATTCCAGTTGAATTTCTTGCATTCACTTACGCACAAATACCCTTGGGCAGTATTAATCCGTCTCTTCCCTCAAATTATAGGTTAAATAATAGGACAAATTGTATTCTATAGCCTTTTCTGGTTACCAGTCTACCGCAGAATGAAATGGCAACCTACGGCGGGATAATCTCCTGCCCATTCAGTCATGTCGCTTTCAAGACATGATCGCCCAAAGCGTGTATCAGGTATGACACTCAACTGACTGACCGACACCGCAATCAATTCACCTCAGGAGATCTCACCACCTTCAAATCACAGAGAGCCGAATTCACCACAAGAAAGTTTCATCTAGAGGAAAGTTCACGGCGGGAAAGTTCACCGCGAAGAATTTTCATCCTGAGGAAATTTCACCGCAGGAAATTTCACCACAAGGAATTTTCACCCCGAGGAAAGTTCACCTTATAAATCCTTTTATAATTTAAGGTACGCAGATGATACAGTGCTAAGAGCAGACACAGAAAGGAAACTACAAGACCTCCTACAGAAGGTAGCTGAAGAGAGTGACAAGAAAGGACTACAAATAAACTGCAAGAAAATCGAATGCATGGTCATCAGCAAAAAGAGCAGCCCAAAATGCTAAATACAGGTGCGGGATACTAAAATCAAGCAGGTACAAAAATTTAAATACTTAGGAAGTGTTCTAAGAGAAGACAGAAAGTGCGACACAGAGATTTGAAAGCGAATTGGCATGGCGAAAGAAGCATTCCAGAAGTTGAGTAAAGTATTAAGAAACTGGACAATTTCGCTAGAAACGAACAAGAGAGTCCTGAATTGCTATGCGATGTCAGTTCGTCCATACGTGATGTCCGTCCTTCAATATGGCAGCGAATGCTGGATAATATCATCAAAGATGAAGGAAAAACTTGAAGCAATTGAAATGTGCTTCTGCAGAAGGATGCTGCGTATATTATGGATCGAGCATGTGAGTAACGATGAGGTTTTGGAAAGGAATTAAGTGAAAAGGAAATTAATATTGAGCATCAGGAAGAGACAGTTAAAGTTTCTGGGACATGCAATGAGGAACGAGGGCATGGAGAACCTGATACTAACAGGTCAGATAGAGGGAAAAAGAGACAAGGGAAAGCAGCGGATAACATATTTGAAGAGCCTGATCAGGTGGATGACAAAACGAGGGTGTAACAGGAGAAAGCGTGCTAGGAGCCACCAGGGCTAGGGAGATGTGGAAAGCGATGATCCCCTCCGTCCAGAAAGAATAGGGCACATAGAAGAAGGAGATATCTATAAATAATCTTATTGTTGAAGTTTCTATTATAGCTAAAAAGTTTCAAATGAGCATAACGGAAGGAATGAAAGCTAACTAAATCCAGAAAAGGGGAAAAAGAAGTCGTTTGAATCCTATTTTTGCGGGTGTGCAATTTATTTTGTACTTTTTAGTTGATTGATGGATTACTAACAGTATAGCGCGGCGTGGCTCGGGTGTAATGAAAGCTTTAAAACTAATCCATGCTCCTGGGGCTCAGACTCAGCCTAAAGAATATTTGTGTGAAGTTTGGTGAGAATCGGATAAAAATTGTGGATTTGTATAAAGGACATACAGACGGGCAGACACACACACACACAAACAACTTGCCTTATATATATATTTTTTTTTCGATTATCGGTTTTCGATATTTATCGGGGGTACCTCGACACAAAACCTAGCTAAGAACACTCGTAGACGCTTATAGTACAACTGTGTAAATTTTCAAGAAAATTTGTTCAGCCGTTTTAGAGTCTATAGGTAACGGACACACACACACACACACACACACACACACACAGAGACAAAGTTCCACTTATAAATTTGTTCTTAGCTAGGTTTTGTGTCGACGTACCCCCGATAGATATCGAAAATCGATAATCGAAAAAATCGGGTTATAGAAGGAGTGGTCCGATTTTAATCAAATTTGATACACTCATAGACAAAGACATAAAAACGATATTCAGAAGTTTCAAGGTTGCAATTCTAGTCTTGGATGACTTATTTGACTCCGTTATTGGAAATCGATACCCCGATATCCTACCGGGTCTGATCAAAATCAGTTTTTTAGCCCGTTTTATTTTAGTTTTTGCTTCGGGTTTGGCTCTAAGTAGGTATAATTGTAGTTCTTAGTCTCAGCTATGATGCCATTTACTCAGAGGACTTATTTAGCCTTCAAAATTCAGCTTACGATGAAAAAACTTATTTGATATCGATACCAGGAAACCAAAATTTGATTTACATCCATTCATTTTTCTTTCAGTCTACGGTTTCGCTTTAACTGGAAATAACTATTGCTTTTTAGTCTTTTGCGCCAACGTCCAAAGAGTCTGAGCTGCAGAACCATGGATTAGTTTTAAAGCTTTCATTACACCCGAGCAACGCCGGGATATACTGCTCGTATATATATATATATATATACATGTACACTAGGTGCGATTGGTAAATTGTCGCAATTATTTTATTATTTCAAATATTCTATAGGCTGAGTCTGAACTCCATGACCATGGATTAGTTTTAAAGCTTTCATGACACCCGAGTAACTCCGGGATATACTGCTCGTGTATATATATTGGTGTGTTTTCTCTTTCTCCAAAAATATCCTGTGTTGACCGTATGTAAGAAGTTCAGTACAACTGAGCATCCCCGATCTATAACATCGAATAGCTCAACATGAAGTCTTGATTGGTTGTCTTTTTCTAGGGGAATTTATATCATGCATGTCCTAAAGCTTGTAGCAATTTTTTTTTATTCTTGGTGATAGCCGAATACTGATCACACTCGATGGGGTTGCCTATCAAAGAAATCTTTTGTTTATGTAAACCTGAAACATCTAGTGACATAGGAGAAACAACACTGACGACGCACCTAGATTCGACACTTAAAGGTGTATTCTTAATAATAATAATAATACATATATGGTAATACTACCCGTTTTCTTATAAAAAAAACATTAAGCATTCTTCAATCGAGCAGAAAGTGCTTCTTTTGATTGAAATTCCTTCTTTAAAATAGTCATTACTATTACCATATTTGTATCCATAGTATTTGCCTATCCGAATTTGCTCATGTACGTCAACCACAATTTTTACTGTTACTTAGCCATATTATTGTTGATTCAGCCAGTTAAGCATGATACACGCTTGGGTGATCATGTCTCTTTCGAGACATGACTGACAGGGCAGAAAACATTATCACAGTAGGTTACCATTATTTTTTGCGGTATGTATGTAGGAAGTTCATGTAGTTTATGTAAGAACCGAACATACCCGATCTATAACATCGAATAGCTTGATTGATTAGTTGCTGTTTTTCAGGGGAACTTATATCATGCACGTCCTAAAGCTAGTAGCAAATTTTTAGTCTGGGTGCGGGCCGAATACTGATCATATTCGATCGAAGAAGTCTTTTGTTTATGTAGACCTGAAACATCTAGTGACATAGGAGAAACAACATTAACGACGCACCTAGATTCGGCACTTGAAGGTCTATTCTTAATAATAATATCCTGTGAGGGATATCGAATGATATCAATCATTAGAAACCCAATTCTAAATTTTAAATTAATTAAATTAAAGCAAATGATATAAATTAATAGAATCCCAATGTTTAATTACAACATAAAATTAAATTAAAACACATGATATCATTTATTGGAAAACTAATTTTTAATTATTAAATTCATTAAATTTAAGTGGATAATATCAGTTCTTAGAAAAACAAGTTTTAATCGACAAATTAAGTAAGGACGTAAATCCTACACCACCTACAAAAGAAATCCTACACCAATTAATCACGCTAAAAAGAGATCGGCACAATAAAATGGAATTAAAAACAGTTTATTACAGACATGATGACTTTTGATTTCACAATCATGAGCGTCTTACAATTCCAATCGCAAGGCTTGGATCAGCTCGTGGTTTGGTCTTCCGACCAACTGGGATTATCAAATATCTGGCAACTCAATAATGGTGAAATTCGAACCCAAAATTCATGGTCGATAAACAAAAGGTTGAACCAATTGCTTACGTCTGTATTATTAAAAACATTTTTATATTTCAACTAGCAGTATAGCCCGGCGTTGCTCAGGGTGTCATGAAAGCTTTAAAACAAATCCATGGTCCTGGAGCTCAGACTCAGCCTAAAGAATATTTGTGTGAAGTTTGGTGAGAATTGGATAAAAATTGTGGATTTGTATAAAGGACATACAGACAAATAAACAGACACACACAAAAACATCTGGCCTTTTATATATATATATATATATATATATATATATATATGTATGTATGTATGTATTATCGATTTTCTGTAATATTGTAAGAACTGCAACCTTGAAACTTCTGAATATCGTTTCTTATGTCTTTGTCTATGAGTGTATCAAATTTGATTCAAATCGGACCACTCCTTCTATAACCCGATTTTCTCGATTATTGATTTTCGATATTTATCGGGGGTACCTCGACACAAAACCTAGCAACGAACACTCGCAGACGCTTATAGTACAACTGTGTAAATTTTCAAGAAAATCGGTTCAGCCGTTTTAGAGTCTATAGGTAACGGACACACACACAGACAAATACACACACAGACAAAGTTCCATTTATAAATAAGTTTAGATGATGCAGATGACTTAATATAAAAAACAGAACATATGTAGGTAAAAAAACAATGAGAATATTGTAACCACACTTCATGGGGATTGGCAGTTTCACGTATTAAGTGGTCGTTATGTTGAGTTTTTAGTCTCTTCCCATGAGTGACTAGTCTGATATATAAGAAGCCTACACAATGAAGAGGATTCCATAATCTGATAATCACTTATAGCAAGAATTTGTCAATCAACAAGTACAGTGTTCATTTCTATATCTACATTTTTTACGTGTGGGTGGAGAAAGAGAGGGTGGGACAAAGAAAGGAAGGAAGAAGAAAAACAGGGAATGTCAAAGGGTTTTCTCTCTTTAAAATCCGTAATCGGAGTTCTCATTTTTGACATTAGCTCCAGGCTATATATTAAATATCTTGCCACTGGGTACAATTCTTAAAACTTATTTCTTTTAGGCCTGTTACTCCGTGACTTATTTGAAATAATGAGGGATCGTTAATACTGAGCAGTAAGTTCAATAATCACTGGGTGCCATCTGACCTTGAGTCAAACTAAGCTTGGTAAATATTTTTAAATATATAATCTAATTTGAATATATTAATTGGAGTAGATAGACTGAACTATCGCCTGGTTCACCTCCACCCACGTCTATTGAACAGGTGTAGAGGCTCATCCCTTGTTCCCTGTTTAGGATGTGGTTTCCGGCTTTCTCTTTTCCAATCTTTTCACTTTTCGTTATTTTTTCAATTGGAGTAGATAGACTGAACTATCGTCTGGTTCACACTCCACCCACGTCTATTGAACAGGTGTAGAGGCTCATCCCTTGTTCCCTGTTTAGGATGTGGTTTCCGGCTTTCTCTTTTCCAATCTTTTCACTTTTCGTTATTTTTTCAATTGGAGTAGATAGACTGAACTATCGTCTGGTTCACACTCCACCCACGTCTATTGAACAGGTGTAGAGGCTCATCCCTTGTTCCCTGTTTAGGATGTGGTTTCCGGCTTTCTCTTTTCCAATCTTTTCACTTTTCGTTATTTTTTCAATTGGAGTAGATAGACTGAACTATCGCCCGGTTCACACTCCACCCACGTCTATTTAACAGGTGTAGAGGCTCATCCCTTGTTCCCTTTTTAGGATGTGGTTTCCGGCTTTCTCTTTTCCAATCTTTTCACTTTTCCTTATTTTTTTTCCAATTGGAGTAGATAGACTGAACTATCGCCCGGTTCACACTCCACCCACGTCTATTGAACAGGTGTAGAGGCTCATCCCTTGTCCCCTGTTTAGAATGTGGTTTCCGGCTTTCTCTTTTCCAATCTTTTCACTCTTACGTAGCCCTCTGCACCCCAGTGGCATTACCGCCTTGCCCGGGGTGATATGATTAAAAAAAAAATCATACGAAACAAATTTAGAATGGAAATTTAAAAAAATAATCTTCGTTCTTTATTGAATAATTTCCAAACGTTTAACGCAAATCCAAGAATTGGCTGATTCTTGGAACATTTTCAAGAATTGAAGTATTTTTCGGTGATTTTTTTCCAGTGTATGTTAATATCAGTTTCTCTTCGGGTTAGTGGTGGTAATTGCAAGTAAAGAACTTTTCACACGGTCAATATTTTGCAGTATTATGAAATGGCAAGAAGTGTATAGGAGTCCACAGGTTTGCTTATCGTTTGGTTCACATTTCTTCCTCGTTTTATGAACAGAAATAAAGGTCCATGCCTTGTTTTTTGTTTAGGATTAGGTTTCCGGTTTCCTATACAGTCTATTTCAACTTTATACTTCTAAGGATTTTTCTCAATAGGTGTAGATAGGTTTGCTTATAGTCCTGGTCACACTTTTCTCGGTTTTTTGAACAAGTGTAGAGGTTTATAGCTTCTTTTCTGTTTAGGATTGAGCTTTCTGTCTTCTTTTTTTTTGTCTTTTCATTCCCAGAATTTTTTTGCGAATTAGTAAGAGAATCGCTTGCTTAGAGTGAATTACTTATAAAAAACATGGCATATTTACAGCTGAATGTAAATATGTCTTGAAGGCTATCACAATGCGTTTAGTAAAATAAAGAAAAGGAAAGAAGTTGTTGGCTATTACCTGTTTATTATACACTAACGCGCGCACACACAGACACATGATACCGAGAGAAGGTATATATATATATATATATAAAATGAACACAGAAGAGAAAAATAAATAAATAAAATACAAGAAGTATATGCACATAAACACACACATGATACACTTACGCGTACCCACACACGAGAACGAATGCAGGATGCAAAAAAACAAAACAAAAACAAAACAAAAACAAAACAAAACAAAAAAAACAAATGTAGCAACAGCAAGTCATAAAACGACGCCCACTACCACTTTGTCAAAATCATACTATCGGTCAGGTCAAAACATACTTAGATAAACCATAAATTAAAGCAGACTGATATCATCAGGCCGTAAAGGGACGCTGACTATCAATCACACACACACACACACACACACACACACACACACACACACACACACACATATATATATATATATATACCATAAACACACACATATATGCGCTAACACAGTTACACACACACACACACACACACACTCACTCACTATAATTAACGACAGCAGTAGCAGCGAAGACTGACCATTCGTTGAAAGACACGGTTCACGAACGAACGCAAACACAAGCTCTCCTATCAATCTCGAAATATTAATGTATAATAAATAGGTAATACCCAACAATTTTTTTTACCTTCCTTTATTTTACTAAACGAATTCTGATAGCCTTCAATCACGAGGTTAAGCAGTGTTGATCACATTCGTTAGTTAGATGTCTTAGTTTATAACTTTCAGCCGAGGGGTGAAGTGAACTTGAGTCCCAAAAGACATTACAAGCACGGAGTTTAATTGAGAAATGGCAACGGTAGACAATGGTCGGAGAATATGAAGAGCGTGCTCGGTGATTTATAATGGTTGAAACAGAGGGTTTGCCTCTATTTAGAATCATGATATTTATTTTGTACAACTTGTGGAATCCAGGTCTTTTTTTCAACATAGTTTTGTAGTGATTCCACAGAGCGGTTCTTACCATTTTAAGAAATCCTCCTGCTTAAGGTCAAATCATCCTGTAAACACAGCTTCTAGTACCGTCACAGAAGTCAAGCCTGTTTAGTACTTATATCCAAGACAACTTGGAAATACCGGATACTGTAAGCCACCCCTAACAAATTAAAACATGTTTCGATCTTAAATCACCCATAAGGAATTCATAAGCCATACAACACAAAATCAGTAAATCAACACGTTATTCCAATAATAAAAAATTAAATTTAGAAAAATTCTAAAACAGAAGCGATATTACTAATTAGCCAATGGGTATCAATTTTAAAACTTAGGAATAATGGTGAACTACTCTGGCTCCTTAGCCATTACTACCCAAAGCTTCAAAACAAATGATTCAGCTTAGCTGGGTACAATCAGGGCCGGTGCTAGGGTCGCATTCTCTCAACGAAACTCTGATACACCCCCAAATCTATGATACGCCTCCCAATGAATAATAAGCTCCCCACTCTACTATATCTCAATTTTTCTAAATTTGATTCATATAAAATACAAATATTTTGTCACCTAATTATGCATAATAAAGCATCATATGAAATATAGGTGAACAATTCAACCAAAAAATTGAAAATAAGTACCTTATATTTAAATACAATTTACAGGCACATCGTGAGTGATCGTTCTATTTTAAGTGAATCAACATTATCTTATCATCAACTTGATATCTTTCCTCTTTACTTGTTGAAGAATTTTAACACATTAGGCATTTTAAAAAAATGAATTTTATAGACATTTTTTGCGAGACTTAGCATAAGCAAAACAATTTCACGGATTTGGACGTTCATCTTTAATAGTCATTTTTGCTTAGTGCTGTATAATTGCTGCAAACGGGAATATATTCCTATCCTCTGAAAATTATGGACACTGTTTGGGGTAAAGGAGAATAATTATACTGATCAAAACTCTCTCTTGGTCGGCTCTTTGCTTTTAGACGGAGAGGAACCAAGACGAGCCTCCGCCGAAGGGTAGAGTCTCGTCTGTAGGAAAATCGACAGTAGCCCTGAACGGCCTTGTGCAGGGTCAATGGAATATTTTTGGCTGAGCTAAAGGGCTCGTAATTCCCACTTTAATTAACCTTGTGTCACATTTGCCTTAGACTTCCGCCCTAGTGGGGAGATGGTAAATACTGACTAGCAGTCGTTGCTCTCTGTCTTTCTCACTGCCTACGGACAACAGGAACCCAGACGAGGATCCGTCGAAGGGTAGAGCCTCGTCTAGGGAAGATCGACAGTAGTCCTGACCCGGCCTTATGCAGGCTCAACGGGATATTTTTGACAAAGCTTAAGGGCTCGGAGACCTCCCTTTAAAATGGCCCTGTGCCGCATTCCGCCTATGTAGTGGGGTAGATAAATACAGAGTGATTATATTGATTAGCAGTCTACTGGCAGTGTATTTACTTCACGCAGCGTGCAAGTCTTGTACTTGTTGATATACTATTTTTCCCAACGTCCGTTGGTGATTACTCACGCGGTAAACTTTTATGGCTACAACAATTAGTTTAATTTGTATCGCATATAAATGTCGATCGAACCAAAACAAATGCTGATAAGATACTGAGAGGGTCACAAATCACTGACCGGGGCTCCAAATCAAGCTTTGACACACTGACATGCTCTGGGAGTTCAGGCGGAGTAAACAGCGTCACTGGAAGCAAAGAAACTCGTACCGGTTATCCTCTGTAGATTAGCCCTTTAACCATTACCCTCTCCAATGTGCACAAAGCCATAGGAAGGAGACATTAATTGTGATCCAACTCCCTACGCAGTGGGGATGGTCATCCAGATTAATTCATTAACCATTACCCACGTTCAATATATTTATTAAACTAAGTGTGGTAAAAGGTAACAGGGCTTCCACAAGGATCGAATTCAACACTTAGTGGTTATGGCCAAACAGACAAGTTCTTCTTTTATGTGCCATGTTTCTTTCAGGACGTAGGCGATCATGGCCCTCCAGCTCTCCCTTTCCTCTGTAGTTCTTAATAACTTTTCTCTTGTTAACTTTCCCAAACTTTTCTCTCCTAACCATTTGCTCATGCATATCAAATATGTCACACGTTGCTTTCCTTTGTCCCTCTTTCCCTGTATATGTCCTGCGAGTAACAGATTCTCCATACACTCCTTTCTCGTTACATGTCCCCAAAACCTCAGCTATATTTTTCTGATGCTAAGTATTCCTTCTTGTGACCATCCTCTCCAAAACCTCATCGTTGCTTACGTGCTTCGTCCATGATATCCTCCGCATCCTTCTGTACAACCACATTTCGGTTGCTTCAAATCTTACCTTTATCTTTGATAAGATTCTTCAGACATCACATAACGATCCAGTACTTCTTTCTTTGTTTCCAGCGAAATTTTCCTGTTTCTTTATATTCTTCTCAACTTCTGAAATGCAACTTTGAGCATGTCAATAAGCTTTCGGGTCACCGTATTGCACTTTGCGTTCTATGTGAGAACATTTCACAGGTATCTAAATTTCTGCATCCGTTTGATTTTAGTATCCCCAACTTGTAACTGGCATTTTTGGTCTATTTTTTTTTTCCTGATAACCATGTATCTAGTTTTCTTGTAGTTTACATACTAGCCCCAAAGCACCCAAAATGATTTGTAATATTAGTGCGGACCAAAACCACATGTATGAGGCATCAACAGAGGACTAAACTCAGTTCTCCGTCGTAAATATCAATCAGATTAGCTCGTTAACCATTAGCCATCTTAATTTTTTGCAAATATTTAACAGGATTAGTATGGTAAAAGGCCAGGAACATTATACCTTCAGTGAGATTTAAACTAATAACTCAGTCGTAAAGAGCAACCAGCCACGTTAGTGAACAATTAACCTCACGACACGGCGCCCATATTATTTATTAAACTTCTTTTGGTAAAAGACCACAAACAATGGGTAACCTGGGAGAATCGAACTCCACACAGTCAGTTAAGTGCCATACGTGATACACGCTTTGGTCGATCATGTGTTGAAAGAGACATCACTGACTGGGCAGAATATTATCCCACAGTAGGTTGCCATTGCTTTCTGCGGTAGACTGGTTGCCGACCAAGGCTATAGAACCTAATCTGTCCTGTTATTTGACTCATAGGTAAAGGGAAAAGAAATCTATTATATTATTATGTAGTAATAAGTGGGGGATCGGTTTCCTATTGTTATGAAGTAATAAACTGATCCCCCACTTTATGACCAGTATAAGCCTTAATCATTATTCCAACTATTATATTCAGTCAGTCAGTTTAGTGCCATACGTGATACACGTTTTGGGCGATCATGTCTTGAAAGAGACATGACTAACTGGGCAGAAGATTATCTCGTGGTAGGTTGCCATTGCTTTCTGCCGTAGACTGGTTGCCAGCCAAGGCAATAGAACCCAATCTGTCCTATTATTTGACTCATAGCTAGAGGGAGAAGAGATGTATTATATTATCACATAGTAATTAGTGGGGGTTCAGTTTATCACTTCTTAACAATATAAAACTTATCCTCCACTCTATGCCCAGTAGAAGCCTTAATCATGTTTTCAACTATTATATTCAGTTAGTCAGTTAAATACCATGCGTGATACACACTTTGGGCGATCATGTTTCGAAAGTGACATGACTGACTGGGCAGAAGATTATCTCGCAGTAGGTTGCCACTAATTTCTGCTGTAGACTGGTTACCAGCCAATGCTATAGAACCCAATTTGTCTTATTATTTAACCCATAACTGGAGAGAAGAAACGGATTAATACATTTCCCAAGGCTATTTGTAGGTAAGTGAAATCAACCAATTCAACTGGAATTTGAACTCGGCTCCCCGATTTGTCGTTCCGTGTCGATATCCACTGCACCACAATGCACATCCTCTACTCAGCCGTGAACAATTACTACATAGAGAAATTTTAGAGTGTCTGTTTGGGATGTTTTTATTTCCTCCGAACTCCCTGAAGTTCGTAATGTCATAAAACAAAGTACAGCTTGGCAGAGTTTCAAAAAATGTACACCAACAAGAGAATTGGCGAAGAAGAAAGAAGGAAAGAATAGCAGAGGTGATTGGTACGTCCAAGTCTACAGTTGGAACCAGTTTAGATACATTGAATAGACTTTTATGCATCCAGTCGTTAACAAAGTCAATTGTTTACACCAGACCGTTTTTATGGGAGGTTCTAGTCAATTCTTTGGGGCACAGCCGACCTAGGAACGCAATCAAGATTTTCTTTATGTCTCTCGACTTCCAGTTGGGATAAGAAACATTCATTGGACGATTACTGAAACAATGTTGTAAAATCAGTGCTACCAACACCGTATGTGGTGTATTAATCAGCTTATATTACAGGAAATTAAACATTCGTTACACAATTATTAATTATGTCTGATAATGTTTCATGTAATAAAAGAATTTTCAGATGAAAGTAAATACTAGTCAAAAATTATATTAATTTTTGACTATGGTCTATCTAATAAAAATTGACGATGAAAGTAAATTATAGTAAAAAATAACTTTACAAATGTTCTTTTATTAAAATAAATGAGATGAAAAAACTAGTCAGAATTGTAATGTCGGTTAACAATGATTCAGGTAATGAAAATAAGAGATAAATAAATACTAGTCAAGAATCAATATTAACTAACTGTACTGGTGGAAATTCCAAGGAGTTTTTATAACACTGATTGTTAGATTAAATTATAAGCGCAAATGTTGTTAACTCGTCGTCAAGATTTACATCTGGAGGGGCCTCGGTTATGATTGGTGAATTGGCCTTGTGCCCAACACGTCCAAAATCCCCACAATTTAAATTTCAAAGGGTTGAAAGTTGAATGTTGAAATGTGAAAGGATAAAATATTTCGTGTGTACATTAAAGCAAAGATTTATTTACAGAATGACAAAATTGTACATAGGAAAATATAAGCGAAATTTTGTTAGCTGATGTGTAACATGGATGTGTAGTAGCGGAATGTAAAGGCTTTGTTCCTTCTTCTATTTAGTTGGTCACTACAGGTTGAGAGAAAGAGGAGGCAAAACAAATTACGGAGTAGTACGTAACACGTGTCCATTTTGTCATTGTGTTGTCCTCTTTAGCGGCGTGGCGTGAAAATGAAGAAAAGGTCGTTGGAAGAAGAGGTCGAATGAAACTGTGACGTGCCCTACGTCCTGGTCAACTCCTTAAATTTTCTTTAGTTACATTGCCACGAGGTCGTCAGCTAACTGCTCCCATGTCGGTCTGACTTTGATGTGGAGTGATGTGGTTTAAATAGTGAAAATTCTCATAATGCCGGCTCCAGCGAAGCTTTTTCGCTTAGGTGTGAAAATACGTCATATATAAATTGGCTGTTTTTAATCCAATCAGGTTTCAGAATTTGCTTTTTTAGTTGGTTGATGGATTATATAGGATTTGTAGAAATAAATTATTTATGCATGCTTCTTTTCAAGTTCCATTGCTCTGTTTAAACTACTTTTGGCAAGAAGTTCTTCAATACGAAGTGGAGAATAAGAAAAGGCCTGAAAGATAGATTTACTTCCTCAGAAATATTTAAAATGACAGCTTACACTTCTAACTATTTAGTTTCAATCAGATTCTCCAAGCCCCCCCCCACTCTTCATTATAATATTTCAGGAACTTTAGCTGTCGTTTCCTGATGTTAAGTAGTAGCTTTTTTTTTTCGTTTTCATCCTATCCAAAACCTCATATTTACTCAAATGTTTAATCCATGGCATTCTCAGCATCCGTCTGTAGAACCCTAGTTTCGGTTGTTACACATCTCTCCTTCAACTTTGATGAGATTGTCCAGCATTCACTGCCATATTGAAGAACAGACATCACATAGCAATCCAATACTCACTTCTTTGTTTCTATCAAAATTTTCCTGTCTCCCAATACTTTGCTTAGCTTCTGGAATGCACCTTTGGTCATGCCGATTCACCTTCGGATCACAGTGTCGCACTTTCTGTTTCTGTTAGAACCCTTCGTCGTTAGCTGATTTAATTATCAGAACTGAAGAAAATATTTTTATTTATCTATGTCTAGTTTCTTGTGTCTTATATCGTCAGTTCCCAAGTCGGCATCTTTGCACATGACACAAACGTTTACTCCCGTCTCAATAGGAACTCTGATAAGGCTGACAAAGTAAACCTTACTGCTGCTCTTGAAACGGACCTACAATCAGTCGTTAACTGGAGCAGGAAATAGCTTGTAAATTTGAATTCCTCAAAAACAGAACTGCTTTACTTTAGCCCCCATAAATAAACTTTCCTGAGAGCCATCATGGCTGATGCAAGTCCCTTTGAAAGCATCACACTGCGCGGCCTTGGTTTCACTTTTTCAACCAATCTGGGCCAACAGCTATGGCGTCAGTGTCATGGAGGGGGGCCAACAGCTATGGCGTCAGTGTCATGGAGGAGAACAATGTTATTAAATATGTGAATACAATTTTGAAATGATTTGGAAATTATTTTCGATAACTTTTGCCCTGGTAAACGTATTTTGATTTTTCTCTTGTTTTTATTTACATAAAAAAGGATTTCTACCAGGAAACGAAAAATCTCGCAGTTGCAGAAAGTATTTCATCTCTTTCTCAATCTGAAAAAAACAACAACAAAAAAACAAAAAAAAACAAAAAAAAAAACAGGTTTCAATCAAAAGAATGAAAAAGAGAAATTATCTGATGGAAATTTTGTTAAAAAAATATTACATCTTAAAAATAAAAGTTTCATAAATCAGTATTGAAAAAAATCCATTAAAACCGGTTGAAAACACTCTTATATCTAAACTTCTTTATAAATGGAACTTTATCTGTGTGTATGGGTGTGTGTATGTCTGTGTGTGTGCCTGTGTGTGTGTGTGTCTGTTACCTATAGAGTCCGAAACGGCAGAACCGATTTTCTTGAAAATTTACACAGTGGTACTATAAGCGTCTGCGAGTGTCCTTAGCTAGGTTTTCTGTCGATGTAACCCTGATAAATACCGAAAATCGATAATCGAGAAAATCGGGTTATAGAAGGAGTGGTCCGATTTTAATAAAATTTGATACATTCATAGACAAAGACATAAGAAACGTATTCAGAAGTTTCAAGGTTGCAGTTCTTACAATAGTGCAGAAAATTGATAAAATATATAAATAAAAGGCAAGATGTGTGTGTGTGTTTATCTGCCTGTATGTCTGTATTTTTTTCAGCTCTTTTATTTTAGTTTTTGCTTCGGGTTTGGCTCTAAGTAGGTATAATTGTAGTTCTTAGTCTCAGCCATGATACCATTTACTCAGAGGACTTATTTAGCCTTCAAAATTCAGTTTACGACGAAAAAAACTTATTTGATATCGATACCAGGAAATCAAAATTTGACTTCCATCCATTCATTTTTCTTTCAGTCTACGGTTTCGCTTTAACTGGAAACAACTATTGCTTTTTAGTGTTTCGTGCCAACGTCCAAAGAGTCTGAGATCCAGGACCATGGATTAGTTTTAAAGCTTTCATTACATCCGAGCAACGGCGGGCTATCCTGCCAGTTTTCATTTAAAAGTGCCCGCATACGGAGGCAATTTTACAGAAAAAGCGAAACTGAGGCCGTACGCTAATTTTGGCGATCCCTACAAATAAAAAATAAAAGTAAAACATTTTCTAGGTAAAAAGAATTATTTTTTTAATTTAGATGCAGTATATTCAGACTATCAACTGTCATTTTGGTTTGGCTCATCTATATTTATATCGTGTCCAGAGTAAGGTAGCGGGCCGGACAAGATTCACTCGAGGGCCGGATGTTACCCGTGGGCTGGCGTTGCCGACCGCTGCTATAGAATATATAGCGTTATCTAATGCTAGGAAGGTTGGGTCTCTGTGTCGGACCAGAAAGTTTCTCCGTTTCTGCTTTCCTCATTCTATGCTTCTCGTGATGTTAAATATAAATGTACTTTTTTGTTTCCATTTTAGAACCATATTTCTCTTACATCAAGGATCTTGTTCCTCTGTGACGAGATCGTCCATCATTCTATGGAGGTCCGATAATACAGAACAGTTGAGCAATATTATTTTTTTCTCTATTTATTTCTCACTTTGTTGCTTCAGTTTTCATGGTATTTTAAATAAAAATATCATTGGTTCTGACATAGAATCTCGGCTTCAGTCACTCTCGCACCGCAATGATGTAGCTTCTACTTTTATGGTAACTGTTAGCATGAGCTCATTGCTATGTTAGCTGGACTTTAAATACATTAGTAGATTGGATGCAGGGTCTCATCATTTTCACAGTTCACTTGGCTAGATATAACCTTAAGTTCTATGCTAACAATTTCCTTGCTCGCATATACTGCTTTTGGAACTCCCTTCGGCTTCAAGCTTTCCAACCAACTGTAATCGAACTTTAAATGCAGTTCTAATTTTCTCACTCCAACGCTTCAGTTTTGTTTTATTGTTTCACACTCAGTAACCCTTTGTGTCTTAGTGGATTTACTGCCTTGCAAGGTAGCTTTATGATTTAAAAATAATTTTTATTTAAATATGGTAACCACTTTAGTATTTCGATCACAGCTTTAGAGTAATCAAGAAGTAAGTAATGGAAACTGTCATTTCAAATATTATATATACGAAATCTTAAAATTTAATAAATTATTATATTTTGGATGGAGGTTTGTAACTAACAAACAGTTTTAATATTAAAAAATTACTCTGAAACTTTTCCTTTATAGCCATTTATACCAAGCAAAGAAACGTATAAAAACCTGAACAGAAGTGTCTTAAGTCGAGCAACACCAATGCCGTTGCTAGCAGAACCTATTTTTTTTATAATGTATTGAATAACTTTTTTTTACGGTTTATCAATCTTTTACAGATTATTTAAAGCCAGTATGTACCTTTAGATTATGAGAAGATTTTTTTGCAGGTAATTATGATTTTATGATAAACGTTATACTAATTAACCTATAGATGGGGGGTTTATACCTTTCTCAGAATTATTACTGTGTAAATGAAAATAACGAATCAGACAGGAATTGGAACTCGTCTCTCCGATTTTCAATTTCGAGCCCTTATCCACTATACCATCCTCACATCCGAGCTTTGTACCTGGTATTTCCAAGCAGTCACTCATCTAGGTAATGATCAAGCTTAATGTTGCTTAAATTTAGTGATGGTACGAGAACTGGTGTATCCATTCGATATAGCCGTACGGCTTTTTCATAAGTTTTATTGATAGATCGTAAACACCGCAATGAATATTTTTGTTTTTGCAAATCATAAAATAAGTTTTACTAAGTTGATTTACAAAACTTTTAGACAGATAGTCCCAGTCCATGACACTTTAAATTTTCACTAATAAAATTTGAACAATTTAAAGACATTTCAACGTTCTTGGAAGTATCAGAGATATTGCCCAGGAGAATAATGAATTCAAATTTTGTTAGGAACAAGACAAAATTACTAAATAAAGAGAAAACAGAATTCTACCAAAAAAACAATACAAAAGAAAATAAAGTAACATTTTTCTTTTTTTATTCGGTGGTTTTATTTGGTTTATTTTATTTTTCAATAGAGCGACTTTATATAATTCACTGCTGGCTTGTTTCACCAGAGACCCGCCAGTTGTACATTTCGGAAACCATTTCGTACTTTCATCCAAATTGGCTACAAGAGCTGCCAGAGTTAATCACAGTTGGAATTTAACAGCATCAATAAGTTCAATTCGGGGTTTTTAATTTAGTTATCTCCTTCTCTTAGAGCTGAGCTGTGGTTGCTATTTTTTTTCTATGGGTCGCATTTATTGAATTAAAATAAATTTGCTGGCGCAACACCAAATTTATCTGATAAAAAAATACATTAAAAAAATCAGAGCGAGATTTAAAGGGAGGTAACTGCGAATTCAAAGTCGGAATATTACCATTGATAACACTTTACTCCAATATGTGGACCCTATTTACTATGTTCTTAATACTTGATATAATACAAAACTATCGCAATGCTAAACTCTGTCAATACCTATTCATACTAGGATACATTCATGCAATTACAAGTAATCCATAATAATGTTTTAAATTTTGACAGGCTTGCCTCCCTGAGAGTAAAACACTACGCCTCCTTGGCCTTACACTCTCGGTGGACCTCAAATGGAATGGCTATATCGAATCCATTGCTAAGTCCGCTGCTATGAAGGTTGGTTCTCTGTGCACGGCCCGGAAATTTTTCCCGTCCGAATCTATCCTGCACATATATAAATCTACCATCCGCCAGTGTATTGAATACTGCTGCCACATCTGGTCTGGTGGCTCTGCTACTCTCCTCGGGCTTCTTGACAAAATACAACAGAGAATCTGTAACGTGATCGATTCTGATTTGGCGGACAGGCTGTAACCACTCTCTCACCGGCATGACGTGGCTTCTCTGTGCCTCTTCTATAAATACTTTCTCTGCTTCGATGAACTTAGGTCAGTGGTGCTTCCTAGGTACGAATTTACACGAGATACTAAATTAGCAACTAGGTCCAACCCTTTTACAGTGAAACAGATAAGATGTAACCGTAATTTCTACTCCAACAGCATATTTTCTCGCGCTTCCCGCCTGTGGAATTCCCTTCCACATGCCTGCTTCTCCGACAACTACAATCGCCAGGAGTTTAAATGTAAGGTCAATAGACACCTCCTAACACACTAACTTGCATCTATTCTCTCAAACACTCTCACCATCTAACTAATCCTCATTCTCGGTATCCTTACCCGTCTATCACTCTCCCTCTGACTTTTCCTATATCTAACCATCTTTTCTCATCACTTCCCCGACCCTATGTAACCCCCTGCGCAATAGTGTCAGTGGAATGCCTTGCTCGGGGTGAAACGATTAAAAAAACTCATATTAATTTTTATATATGTTTTGTTTTTAAATGTTCTAAATATTTGATTGTCTTTCAATCATTCCGCTTCACCTGTTATCCTCTTCCGTTCCACCTATTAAATCCATGTCATGGTTGCCCTGCCCTGGACTGATTGCAAAACAATGTTTAAGAGTTTAATATGCCGGGTATTTTTAAGAATTAGTGCCTTTGGAAAATGAGCACAATTTATTTCCAATAGAATTTGAACCCGACTTGTCAAATACAATTGTTTACTATTGTTCAACAGATACAAAGATCCAGTCAACTTTCTACAGGGCAGGTAAAGTAGCTGAGTGGAACCTCTTCACTAATGCAATACGAAGGGGGGGATGAGGACGAGTCAACTCCGCGTTTGTAGCAAGGAAAATCTTAGCTGGGAAAGTCTGAACAGGTAGGAAAAAAGGAATATCATTCGGATGATCATTTACTATGGGAATAGTGATAGAGTAGACAGAGGGTAGTAACATTCTATGGATAAGGAGCTGAAGAGACGCTTTTGAACTTTTGTCGAAGCGGGGTCAATTCCGAACCGGATGTAGCAGCAATCCATTTTTGGTCTGATCTGACTATTGCATGTAAGGAATAGCCAGATTCTTTCTGGAACGGTACAAAAAAATGATCAGTTTTCATCATCTTTACTGATGGATCAATGATACTGATATGATTTCCAGTTGAGGTCTGGAATTGATTTGAGTTTCAATCGGTGTTCAAGGCAATAAACCTTCTCGAAAGAACAAGGCTACATGAATGCTTTTGGAGTCTATTCCGATAATAAAATGAGTACTGGACACTTTCAATGTGGTAACAATCCTTCATTTTAAGCCTGATCTGGCTCTTGCAGCGATAGAGCATAAGAGGAAAAATCTTATACTTTCTTTATCGCTACTATGAGCCGAACATTTTCCGGCATATTTATCGTGGAATCTGTAGATGTATGAGTTGTTTAGTGTTCTTCGAAAAGTAGTCAACTTGAGAGAGTACAACTGTTCATTATGACTAAAAAAAAGAATTTAGGGTCTGCTTGGTGATGATGGAATATTCTTCTTATTTTATGTGCCATGTCCTTTAGGACGTAGGCGATCATGGCTTTCCACGTCTCCCTATCCCTCGAGGCTCTTATCACGCCTTCTCCTGTTGCACCATGCAACCCTCGTTCCGTCATTCACCTGATCACATCCTTCAGATATCTTATCTGCTGCTTTCTTTGGATTCTTTTTCCCTCTATCTGGCCTGTTAGTAACAGGTTCTCCAAGCCCTCCTTCGTCATTGTATGTCCCAGGAACATTAGATGTCTCTTTCTGATGCTCAGTATTAATTTTCTTTTCGTTTCCATCCTTTCTAAAAGCTCATTATTGCTCAAATACTCGGTCCAGGATATCCGCATCATCCTTCTGTAGAACCACATTTCAGCTGCTTCAAGTTTTCCTTTATCTTCGAAGATATTGTCCAACGTTCACTGCCATATTGAAGAACCGACATCACATAGCAATCCAGTACTCTTTGTTTCTAGTGAAATTGTCCTGTTTCTTAATGCTTTACTCAACTTCTGGAATGCTTCCTTTGCCATGCCAATTCTCTTTCGGATCGCAGTGTTGTAGCACGTCTACCCGAGGCTCGCTCGTCTAATGCGACGCTCGCTCTCGACGACGGTCGTTCTCGCCGACGGTCGTGACGATCCCAGTTGTGACACTGCCACCCGATTGGCCGGTTGGTTCGGTCGCTGTTGCAGGTCGTGACGATCTCGTCCGACGACGTTGCCACAAAAACTGGTTGACAAGACGTCTATTGCAACAACACGCCACTGTCCCACGTTGTGAATTGATCTCAGGGGTCGCGTCGTGCAATTTTAGTAGTCGCCTTGCTATCAGAGCCAGTCCGGACACTGGTGCACACTTGTGGTTAAAAAAATAGATACGGCAGCAAAAAAAAAAAAATAATAATAATAAAATAAATAAGGTCTGGAGAATTACGAAGAATGTCTTTATATAAAAAACAAACAAACAATGCTTTTCTTTTTCACAGGAGCAGATAATACAGTTGTCCAAAATGATAATACAGTTGTCGGAATGCCAGTTACAAC
>JBBBDQ010002108.1:1072500-1297500 GCA_037127315.1 Ascarosepion bandense
GTGTTTACCCGTGCAACCAGACTGGCAACTGGGTCCCACCCATTCACAGTCAGGTTAGCCAAATGCAGACGACAACTCTACTCCTGCAGCTTCTTCTCTCACACTTCCCGCCTGTGGAACTCACTCCCGTATTCTTGCTTTCCTGACGGCTACAACCTCCAGAAATTTAAATGTAAAGTTAATACTCATCTACTAACCACTGGACTCTAGCTCTCTCCCCTCCCCCATATAACCTTCCCTTTTCTCTCCACCTATGTATCTGTCATCGCACCTGCTTTCTCAGCTTTCTATTGTTCCTTTCTAACTAGCTTGTACTCCTCACTGTTTTCTAATTAATCTTTTTACATTTATGTAACCCCCTGCACATCAGTGGCGTTTTTGCCTTGCTCGGGGTGAAATGATTTAAAAAAAAAAACATCGCCCGCATATAGATAAAAAGAGAATTCAGTAACGACATGTGCAGTATAGGCTCGGAATCGGATATCAGAGAGACGAGTTCGAATTCTAGTCAGATGTTGCATTCACTTTTGAAGAAGGTCATAGCGGCCGAAACATTGTGAATATGACTACGATGACGAATACAACAGTGCAAACTTTGTAAATAGTGTAAATAATTACCTCATCTTAGAACTATATTGAAGATGAATATGACAACGAAGATGAGAACAACAGTCCTAACGATGTAATTTTTTACAATATCTCATATCAGAAACATAGACAAATCCTGAAGAAAGCCGGAAGCGTACAACGGCTGAAACGTTGTAAATATAGCAATGAACATAAAAACAGCAGCAAAAATGATGTAAATAGTATAAATAATTACAATACGCCCTCACAAATATAGATAGATCCTGAAGAAAACGGGAGTGTATAACGGCCTAAACGTAGTGAATATGGGAACGAAGATGAGGAACAAGTCCGACCAATGTCAGTCACCAAACTGGCATACATGAGTCACTCGAAAGAGACATGCCTGACTGTGCAGAAGATTTTCCCGCTGTAGATTGCCATTACTTTCTGTAGACTATTGCCCAATCAAATCTATGGAACCCAATCTGTCCTGTTATGTAACACATAACTGACGGGAAGAGATGGTTAATATCTTTCCAAAGGGTATTTTTTCGTAAGTGAAGGCACGGAATTCAGATCGGCTTTCTGATTTCTAGTTCCGTAGGGATATCTTCTGTCCCATAACGCACATCCAACAATGTGAATCGTGTAAATAGTTACAACACCTTTTCTCAGATATATAGACAAATATATATTAGGTTGAGTCAAAAGTTCTTTCTATATTTCGTATTTCAAGCTTTAATAGTTCAAAGGAATTACATACGAAAAGCGTTTATTTATCAAATATATTGCATTCTATTCTTTATTCTGTTGCAATCGTTGTGCCAGATGCTCAATTCCAAGCTTATATCATTTGGGTGCGTTTTCAACTTATTCCTTCTTGTTGAACCTCTGTCTTCGCAGGCAATGAGCTCTGACTCGTAAAAGGTGAGTATTTGATAGTGCGTGGTCTGGTCGATAGGTAGCATTTCCAGCTCTTCAAGTTTGTCAAGTTTGCATCTGGTCACATTCAAAATCTATCTCATCCTATTCTATTGCTTGCTGTCATTGTTGTGCTAGACGCTAAATTTCATTCACATACCATTTGGCATGTTTTAGAGGCCAAAAAATCCATTCACCCGTTTTCGCCCTAATGCATATTGTTGAACTTCCGTCGTTGCAGGCAATGAGCTCTGACTTGTAAAATGTGGTTATTTGATAGTGCGTCGTCTGGTCGGTAGGTAAGTTGAGGGAGCATTTCCAGCCCCTCACGTTTGTCAAGTTTACGTCACGTGACATTCAAAATATATCGAATCCTCTCCTATTACCTGTTGTCATCGTTGTGTCAGATGCCCGATTCAACAATCATAACATTTGGCTGGTTTTAGAAGCCAAAAACTACATGCACCCTTTTTTTAACCTCATCCAAATCGAGGAAACTCCACCCACACTGGAAATGAACCATAGGTTGAAAAAGGGACTAATGTGATGCTGCAAAGCTTGCACTGCAAGAAGGTTGAGACATCACATCCGACCCGTCCTTAAGTTAGCGTTTTACCACGCTGGCAGTGCCTGCTGAATAATTGTCAAACCATTAGGGGTGCGCTTTTTAGATTGAACAATGTCGGGTAGCCAGGCTTTCAAATCATCATATACCCGCCGCAATTGTTAAGCAGGATAGCGTTTAAACATGTCAGTCTTGGAACAATCAAAAAGTGCCACTTACTCCACGAAATTTTACTAAACACACGACATAAACTTCTATACAATCCACTCTTGATTGACAGCAGGTTTTGAAGCTCTGCCGGAAAAAAAGTCATTAATTTTTAAAAATCCATTTTTTATCGCCGGTTGCGACAAAAACGGGAATCTTGATTATTTGTAAGCAGTTGTTTGCAAATGTTCGTCATTAAACCTGGTCATAGGTCACATCACGAGAATCCCTCGATGGTATCTTTACACAAAGACCGTAATTATGGCGCGTTCGATTGATAGCGCTTTGTGAAAGCTTAAGTTCTGTAGACGATGTACGAGTGCTTGTGATTGGTTGCTGTTCAACCATTCCAAGCAAAGTTTCCTGCCCTTGGTTTTAATTCGAGGTTGGTGTCAACCTTTTTTGAAATGTCTAAAGCAGTTGCGTGCTATAGCTTCGTTGACAGTTCCAGGGTCTTTTTTTACAGGTAACGTAAAAAGTTTCTAATTGCAATTTTCACCACTCATTGTCAAAGCTGTAAAATAAAGAATAAGCTATTAATATTTCTATGTTATAAAGAAAATATAGAAAATATTTTATATTTTATACAGTAAAATATAGAATAAACAATTAATGTTTATCTATATATATAAAAGGCAATCGGTGAGTCTGTGTGTGATTGTAAGCTATACACGCCTACATTTTTTAAGCTACGCCATTCAAAATTTCTAGGGAGACATATCTACAGGGAAGTCAGGTCGACACACACTTTTTGAGTTTTAGTTCAGCAATTTTCCATCTCGCACTTTTTGGCCAATGGAGCTGATTATTTACATTTGCTCCATAAAACATCTAAGATCTAAGATGGTTGCTGAATTACGTCACAGAAATCAAATCACACGTGTCAAACGCGAAATAAAATATTTTTTATAAAAAAAAAAGTAAGCCTTTATATTTAATTTTTATTCCGACGTTTTAAAAATTCATTTGGTCAACAAAAGATATGGATATTTTCCTCGTAACTTTAAAACAAATGAAATATTTTTTAAAAAGTGTTTTTCAAACAAAAACAAAATATATTAAAGTAAAGTGCAAATGGTTAATTTAATTATTTAAGTCTTTTTTTCTCAGATTTAATATTTCATACGTCAGAAAATAAATTAAAAAGATGTTTTTCGCTAAATATTTCATGCAGGAAATCAACTGTCTGTTATTCGTGTAACATTAATGTAACTTTTTTCTCTAAAATTAAATGTCTAAATTTTAAAATATTCTTCGAAAGTTTCTGAACTGTGAGCGTAATAGTTTTATATTTCTAATTTCATTAAAAGAAAATAAATAATTTTTATTTTTATGTTAAATTCATTTAGTCAACAAAAAATGTCAATATTTTCCCCCATAATTTTGAAACAAAAACAAACGCAATGTTGTTTACAATGTCACACAAACATCAAATCACGTTTACGCAAAATAAAATAAAAAATAGATTGTTTTAATGGAATTTTGTAACAATTTTTAAACAATTTTTTTTATATAATTATTTTTTTATATAACCGAGTCCTACTACTAAAATGTTCTGAATTGCACGGACAACGCCGGGCTATGATGCTAGTATGCTATATAGTAAAATAAACAATATACAATGTTCATATTTTATATAATAAAATATAAAATAAACAATTAATGTTCATATGTTCTATAGTAAAATAAATAATATATAATGTTTATATTAAACATAGTAAAAGAATTTTCGTGTTATATAGCAAAAGAATAAAAATGAATGTATAAATGTTATATAATAAAATAAAGAAACAATTACTGTTTATATGTTATATAAAAATAAAGAATAGATAATTCCTGTTTATGTTATTTATTAAAATAAAGAATAAACAGTGTTTATAAGTTATAAAGAATACACAATTAAGTAACGACCTAACGACAAGGCATATGAAATTATGGACATAAACTGGAGATATGATTTGTCGAAACTGATCTGTACAAATCCGGAAAAATTTTCATCTAACCTGATACATATTCTGAAAAGAGATTTTTTAACGTATCTTTCTGTGCAATTCGTATGCATGTTGATAAACTTAAAGGCCTTTACGTTTAAAATTCAAACTGCAAAAATGCTATAAATTTTCGTCATTTAATGCATTGAGAATTGCGGAAAAGTACAGTCTCTGTATAAATAGCAAAAAAAAAGTAAAATAAAATAAAAAAATAAAAAATAAAATAAAAATAAAAATAGAATAGAATAAAGTGTGCTGGTAATGGATATGGTGTCTTAGCTGACAGTGCTGTTCATCATTTTTTTCACTAGATTCAAAACATTTCACTAGATTCAAAACATTTTTCCCTAGATTCAAAACAAATAAGAAATTTGATTATAAATGATCCAAGTCACACGACACAAAACATCAAATGTTTACCCCACATTTTTCATATGGATATTGTAAGACATTTGAATTATACTTGGATACATGAATTTCTACGGCGTTTGAATGTTTCATGATTTAACGAAAACCAATTAAAGAACTACATACGCATCTAAAATTCAGTCCTCATGTCTAATAAAAACTGTTCATTTTTGATAAAACTATAACAGTCGATGAAAAAGGGGTTTGTTTTCAACAATGCGGTCAAAGATGATCCACAGTAAACCACTCTAAGAGATAGTCTACATCAAAATCTGGTGCAGGGTATATGGTGCGATTAGAAGTGTATTCAATATTATGAGCTCTTCCCGAAAAGACAGACACCGAATTCACAACATTACTGATGTACGTTGTGGTACAGCGGATATCGGCTCAGAACGAGAAATCGGAGAACCGAGTTCAAATTCCAGTTGAATTCATTGCATTCACTTACGCGCAAATGCCCTTGGGAAAGGTAATAATCCGTCTCTTCCTTCCAGTTATGGGTTAAATAACAAGACAGATTGGGTTCTATAGCCTTGGTTGGCAACCAGTCTACCACAGAAAGCAATGGCAACTTACAGTCAGTCATGTCTCTTTCACGTATGGTACTTAACTGACTGTTCCTCAATAGAGCAATTTAAAAAAATTAGCAATCAGATTTTGCAGGATCTTGGTGGAGATGTCATACAACATCTGTTATCCTCACTTGGTCTTTCCCCTTATTTTGATTCTCATAAATTTCTCTTAAGTTCTTTTGAAGCCCGTAAAAATTGTTTTGTCCAGTTCATCATTCAAAGCTACATTATGACAGTGGGAAAATCTCTGAAGACGAGATGCCAAGTCAGGACCAATAACATTGTAGATTTTTCCTTTAGATTTTATATCTTTACATATATAACAGGTGACCGGATGTAGCAAAATGTTAAAAGTAAGGACGAATGGTAGACATATAAATATGTAAGATATATTCTTGTGAGAAAAATTGTCTACCCTTTTCTAAGAGTAGACCTAGCAATTGATTCAATCTGATATTTCAATGTCCTGTCAATGAAAATCTTAGAAAGCGCAATGAATCACACACATGTAGGTTAGCATCAGCCATAGAGATGGAATGTAAAAAGGGAGAAATATTTAGAAGGCCTTTGTTGTCTTTCCTATTTCGTAAGCTTTTAATGAGATGTTAGCGTCTATGGACTTTTTATTATTATTTTAAACAAGAGGTAACGGCTCAGACAAATTTATGTCTGAGCCGAAAGTATAATCATTACAGTGCGATAATAAAAACAACGAAAAAAGAAAGAAAATGTAAGCTTTGTAGGAAGAGATTTTGGTTTCGTTTTTTTGCCTTACAATTTGATAAGGTAAAACGAGTGAAGCCCTAACGTTAAAAATGACGGCCAAATATTTGAGAAGATTATTAGCTGTTTCTCAACTGGTTATCTCTCTGGGATTGACAAGAAAAATATGAGAAGACGCTGCTTCGCTATATTTTTCCCAAACATATATTGTTAAATATAACAGATAATGAATTTCTATTATGTTTAACTAGCAGTATAGCCCGGCGTTGCTCGGGTGTAATGAAAGCTTTAAAACTAATACATGGCCCTGGAGCTCAGACACAGCCTAAAGAATATTTGTGTGAAGTTTGGTGAGAATCGGATAAAAATTGTGGATTTGTATAAAGGACATACAGACAGATAAACAGTCACACACACAAACATCTTGCCTTATATATATATATATTATCGATTTTCTGCACTATTGTAAGAACTGCAACCTTGAAACTTCTGAATATCGTTTCTTATGTCTTTGTCTATGAGTGTATCAAATTTAATTCAAATCGGATCACTCCTCCTATAACCCGATTTTTTCGATTATCGATTTTCGATATTTATCGGATGTACCTCGACACAAAACCTAACTTAGAACATTCGCAGTCGCTTATAGTACAACTGTGTAAATTTTCAAGAAAATCGGCTCAGCCGTTTCGGAGTCTATAGGTAACGGACACACACGCACAGACAAAGTTCCATTTATAAATAAGTTTAGATAGATCATGAGACGTTCTAAATATCGTATTTTGTTTTTAATTTCATGTGAAAATACAGACAAAAATTGTTCAACACACACACACACACACACACACACATATATATATATAGCCTTCGCCAAAATTATGGAGCACCAATGAAAAATCGAAATTATGATTCAAACTTATATATATAAACGTTAAGAATAGTGGAGTAAACATTAATAAATCTATTCTAACAACAATCAATATTTGATATGTCCTCCTTTTGCCTTTTTAACATCTTTTATTCGTTTTTGTATATTATTGACTAAGTTGTTGCAGGTGGTAGGATCTATTTTTGCCACTCTTTATGAAGTTTGGCCTCTAATTCTTTTTTGATGAACATTTGTGCATTCTCACTCTTTTCCCTAGATGGGACCACGACGTTTCAATGGAATTTAGGTCTGGGGATTGAGGGGGCCACTTCATCACTGTAATCCCTTTTTTCTCAAACGAACCCATTGAAACTTTTGACGTATGTCATGGGGCATTGCTTTGTTGGAAGATTACATCACTTGGAATGTTATTAGTCAAAGAGGTTTGGTAAACCTGGTCCAGCATGTTAGTAGAAATTGTGGAGTTCATTCTGCCCTCACATGTGTACAATATTCCAGTGCCTGAAGAAGCCATGCAGCCCAAAATCATTACGCTTCCTCCTCCAAATTTGACTGTTGGGACCACACAATCAGGATAAAATACCTCTCCTTCTCTACGGCGAACATAAACCGCTCCAGGGGTGCCAAAATTTGATGAAAAAAAAAAAAAAGAATTTGTTACAATTTTTGAATAAGTGTTATGGATGTGTATTCACATAAAAATTTCAATTGTTCCTTCCAAAGTTTAGGAAATAGAAGCTGTTAACTTACTTCAAAGTTACTTTCGTCAGATCAAACAATTTTGACCTAATCATCAGGTGTCCAATTTTCATGGTTTTTTGCAAATTCCAGTCATTTTTCTTGTTGGCCTGAAACAAGTATGGCTTCTTCCTTGCTTTGCATCTTTTTAATCCCAATTCTAATAACCTTCTTCTCACTGTTCGAGCTGATATGTTTTTGTTTGCATCCTCCCTAAGCTCAGCAGCAAGCTCTGAAGAACTTTTCTTCCTATCTGCAAGGGATGGTCTTTTCAAAGATCTGCCTTCCCTGGCGGTTGTAGACTTTTTACGGCCTTGTCCTTCTCTGTTTTTGAAAGACTTTGTTTCCTTGTACCTTTTAATCGTTATTTGAACTCCTTTCCTTGAACATTCCATCTTCCTGGCAATTTCTACCTGAGAATATCCTTCACTAGATAATGCAACAATTTGTTCCCTTTTAATCTCTGAAAGCTGCTTCTTTGGAGGCATTTTTAATTAAATATACTATTATAGCATTGGTAGGAATCAAATATTACCTGAAAAATAAGAAACAATGACAATGAATCATTTTGAATATTGGAATGAATTTAGTATGGAACTCAGCTAAAACTCTTGAGAGAGGCTTTAAAGCAAAAAATACTACAATCTACCGTTAAATATTTTACATTTGCTCTCAATTTTTCACTGTACGATTCTTAACCTTTAAATACGTAGGTTTAAACTATTATCTCAATTTTTTATAAGTGCTCCATAATTTTGGCCATGGGTGTATATATATATATATATTGTTATATCGTGAGTAAGAATAAATAACTCAACAACAGGAATAGGTTAATTGTTGTATTCCGTGAAAATAGTATTTACAAAGGTTATTAGTATCCAATACAAGAATAAAGGTTAATCGTCTCAACCGTCGTAAGACGTAGTAGGAGCAATGGGTACTTCCGGGTCGTCACTGGAAGTCTACGACTGACTTGTCGTATCGGCTGCTCGGCACACTCTTCCTACGTAGATGCCACCATTGCTTTACATAGTAATGGAATAGTCCATTATAGCCGAATAGGCGTGGGCGTCCCAACACACACACACACACACACACACACATATATATATATAACGAGTGTAACTCTGCCGTCAAAAATGGCGGCAAAATATTTGAAAGGGTTATTAGCTGCTTCCCCACTGCTGATCTCTCCTCAGCATGATAGGAGGATATATATAAAATTGTTTCATCTCAAGCAAGCCAGTACTGCCTTCGGTGCGCAGGGGTCTACATCAGAGGAGAGTGAAAGTTTACATAAGGGGAGAATGAAGAGAAACAGGAACAAGCTACTGAGGGTTATCAGAATCAGTAAGAAAAGGATAGCAATTCCGACGTGGAAAAAGTTACTTAAGGGTAGAGTGAAAAGTGAGATGAACATGATATAAGAGGTGTTGTGGAAAAGAATAAGAGAAGGATGGGATAAGAGATGGCATTTAAAATTGCATTTAAAATATTGAAGATTATAGCTGTGAAGGAAGCAAGTATAACGAAGGGAGTTTCAGAGGCGATAAGTGGGGAAATAGAAGCTGATAGAGTAGAAATTGCAGCTGTATTCATTTGTTTTCACTGTAAAAGGTTTGCCAGTTCAGTTGCTCGAGTAAATTCGTGTAGAGAGGGCACCAGGGAGCTAAGCTCGTGAAAATATTTGTAGAAAAGACAGAAGGAAGCCACATCCCGTCGGTTAGAAAGTGAGTGGAGTCGAGATGCCGGGTTAGGACTGTTGGGACTGTCGGAAATTTACAGATGTAACGGGTCTCCTGATTGGCTGATTTAACCCGAACCTCGTTTTGAACTTTAGGCGGGCTTTACCAGAGGTTTTTGTTTTTTTTCTGATGGTTTTGTTCTCTCCTTTTTTCAGCTAGCACGAACAGTATCGGACGTATTTGTGCCGCTCCGGATTATGTTGCAGCGGGGCCTAAATTGGCGCCCACTTGTCTCGCTATATCGAGACCATCTTACCAATTCTTTGTAATCTTTTAGGCTAATGCCACAACTTTGTAACAGAGAAAATCTCTTGTTACTCTTCTTACCTTAAAAAGGATACCCTATGGGCAAAGCCTTGCCTTCCTAGAGAAAAATTCTCTAAGCACTATCATCTTATACCAAGATAAGAAACTGTGAAAGAAGCTGACCCAGAAGAAAGTTCCTGTACGTCGCGGATCGCAGTTCCTTGTGTCTTTTTCATCCCACTCCTAGACGGAGGATACTATACCAAGCTAAGCAGAGAAAAGAGACTATACCAAGCTACACAGTAGCAGCAAAATTCAGCATATTTTTGCAAGACAAATAAATTGTTTTTTCTATATCAGGTATGTCTTGTTATGTTTGATAATTTCCTTTCACTGCTTAAGCGCTAAGCTATGTGAATATATTTCTCACATAGCTTTTATTGCAAAAATATGAGCGTTACATATTTTATTGTAAATTTTTCCCTTCCAGAATTGTTATTTGTGTGATTTTTTTTTTGGTGCTTCTTGTCTGCTACCTAAAAAAAAAAAAATTTTTTTTTCAAAATTTGTCGGAGAGGGGGTTAGTTTGACTGGATAAGCCTTGACATTTCCTTATTTTCTCTCTCTCTTCGCATGTTATCCTGGTATGCTTGAGGGCGGCATATGGCGGGAGAGCGGCAAAATTTAAAACCTGTCTCTCTTCAACCTTTAAAATTACAATTGGAGTGTCCTGACTTCAGTGGGTCTCCTTCAGCGGATAAATTTGAATTTCGGACATTTCTCAGAAGGTTCGAATTCTGCACAGCCGACTTGGGAAGATATAACATTTGGTGCTTGTTGTAGTGACATTTAGTGCTTGTTAGTATAACATTTAGTACTTGTTAATATGACATTTTGTGCTTGTTATGGTGACATTTAGTGCTTGTTAATATAACATTTAGTGCTTGTTATGGTGACATTTAGTGCTTGTTAATATAACATTTAGTGCTTGTTAATATAACATTTAGTGCTTGTTATAGTGACATTTAGTGCTTGTTAGTATAACATTTAGTGCTTGTTAATATAACATTTAGTGCTTGTTATGGTGACATTTAGTGCTTGTTAATATAACATTTAGTGCTTGTTAATATAACATTTAGTGCTTGTTATGGTGACATTTAGTGCTTGTTAGTGTAACATTTAGTACTTGTTAATATGACATTTAGTGCTTGTTAGTGTAACATTTAGTACTTGTTAGTATAACATTTAGTACTTGTTAGATCTCTCCTTTCTGTGTATAGTACTGTACGTAACAGGTTGAAGGACGCAGGATTCGATCTTCAGTCCTGTAACTCCAACTGTGCGGATTTGCAAAAGAAAATGTCAGAGGATGGATCAATTACCTCCCCCCTTCCCTCCTATGAAAAGGTACTGGGGTATCATTATTCCCCTCGACAAGATACAATCTGACTTGCGCCCACTGAGATTAACATTAACGTAGACACTAAACGTGGAATTCTGTCTCAGACTTCCAGCATCTATGATCCGCTTTCCTTACTTCTCCCAGCTACTATTCAGGGCAAGACATTCGTTAGCCAACTATGGAAAAACAACTTGTCCTGGGATCAACAGATCCCTGAAAATTTTACTATCCCTTGGCAAACTCTTGCTAAGGAACTTAATGAATTAAGTGAATTTGAGTTCCCCAGACGTGTGTTGCAGGAGAGCTTCCCGGTGGAATTTATTTGTTTCTGCGACGCATCTGAGAGAGAGGGATACGAATTTGAAGGGAGATTGCCCTCTAAAGGTGTCAGTTGGAGAAATTGTATTAATCAAATCTCCTAATAAGACTAGACCTTTTTGGAGTCTAGGTAAGGTGCTTAGACTCATTACCGGGAATGATGGTAAAGTTCGCTCGGCCTGTGTGTTGAGGAACGGTTGCGAACAGGTTCATTCTTTAAAACATTTATTTCCCCTGGAATTAAAGGCAGACAGAAGCACATTCAGTTCCCCTTGATCTTATTCTATGAAAAAAAAAAAAGTAATGGATAACCATTACTTTTTTCGTTCTCCGTTGGCAGTGTGTCGGAAATTTACAGATGTAACGGGTCTCCTGATTGGCTGATTTAACCCGAACCTCGTTTTGAACTTTAGGCGGGCTTTACCAGAGGTTTTTGTTTTTTTTCTGATGGTTTTGTTCTCTCCTTTTTTCAGCTAGCACGAACAGTATCGGACGTATTTGTGCCGCTCCGGATTATGTTGCAGCGGGGCCTAAATTGGCGCCCACTTGTCTCGCTATATCGAGACCATCTTACCAATTCTTTGTAATCTTTTAGGCTAATGCCACAACTTTGTAACAGAGAAAATCTCTTGTTACTCTTCTTACCTTAAAAAGGATACCCTATGGGCAAAGCCTTGCCTTCCTAGAGAAAAATTCTCTAAGCACTATCATCTTATACCAAGATAAGAAACTGTGAAAGAAGCTGACCCAGAAGAAAGTTCCTGTACGTCGCGGATCGCAGTTCCTTGTGTCTTTTTCATCCCACTCCTAGACGGAGGATACTATACCAAGCTAAGCAGAGAAAAGAGACTATACCAAGCTACACAGTAGCAGCAAAATTCAGCATATTTTTGCAAGACAAATAAATTGTTTTTTCTATATCAGGTATGTCTTGTTATGTTTGATAATTTCCTTTCACTGCTTAAGCGCTAAGCTATGTGAATATATTTCTCACAGGACTAACTAGATTGCAGATTCTCTTTTGGATCCTGTCGAGAACCCCGAAACGAATAGCACCCGACCAGGTATCACAGGCAGGTTGAATTGTATATGTGTAAGATGAATTCAGGCAAGAAATATTTCTAGTCCGACACAGTGACTCAACCATCCTAATTGTAGATTACTATTGATTCAATGTAGTCGTTCCACTTGAGGTCGGCTGAGAGAAAGAGGCCTAGGAGACGCACTGTATTGCTTTCCGGGAGACTAACTTGATCCATGTGATGGCGGATAGGAGGGACTGCCCATTGTGGTTAAAAGATAGCAGCTTCGTTTTGGAAGCATTAAGATTTACGAACTATTTCTTACCTCAGTCCACCACAGATTGGAGGTCCGTTTCAGCGCTGAGATTATCTTTGCGAGCCTTGGCAAATTTCTTACTAAGGTGTAGTAATTGGTAGTGTCGTCAGCGTAAATGCTTACTTGGAATTTGATCACATCAGGGTGATCGTTGATGAAGATCAGAAAGAGCGTCGAACCTAGTATAGAGCCTTGGGGATACCGGCATTCGTGTGATAGGATCTGGATGCATGTTCTTTCAAACGATCTTCATTACGCGGTTTGATAAGAACAACTGAATCAAACCAAACAAGCGTTCAGTTATACCCTAGCCTTGTAGCTTGTGTAGAAAACCAGCCTGCCAGACTCTGTCAAATGCTTTTGAAATATCTAGAGCAACAGCTCTTACATTGCCTTTCCTATCGAGAGGCCGGTATATATATTTAGTGATGGTCGTTAGCATATAAGCGGTAGATCTGGCGAAGCAGAAACCGTACTGTCTGTCAAAAAACAGGTTATTAGCAGTGAGATGTTGGACCACTTTAGCGTTGATAAGAGCCTCAAACACTTTGCCAAACACGGCAGGAGGCTGATAGTGGCAATAATTCGAGAAGTCCGAAGATTCTCCACAGGTCATAAATGCAAGAACTACAGAGGGCTTCAAGCAGGCAGGAAAGCAGAAATCAGATAGGCAGCAGTTATAGAGTTTGGCGAGGGCAGAGGAGAGTTCAGGTTAACATTTCTTCATGACGATGACCGAGATCCGATCATCTTTGCTCGCCTTGTGCGGGTCAAACTTTGAAATTATATTAGAGACCAGAGAGGGGGTTACGTGTACGTATCTCAGTTGATCTAGGTGAGAAGTCGGGTACTGATACTCTAAATGAGTCAAATGTGGAGATTGAGATGAATCAGCAAGCAAAGCCCTTGACCTTTTCCGCCGTGGCTGTGAGGGTCTCAAATTTATTGATTAAACGAGGGATGGTGGGGTTGCTGTTGTAAAACACATTTTTTCAGGGTCGCCAGTCGTCTTTCGAGCCGAACTTGCGAGATGCTATTCGGTGCTTCATTCTATATAGCAAACAACAGCTTAGCATCACTTAGGATCCTTTTACAGTCATTACGAGCGGAAGCAAAAGAACTTCTATTATGGCCTGACCCGTAGCTTGCAGATAAAATAATAGACATTCATTGTCTTTTATATTTAACAGTATATGTTTAGAATATATATATATATATATATATAAACATGTTACGAAAATTAACGTATTTTAACGAAACTTGGTTATAAGCAACCGACAATTTGTAATGAATTATTTTGAACATTATTTTTACCGATACTCGTATTTAAGTAGATATTCTGTTTTTAATTAAACAGTATTTTTATATTTATATCTACCGGCCTGATTATTTACGATAAATTTTTATTACGAAAATGTGTGCTATTGGTAAAAATAATGTTCAAAATAATTCATTACAAATTGTCGGTTGCTTATAACCAAGTTTCGTTAAAATTCGTTAATTTCCGTAACATGTTTACATTTGTTGACATTACGATACATTTCAGTGCAGATATACTTGTTTACGGTAAAATCGAAAATTGTGTTATATAAGCATGATAAAAACCTCGTCAGATCAAGAGGCTATCCGTGGTCAAGACGGTACCAGATCAAATGGTATGCTTCCCCTATGTAGTAGGGGTCGCAGGTTCGAATCCTGCTGGATAGCACACATTTTCGTAATAAAAATTTATCTTAAATAATCAGGCCGGTAGATATAAATATAAAAATACTGTTTAATTTAAAACAGAATATCTATTTAAATACGAGTATCGGTAAAAATAATGTCAAAATAACTCATTATATATATATATGAAAAAGCAGGTAGGTTAAAACCCATTGTTCAAGCATTTACTTTTACAAAGCGTGCCCGATACAAAGTAGAGCTTAATGTTGTAAATTTTTATGACAATGATTTATAAAAGCATTATATCTCTACACAAATATTTTCATATTTCAGAACAATACTGTTCTTCTCAAGGTGATAGTTTATGTTAAATTATGAAAACGATTTATGGAGAAAATATTAGATGAATTTATGGTTATTTAGAAAACTGAATGGGGTAAGTAAGTGTAGCTAGAGAATATGATTGTAGGTGTGTCAATATTGTTTAATTGAAAATGAGAATTAGTTAGTTATGGAGCTGAAGATTTGTGTGGCGAAAGAAAGCAGACTATCCTGGTGTCAAGGCATGTCACCTTTTGGTTTTGTCTGGTTAAGATACATAATGGGACCATACATTATTTCAATGAATACACAATAATTTTTAACAGCTGGTTTAGAATTGGATATTGTACTACCCCATGAGTAAGGAGGATTGAATGTTTATGTTAGAATTAGAATTAAATAATTTTGGTATAATAAGGTATATTGTAGTTAAGAAAACCAAATAAGTATTGCGTGGGTCATTTATCTTAGTAAAATAATTTCTAATTTTAAGTTACATTAGAGCACACGTTAGAAATCGAACATTGTATTTAATTAAGTTTAAAAAAAATATTTTCTCTGGGTAAGATAGTGGGAATATTTTTTTTTAAATGGGCAGACAATAGTTTTTAACACCAGGTTGGATTTTAGGTTTTTGTAAATTAAATTTTGTACTACCCTTTCAGTTTCTAAATAACCATGAATTCTTATATTTTCTTAATAAATCACTTTCACAATTTAACTTAAACTATCACCTGAAGAAGAACAGTATTGTTCTGAAACATGAAAAAATTTTGTGTAGTCATATAATATTTTAATAAAACATTGTAATAAAAGAATTACAATATATAAGTATATAACGGTTTTTATTATAATAGAGAGGATAACAGAACAAAAATCTGCATTATTTGGGTATATTTGCTATCTGTACGTCGTGGTGTAAGGGACAACGATGAGATTTATTGCATGTTTCTTACCTGAATCTAGTCAAATGAAAGCAAAATAAATGCCAATATTAAACGTTTGATGGAGCTGAATTTTCAGGCGAATAATAGCTACCTGTCAAAATATACCAGTTTATCTGCACGTTCGAATGCTGATTTACTGGAACAAATTAAATGTTTAAAAATCGCAGAAATTTACTTAAATAATATGAATGGGTCCAACATTTTTTCAAAAAGATGCTGCAAACCGTAGGAACGGCTGTTGGGTCTAAATATAACCTTTGAATTAATTTTCTCTTCAACTTTTGTTCGACGTTGTATATTTTTGTCCTCGATTGGCTCTGAAGAGCAAGGATCAATGACATGTTTGACATTTGTTATTTCTTTTTTGTTATTATATTTTTCGATGTACCAAATTTCGCTGAGTTGGGTTTTTTTTATAAATCATTTAACTCTAAACAAGACAATAAAGCGATTAAAACGCAGAGGATACCACAATTTACACCCGTCTCTATAAGAAATCTACCAAGGCTGAAAAAGTAAACCTGGCTGCAGCACTTTAAAAGGGTTCCCAATCTGTAATTGTATTTAAGTAGAAGTGGCACGTAAATTTGAATGTTCCCAAAACGAAGCTGCTTTTATTTAGCTACCGTAGAGAAAAGTTTCTGCCTACCATCAGAATGGATGACTCTAGTATTCTAGAGAACAATGCACTGCACCTCCTTGGCCTCACTCTCTCAAGTGATCTCAAATGGAAGGAATACATCAAATCCATATCTGAATCTACTGCCAGAAAGGTTGAATCATTGTGTCGAGCCAGGAATTTTTTCTGGTCACGATTTATTTAGCATATATACAAATCTACCATTTATCAGTGCATTAAATACTGTTGGCATATCTGGTCGGGTGCTGCTGCTATTCATCATGAGGTTATCGACAAAATTCAAAGTAGAATCTGCAATATAATCGTTCCTGACTAGACATTTCTTCATCGATATGGCTTCCCTTTGTCATTTCTACAAGTATTTTCATGACAACTACTCTGACAAGCATTTTTTTCTGGTCCCTGATCACATAAAATTACTCGTGCTACTAGATTGGCATCTAGGTCCTACCTTTTTACGTCAAGATAGTGAAATGTAAAAATCCTCTTCTACTCTAATAGTTTCTTTTCTCGTACGTTCCTTGTGTGGACTTTCTTTACGTTTGCTTTCTTCTCTAATAGATACAATATCCAAAAGTTTAAATGCAATATTAAATGCCATCCTTTATCTACTTGATTCGCATCCCTCTCAACTTTTCTTCAACATCTCAGTATCTACAATCTCTAAAAGTTTAAATGCGACGTCAATTGTCATCTCTTAACTACTTGATTCGCATCCCTCTCAACTTTTCTTCAACATCCCAATATCTACAATCTCTAAAAGTTTAAATGCGACGTCAATTGTCATCTCTTAACTACTTGATTCGCATCCCTCTCAACTTTTCTTCAACATCTCAGTATCTACAATCTCTAAAAGTTTAAATGCGACGTCAATTGTCATCTCTTAACTACTTGATTCGCATCCCTCTCAACTTTTCTTCAACATCCCAATATCTACAATCTCTAAAAGTTTAAATGCGACGTCAATTGTCATCTCTTAACTACTTGATTCGCATCCATCTCAACTTTTCTTCAACATCTCAGTATCTACAATCTCTAAAAGTTTAAATGCGACGTCAATTGTCATCTCTTAACTACTTGATTCGCATCCATCTCAACTTTTCTTCAACATCCCAATATCTACAATCTCTAAAAGTTTAAATGCGACGTCAATTGTCATCTCTTAACTACTTGATTCGCATCCCTCTCAACTTTTCTTCAACATCTCAGTATCTACAATCTCCAAAAGTTTAAATGCGACGTCAATTGTCATCTCTTAACTACTTGATTCGCATCCCTCTCAACTTTTCTTCAACATCTCAGTATCTACAATCTCTAAAAGTTTAAATGCGACGTCAATTGTCATCTCTTAACTACTTGATTCGCATCCCTCTCAACTTTTCTTCAACATCTCAGTATCTACAATCTCTAAAAGTTTAAATGCGACGTCAATTGTCATCTCTTAAATACTTGATTCCCATCCAGCTCTTATCTTTTCTTCGACAACCTAATATTTACAATTTTCGAAAGTTTAAATGCGACGTCAATTGCCATCTTTTATCTACTTGATCCGCATGCCTCTCTTATCTTTCCTTCAACATCCCAATATCTACAATCTCCAAAAGTTTAAATGCGACGTCAATTGTCATCTTATATCTACTTGATTCCCATCCCTCACTCATCTTTTCTTCAACATTCGAATATATATACAATCTCCAAGAGTTTAAATGCAACGTCAATTGTCATCTTTTATCTACGTGATCGGCATCCCTCTCCTGTCTTCTCCTCAACATTCCAATATCTACAATCTCCAAAAGTTTAAATGCGACGTCAATTGCCATCTTTTATCAACATGATACCCATCCATCTCTTATCTTTTCTTCGACATCCCAATATCTACATCTCCAAAGGTTTAAATGCAACGTCAATTGCCATCTTTTATCTACTTAATTCCAATCTATCCCACATCTTTTCTTCAAAATCTCCCAACATTTAGAATCTCTAAAAGTTTAAATGCGACTCAATTGCCATCTCTTATCTACTTGATACCTATCCATCTCTTTTCTTCGACATCCCAATATTTACTATCTTCAAAAGTTTAAATGCGACGTCAAATGCCATCTTTTATCTCCTTGATTTCTAATCCATCTTTTATCTTTTCTTCAACATCCCAATATCTACAATCTACAAAAGTTTAAATGGAACGTCAATTGTCATCTTATATCTACTTGATTCCCATCCCTCTCCTATCCTTTCTTCATCATTCGAATATATCTACAATCTCCAAGAGTTTAAATGCAACGTCAATTGTCATCTTTTATCTACGTGATCCGCATCCCTCTACTGTTTTTTCTTCAACATCCCAATATCTACAATCTCTAAAAGTTTAAATGCGACGTCAATTGTCATGTTTTATCTACTTGATTGCCATCCCCCTCATATCTCTTCTTCGACATGCCAATATCTACAATCTCTAAAAGTTTAAATGCAACGTCAATTGTCATCGTTTATCTGCTTGATCCGCTTGCCTCTCATCTTTTCTTCAACATCCCAATATCTACAATCTCGGAAAGTTTAAATGCGACGTCAATTGTCATGTTTTATCTACTTGATTGCCATCCTTCTCTTATCTTTTCTTTGCCATTTCCCGTACTTAGTTTCGTGCGCACCCGACACATTCCTACCTTGTTTGGGGTTAAATAATTATGAAAAAATGGATTACTGACTGTGGGGGATTATGAGGAAAGTAAACATTATTAAGGAAGAGAATTTCACAAGTAATAAGTGTGGTGGAAGAAACTGTTAGCAAAGAACTTGCGGACATCCATGAGCGATTACGTATATTTCGTTTATGAATTGCTAGGTAGAAGAGATTTTCCGAGTATCTTGATATTTCTGCGGTAGACAGGTTGCCAACCAAAGCTATAGAACCCTGTCTGTCCTGCTATTCAACCCTAGCCGGAGAGAAACGACGGAATCAATTTAAGATTGCTTTCCCGGTGCCTTCTAAACCCTTCTTTAGCTCTATAGGTAGGTTCACATATCGTCCGATTCACATTCCTCCCCGATATTTTTAAACAAGAATAGAGATTTATGCTTTTTTTTTTAGGATTGCTTTCCCAGTGTCATCTAACCGCGGTTTCAGCTCTATAGATAGTTTCACTTATCGTCCGGTTCACACTCCTCTCCGATACCTTTGAACAGGAATAGAGGCTTATGTCTTGCTTTCTTCTTTTAGAATTGTTTTTCCCGGTCCCATCTAAACTCTGTAGACAAGTTCACATATAGACTGGTTCCAGTCTTTTGAACAGGAGTAGATATATATCCCTATCCCTATATCAATCCACACTGCTAACACTGACTTGTCCTAACTTACGTCAATACAAATCCAAAAGTAATCCACTACATTCTGTGGATCTTGGGCCTTGTGTGAACATTCAGTCAGTCAGCACGAGGCAGAGAATTATCCCGCAGTCTGTCCTGTTATTTGACTCATAGCTAGAAGAGGAAGAGGTGTATCATATTATTACATAGTAATTAGTGGGGGATAAATTTATTTCTTCATAACAATAGAAAACTGATCTTCCACTTTATGACCAGTAGAAGTCTTAATCATGATTCAAAATATTATATTCAGACAATCAGTAAAGTGCCATACGTGATACACGCTTTTGGGCGATCATGTCTCGAAAGAGACATGACTGACTGGGCAGAAGATTATCTCGCAGTAGGTTGCCATTGCTTTCTGGGGTATACTGGTTGCCAGCCAAGGCTATAGAACCCAATCTGTCCTGCTAGTTAACCCATAACTGGAAGGAAGAGACGGATTAATAGCTTTTCCAAGGGTATTTGCGCGTAAGTCAAAATAAGGAATTCAACTGGAATTCGAACTCGGCTCCCTAAATTTTCTTTCCGAGTCGATATCCATTGCACCAATACGCACATCTCTACGTGTGACCAATAGTAAAATAAATATTGAGTAATGGACGTGAGGGTAATATAATAGCTATCAGCACAAAAAAAAAAAAAATGGCGTTTCGAGTTCAAATCTCGGCACTGGCAGTTATGATCGCTTTCAGACCAGTGTCTATTGGAAAGACCAGGCCCCATTTCTTCTCTTCCAACGGATGGGTTAAATAGCAGAGTAAACTCTTTGTGCGGTTGCCAGTCAAAAGGGACAACTCCAAATTCACAACCATAGTGAAAGCAAATGTAATTCATTATCTTTCTCAATAAATCTTTCTAATGGAGAGATAATAAAGAAAATTTATTTGTGGAGAGCCATGACCGCTTGTCAAAAATGACATAGAACTTGTGACTTGCATTATAAGTAGACACAGTGAAGGAAAACATAGTACTTAAAACAACTCTATCATCCGTCAAAAGAAATCAAGAAAACTCACTGAGTAGGAGGAAAAGGGATCAGTGGAGATCCATGACTGTTTAATTGATAAAAAGATGAGTTTGTTCACGCATTTAAGCGTCTTACGTGATACACACTTTGGCGATCATGTCACTTTCGTTTTGTTTCCCGCAGTCAGTCAGTTAGTTAAGTGCTATACGTGAAACAAGCTTGGGCGGTCATGTCTCGAAAGAGACATGACTGACTGGGCAGAAGATTATCCCGCAGTAAGTTGCCATAGCTTTCTGCGGTAGACTGGTTGCCGACCAAGGCTATAAAACCGAAACTGTCCCGTTATTTGACTCATAAGAGGGAGAAAAGACGTATTATATTATTAAGTAGTTATTTGTGGGGGATCAGTTTATTACTTCATAACAATATAAAACTGATCCCCCACTTTATAACCAGTAGCAGCCTTTTATCATGATTCTAACCATTATATTCAGTCAGTCAGTTTAGTGACATACGTGATACACGCTTGAGCGATCATGTCTCGAAAGAGACATGACTGACTGGGCAGAGGATTACCCCGCAGTAAGTTGCCATTGCTTTCTGCCGTAGACTGGTTGCCAGCTAAGGCTATAGAACCCAATCGGTCCTGTTATTTAACCCATAACTGGAAAGAAGAGACGGATTAATACCGTTCCCAATTCAACTGGAATTCGAACTCGGCTCTTCGATTTCTTGTTCCGAGCCGATATCCACTGGACTATCACGCACATTCCCGCAGTAGGTTGCTATTTCTTTCTGTGATAGACCGGTTGCTAACCAAAGCTATAGAACTTAATCTGTCCTGCTATTTAACCCATAGCTGGAGTGAGAAGAGACAAGTTAATGCTTTTCTCAAGAGTATTTGCGCGTAAATGAATGCAACGAATTCAACTGGGATTCGAACTCGGTTCTCCGATTTCTTCTTCTGAGTTTTGTACCAAAAATGTAAAAATGATATTCTTTACATTCTACAAACTGATACTCTCGGAATTCCGATGCATTATTGCACACTCGTGTATGCAAATTAATTTTGTGAATGTCCGAAATAATGCAATAACGATAACGCACATTTCGACCAAAGTTGTGCCTTCATCTCCGTATCCAGACACCGGGTAGATCTATTCTGGTTATTACGCAATGGACTTTTGTTTTTCATTTTCCTCATAAGTTATTTAAACGGACCGATTTCATGCCATTGAGCAATGATCAATAGAAGTTTCTATATTTGTTTCGTTTTTCAATTGAACTGAAATTCATTTATTGAACCAATTTGTTTTGCCAGTTGGTCATAAATGATTCAACATGATTCGAATTGATATATTGGAATGTGATGAGAAATTTAAAAAAAACATTCTCTATCAGAGTTTTTAAAACTTATTGATTGCTGATATGGAAGACCCCATTGCAGTGTTTCTAAACGAAATCATTATTTTTACATTATGCCAATTCAAAACACTGTCTCGCACATGCAAACCTTACATTTTCATTACTGGGCAGGTTTTGTTTAGTTATCATTAACTACAACAAATAATATTTATGAGGAAACAGCACAAAATAGATTCAATTTGATACAACGTTAAGAAATTTTTACTGGCTTCCTTAAATTTGAATGTCTTATTTTTTTAGTCAATTCGAATGAACCATATTTGTTGATTTTTATTTTTTCGTAGCATACTTAAAATATTTTAAATGCTTCCAGTGAATATATTCACATTTGATACGAGTTTTCTTGCACGAGTTTTCGTATCACTTTTCCACTCTCATCGTCAAATTCTTTATCAATGTTGAGTGGTTCTGAGCAAACTTTCTCTAGCGAACTTAAACCAAAATCTCGACTTTCAAACACATGAAACCAAATATCTATTGTTCTTTAAGTAATAGCCTTTTTCCTAAATGAAGTGTTAATATTCTTCGCAGTTTCATGTTTCTTACCGATACATTTAAATTCACAAATATATGCTGATGTGCCAAAAGTGATGGGATGGTTGCTGGAGAGCGTGTTGGTGGCGCTCTAACCCGGCCAAGTGCAGTAACTAGACTTGGCATTGATTCCACGAGGGATCAGAAGCCATTCCGTCTTGATAGCTACTTCCTCTATTGGTCGGTGCATGATCTTAAGCGTGAAGATCATCTTCCCCCCACCCCCTACGCTATATAAACGCTCGTTTTGGACTCCCATCGGGCTAATGTCAGTCGCACACCGTTTGTTGGAAGTCTCCAGACTATTCTGCAAACCGATTCTAGGCAATTTGGAACCAATGATAGAAATCAGCATTTCTGTAATTATTGCCTTATCGATGATCTAGAAAAGCTAAACGAAATGGACTGTATGAAATAAAGACTTTAATGATTTTATTTAAGTAACCCGTGGGGTGTGTAAAATTGTATTACTGCTTTAATAATTGAAAATTTAAATGTATGTATAAACTAGCAGTATAGCCCAGCGTTGCTAGGGTGTAATGAAAGCTGTAAAACCAATCCATGGTCCTGGAGCTCAGACTCTTTGGACGTTGGCACGAAAGACTAAAAAGCAATAGTTGTTTCCAGTTAAAGTGAAACCGTAGACTGAAAGAAAAATGAATGGATGTAAGTCAAATTTTGATTTCCTTGTATTGATATCAAATAAGGTTTTCTAGTCGTAAACTGAATTTTGAAGGCTAAATAAGTCCTCTGAGTAAATGGTATCATGGCTGAGACTAAGAACTACAATTATACCTTCTTAGAGCCAAACCCGAAGCAAAAACTAAAAGAGCTGAAAAAAATACAGACATACAGGCAGATAAACAGACACACACACAAACAACTTGCCTTTTATATATATATATATAATATATAATATATACACTATTGATTTTCTGCACTATTGTAAGAACTGCAACCTTGAAACTTCTGAATATAGTTTCTTATGTCTTTGTCTATGAGCGTATCAAATTTGATTAAAATCGGACTACTCCTTCTATAACCCGATTTTTTCGACTATCGATTTTTTATATTTATCGGGGGTACCTCGACACCAAATCTAGCTAAGAACACTCGCAGACGCTTATAGTACAACTGTGTAAATTTTCAAGAAAATCGGTTCAGCCGTTTCGGAGTCTATAAGTAACGGATACACACACAGACACTCACACACACACAGACAAAGTTCCATTTATAAATAAGTTTAGATATATGCGATAGTATAAACCAATGCGAAAAGGAGAAAAATTTTAAAAATAACAGAAATGTATGCCTTAAACTCACAAAAGAAACACAATATCCCCCAACACACTTTAGATAAGTCTTGCAACTTGTCATTCCGGAAGCATCCTCATTTATTGAGACTATAGTATAAATAAGGAGATTGTATCCGTCACTTGCTTGCTTGGCGTGATGTAGTGCTTACGACAATTAGTAGCACCTCAGCGGTCACTAATTTTAATAGCCCAGATTCTGCATTGCTTAACTTCACCGATCAGACAAGAAAATGTGGTTCAAAATGATATAATTGCAAGCTATATAAAAAAATAAAATGTACATAAAAAATGGAGAATTATTTTTTGTTCCTCACTCTTTAGAGCCAATAGAGGACAAAAACATAAATACATGCACACAAAAAATGGGAGACAAATACAACAAAAAATCAGTCGTATAAATCACAAAGAGAATACAATTCTACCAAGAAGTCATTCTGTTTACAAAGAGAAAGTTGCTGGGATTTGATATAAGTTATTACAAAATTCTCAATTGGTAATCCAAATGCGTTTTTCTAATTACTGTGAGGAAAAAAACCTCTATGGCGAAAAACAAGATTTGAATTGCGTATTTGCAGCGTCTTTTATAAATCTGTTGCCAGGGAGAGTCCCGTCACCCTGTTTAAGGGATCCGACTTTCAATCCAGCCACCAGATAACACGAAACGTTCTTACAACGCTTCAGATAGGTTTTATTTTCGTTAGTATGTGTGTGATGGGAGGAATATTACACATTGTGGCGACATTGCTGTAAGGTTACACTCAAAGATTTTCATGACCCCAAACTGACCACTCACGGTACTTCCAGGTTATCTCAAGTAACAGGTGTTCATTTAGCAAAAAAAAAAAAAATCATTTGGGAGGCCAAAACGGAGCGATGTCGGACCGAATTCGAAGAAAGGGATCAGTACCTTGCAGCTTCTGCTGCCACATAAACTCACAGAGGTAGGAGTGCAACATTCTTAGGTAGGTGCCGTTCTGTCGCTTATTCTTGAACTTGGCGGTCCTCGACATTCATTCAATGTGTTGCATTTGGCGCCAGTTTCTGGATCAGTAAAATTCAGGATTTGGTTCACTGTGAGATGTGCGTTGTGGTGCATTGGATATCGGCTCGGAACAAGAAATCGGGGAGCCGAGTTCGAATTCCAGCTGAATTCATTGCATTCACTTATGCGCAAATACTCTTGGGAAAGGTATTAATCCGTATATTCCTTCCAGTTACGGGTTAAATAACAGGACAGATTGGGTTCTATAGCCTTGGTCGGCAACCAGTCTACCGCAGAAAGCAATGGCAACCTACTGCGGGATAATCTTCTGCCCAGTCAGTCATGACTGACTGAATATAATAGTTGGAATAATGATTAAGGCTTATACTGGTCATAAAGTGGGGGATCAGTTTATTACTTCATAACAATAGGAAACCGATCCCCCATTAATTACTACATAATAATATAATACATTTTTTTCCCTGTAGCTATGAGTCAAATAACAGGACAGATTGGGTTCTATAGCCTTGGTCGGCAACCAGTCTACCGCAGAAAGCAATGGCAACCTACTGCGGGATAATCTTCTGCCCAGTCAGTCATGTCTCTTTTCAAGACATGATTGCCCAAGCGTGTATCACGTATGGCACTTAACTGACTGACTGAGATGGGTGAAATCATTCCTCACTTTATTGTATCCCCTCCATTCGTCTGTTATTACGGTGGAGCCAGGCCGAACCGGATGCTTGCTTATAGGCGTTAGTGTTGCTGCACTCTGGTTTGGTATTGCATACAAGAAACATTCACGGCATTTTCCACCAAAAACCCAAATTGTTTGGTGTTTTATTGTATTATATTTTGATCTTCACAAAATGATTTTTAAGTTTTTGGTATATGTTTTTTACAGTATTTACATTATTGGGACTATTGACCTCATCTTTGTTGCCATTTGTACGACGTTTCGGCAGTTGTACGTTCCGGCCTTCTTCAGGTGCTAGGAATTTCGAACCGAAATCTTTATTACAATTACTGGGGTATATCATCTTCATTCCTTGCGTAAAGCCTCGATTGGAAGCAATGAATTATCTGCCTCTAACCTTGCAAGTTAGGAACCAACCAACGTCTATATTCACAGGGCCATGTGTCCTTGAGAACAAAATAGCCCAGTGGATAGAAATATATATCCCAGTGATCGAAATAAAGGATTCGGTTCAAAATTTTTAACAACTGACAAAGGCCGGAGCGTACAACGGCTGAAACGTCGTAAACGTAGCAATAAAGATGAGGACAACAGTCTAAACAGTGTAAATAATGTAAACATTATCTAATTTTAGAAGCATACACAAATATCGATATTATTAGTTGATAACACTCGTTTACCATAAACATTTTTCTTGCCCAAGCATGTAATCAAGTAATTTTTTAAAATAATTTTTCTGAACATTTTTTATCACCTCTGGTTTTTGGCTTTTACTTATCGCAATTGTTATCATATTGGATATAAATTCATAATATAATGATTTCATTTCATATAATTTATCGATTACAAATGCATATCACAATAAAGAGCGTAGATGCAGATCATTGACGGTAATAAATTACTAGAATAATATCAAACATGGATGTGCGTTATATTGCAGTGGATATCGAAACGACAAATCAGGAAGCCGAGTTCGAATCCAGTTGAATTTATGGCATTCACTTACGCACAAATACCATTAGGAAAGGTATTAATCGGTCTCTTTCCCTCCAGTTATGGGTGAAAGAACAGAACAGATTGGGTTCTATAGCCTTGGCTGCCAACCAGTCTACCGCAGAAAGCAATGGGATTCTACTGCGGGATAATCTTCTGCCGAGTCAGTCATGTTTCTTTCGAGATATGATCGCACAAGCATATATTCACGTATGGCACTCAACTGGCTGACTGAATATAATAGTTGGAATCATGATTAAGGCTTTTCCTGGGCATAAACTGGGGGATCGATTTTCTATTGTTATAAAGTAATAAACTGATTCCCCACTAATTACTACTTAATAATATAATACATCTCTTCCCTCTCTAGCTATGAGTCAAATAATAGAACAGATTGGATTTTATAGCCTTGGCTGGCAACCAGTCTACCGCAGAAAGCAATGGCAATCTACTGCGGTATAATTTTCTGCCCTGTCACTCATGTTTCGAAAGAGAGATGAACGCCCAAATGCGTGTATCACGTATGGCACTTAACTGACTGAATACCAAACATGCCTTCGTAGTAGAACATAAATTTAGAGGCGAGTTCTTTTTGTACGATCACGTGGACTTTGCATCCGGTAAATCACGCAGGATCATCCCTCAGAATCCCTCGTCGTGATGTACAACCGTCGTGAATTCCCCACAGACTTCGCTGTTGCATCCTCGGTGTTTTGAAGCTATTATATATATATATATATATATATATATATATATATATATATATATTCTTCATTATTCAAAAGTTCTACAATATCATTGTATTGAACACTTTTTAATTCAAATGTGCACTGGTCTAGAACTGTAGACCTCTAGTTGTAGGAATGTAGACCTCTATGCGTCCTCGCTTTTGTCTGTATCTATTGCTGACACCAGCCAATCACATTAATGGAAGGGGGAACCAAGGTGCATGCATATTCATTACTTATTCATTACATCATATATATATATATATATATATTAGCTCGCAAAATATGAAAAACAACAGAAACATTGGTCTACGTATATGTTCACACCGATGCGTATCTGGCATTCAAATTTAAACAGTGTTTTCTTTTCGATTAAATGAAACTTAGCCCACACACGGTCATTATGTTATTTTATCAAAAAAAAAAAAAGAAAAAAAGAAAAAAAAACACATTTCTTCTTCTTTATATGATGTGTATTTTCAGGACGTAGGCGATCATGGATTTCCACTCGCTCCTATCCATTGTCAATCTTGATATCTTTCTCAAATTCCGCTCCACCATCCACCTGCTCAAACCCATCAAGTATGTCTCGCTCTTCTTTCCCTCTATCTATATTTTCCTTTATCCATCCCGTGAATATTAGATTCTCCAAGCTCTCTTTCCTCACTACGTGTCCCAGAAAGATCAGCTGTCCCTTCGTGATGCCAAGTGTAAGTTTCCTTTTCGTTTGCATCCTCTTTGAAACGCACGTTCTGTCCGTGGTATCCTCAGCATCCTTCTGCAGAGCCACATTTCTATTGCTTCAAGTCTCTCCTTCTTTCTTTTGCTGCCATATAAGAAAAAAGATATCACATAGCAGTCCCGTTCTCCTTTCTGTGTCTTTACCGAAATCTTCGTGCCTGTCAATAATCTGCTTAACCTTTGAAATGCCTTAATGCCAATCCGCCTTCGGATCTATGTTTGCACTTTCCATTCTCTGTTCGAATTATTTCCAGTTATTCAAACTTCTTTACCCGTTTAATTTTAATATATCTGACGTGTAGCTGGCATTTTGGGGACCTCTTTCTGCTGATGATCATGCATTCAGTTTTTTTAGGTTTATGTTCAGCTGTTTCTCCTAAATTTTACTTGTTACCTTCTGTAGGGGGTCCTATATTTTCTTTTCCGTGTCTGCTGTCAGCACTGTATCATCTGCGTATCTCATACTAGCAGTATAGCCCGGCGTTGCTCGGGTGTAATGAAAGCTGTAAAACTAATTCATGGTCCTGGAGCTCAGACTCTTTCGACGTTGGCACGAAAGACTAAAAAGCAATAGTTGTTTCCAGTTAAAGTGAAACCGTAGACTGAAAGAAAAATGAATGGATGTAAGTCAAATTTTGATTTCCTGGTATCGATATCAAATAAGGTTTTTCGTCGTAAACTGAATTTTGAAGGCTAAATAAGTCCTCTGAGTAAATGGTATCATGGCTGAGACTAAGAACTACAATTATACCTACTTAGAGACAAACCCGAAGCAAAAACTAAAATAAAAGAGCTGAAAAAAATACAGATATACGGGCAGATAAACAAACACACACTCAAACATCTTGCCTTTTATATATATATATATATATATATATATATATATATATATATTATCGATTTTCTGCACTATTGTAAGAACTGCAACCTTTAGATTGTTAAAACTGTGACAGTCAATGACGAATACTGGGAAGACTGTCTCAGAATTGTTTCACTGTACAGGTTGAATAGATCTGGCTAGATGTCACATCCTGGTCTTACACCACTTTCTGTTTTCTTATAAGGGCTGAATTCATTTCTTTTCCGTATGCAGGCGTTTTGCTGCTAGTATAGATTCTTGATAACTTCAATAATTATCTGAATAAGTCGGGGTTGTGGAGCATCTCTCAGAAGTCTGTGTGGCGTACTTTGTAGACTGCCTTTTCGTAAACTACAAAACACAGGTATTTATCCTTCTGCATTTGTATTGCTTTTTCTGGTAACATTCTAAGCATGAATATCGCGTTCCTTGTTCCGATGTTGATGACGAACCCGTACTGTTCTTTCTCTATCTCTGTACCGATTCTGCTGCGCCCTCTGTTCATCAGAATCTTGAAATAAGTTTTGTTACGTGGCTCATCAAGCTTATTGTTCGTTGGGGTTCACATTCCTTTGCGCCTGGCTTCTTAGGTAGTGCTAAAAAAATGATCTGCTTAGGTCTTACCGTATATCGCCGCTGTTTTTTTTTTTTAATGGTTTCACTCCAAGCAAAGAGGTACCGCCACCGATGCGCAGGGGGGCTACATAAGAGTAAAAGTTTAGACAAGAGAAGAGTGAAGAGAAAGAAGGACCAGTTACTGGGGAAGTCAGAAAAAGGACGAGAGAAGGAGGGAAAATTTGTCTCGCACATACCGTCTTCTGTTATAACGCTTCCCTGGGATTTAAATTTTAGAATCAAGCAAAACTTCCGTGAATATAGGCTCGGAACGATAAATCGGGGAGCCGAGTTCGAATTCCAGTTGAATTTCTTGCATTCACTTACGCTCAAATTCCCTTAGGAAAGCTATTAAACGGTCACTTCCTTCTATTTGTGAGTTAAATAACAGGTCAGGTTAGGTTCTATATCCGTGGCTGGCAAACAGTCTACCGCAGAAAGCAATGGCAATCTACTGCGGGAAAATCTTCTACCCAGTCAGTAATGTTTCTTTTGAGACATGATCGCCCAAGCGTGTATCGCGTATTGCACTCAAATGACTGACTGAAATGCAACGAACTAGAGTTTTTTAAACTATCTGTTTTTTTCTCTTTCTTATTGCTTTTAACCCAGGACTGAAATCAGACATATATATATATACTGACATATATATATACTTTATAGGTCAAAGCAGTGAACAGATGTATGAGAAAGTTCTCAACACATGTTTGAAGGGGGTAGTAGTAAATCTCCGTCGGTCAGGGCTGACCAAAGATAGAAGGAAGATGAGGATTCAAAATGTAGTAGAGCATGAAAATAGAAATTCAAAACGTAGAGCATATATATATATATATATATATATATAGCAGTAATAAGTTGAGGTTATATAATCCCAATGGACCCTAGTAATGTTAGATATTAGGTTAAATAGTAATACTGATCCAACACAGAGCTCGATGTAAATGATATTTATTGAGCAAAATTGAGAATTTTACATTTGGGGAATAAGCATTTCTACAGGTTCTTAGAACCCACTTTTTTCAACCCCAGCCGAAGCAAAAATTTTAAGTCCGGCTGGTGTTGAATAAAGCGTGTTCTAAGAACCTGTAGAAATGGGTATTCCCCCAAATATAAAATATCTAATTTACACATGAAGTATATATATATATATATATATATATATATATATATATATATATATACTAATACTATGAAGTCATTTCCTTGTTTCTCTTATCTTATAGTCATCTGCTATAAACTCCATAATTTAAATATAAATAAGCAAAGAATTATTTCGTCAAATCAAATTTGCGTATTTTGAAAAACGTGATTGATATCTCGTTATTCCATGTGAGATTTCACAAAAAATCCACTGCTTGAAAATTTTAATATGGAAATATGTTTATGAAATTTTTCTTTTTTTCTTTCTTGTTTTTTTTTTTTTTTTTTTTTTTTTTTTTTTAGAATATTGCCGTCGAGTTAAAATATCCTTCTGCAGAGTAATAGCTTTTCATTACATTTCTTGTGAAATGTCTTGGAACAATTTACATTTTTTATCAAAATATGTCTCCTCCGAAATTTCAAGTTCTCAACAAGAGTGTTATGATATACCAGCAAAACAACCGCTTCGAATGCGTACCCCAGATAATGCGTTGTGGTGAATTACTTACGCGCAAATACCCTTAGGAATTTTTTTTGTTTGTTCATAATCGTATCGCCCCAAGCAAGACATTTTACTGCAACTGTTTTGCAGGGGGTTACATAGGAGAAAAGTTATAAGAAAGAGTGACAGGTTATAGGAGGTGTCAGGAAGTGGGTAAGAGAAGGATGAGAATAGAATAAAAGTGGAGTAGACAGAGAAAGGAGCATGAGAGAGAGGATGCGAGTTAGCGAGATAGAAGATGAGTATTTACTTTACATTTAAATTTTTGAAGATTATAGTTGTCGAGAAAGCAAGTATGCGGAAGGGAATTCCACAGGCGGGAAGTGCGAGAAAAGAAGCTCCTGGAGTAGAATTTACGTTTACATTTTATTGGTTTCACAGTAAAAGAATGCGACCTAGTTGTTAATCTTGTGGCTCGAGTAAATTTATATATAGGGGACACCAGTGATCTAAGTTCATCGGAGCAGAAGCCGTGAAAGTATTTGTAGAAGAGACCAGGGAAGCCACATTGCGCCGATGAGAAAGTGACTGTATCCGAGCTGCTAAGTCGGGATCTATCATATTACAGATTCTCCGTTGGATTTTGTCAAGGACACCTTGGTGGATAGCAGGAGCACCCAACTAGATATGGCAGCAGTATTCAATGCACGGGCGGGTGGTAGATTTATATCTGTGCAGGATTGTTTCAGGCGGAAAAAAAACTTACTGGTCCAACAAAGAGAACGGACTTTCTTAGCAGTGGATTTAGCTATGGATTCTATATAGTCATTCCACTTGAGGTATTTTGTGAGAGTTAAGCCGAGGAGGCTCAGTGTTTTACTTTCATGCAAATGGCGGGTAGGAGCGATTGTCTGCGATGTTTAATAGGGAGCAGCTTCATTTTGGAAGCATTAAAATTCACGAGCCATTTCTTACCCCAGTCCGCCACGGATCGGAGGTCCTTTTCAAGCTCGGCAGCAAGCTTTGCTTTGTCAGCCTGAGCATATTTTTATTCCGTTTCTTTTCTCCAGCTATGGGTTAAATAACAGGACAGATTGGGTTCTATAGTCTAGTCTCTCTACCGTGGTAGGACGAAATATGCCTACAACCTTTTCTATATATAAATTTACTCATCCGAAGGTCATTGTAAATATTGATCATAACCAATGGTAAAGCTCGCTAGTTCTTATTCTTCAAGATGTTTTACTCCACGACACACAAGTCAAACATATTAATAAAAAATTTGTAGTCTTAGTAGTCATCTCATCAGTGCGGCTAGACAACTATTTGCTTCTGGTCAGCATCGAAACTTGACCGATTTGATGTCAGTCGGAATCTCTACGCTCTAAGCCATAGGCGCATAGAATGTGAGGGGCGAAATACACACGCCAGTCACCAGAAGAACTCAAATCATTGCTGTAGAATAACGCGTAAATCGTAGAAGTGTAACTGTTTTTAAAAGTTTTCTTTTCCAGACAGCTCAATCGTAATGACAGCATAATATATTTGTCATCCACATACAAGCCTATTTCGCTGTATCACAGCTCATCAGTGGTAACTGTTTTTAAAACTTTCCTATCCAAAGGATATATATATATATATATATATATATATATATATATATATATATATATATTTCTTTTTTTCTAAACATATACTGTTAAATATAAGAGACAATGAGTGTCTATTATGTTTAATCATGAGCCGTTCTAAACATCGTATTTTGGCTTTAATATCAGGTGAAAATAAAGACAAAAATTCTCCAACATTTGGATTATTTTTTTAAGTTGGTTTTAAGTTTTCAGCTCACATGAGCCATCGTCAGAGAGGTTACAAATACGTTAACATAAAAACATCCACCATCAGCGATGATTTTATCTTGTGTTAACATAAAACTTTGCTAGACAATGATGACAGTTACCAAAAATAACAAACGCAGTTCGTAAATTTGTAATGCGGTTCTATGACGTCACACCACGTGATAGCTCGAAATGACAACATAACCATATATTAAAATGCAATATAATGTGTTATGACCAGATTTAAACGTGATTTTATTAAGTGTGGGTTGTTTGGATTTAATGTAGATGGCCTCCAATATCTGAAGGTATATATATATATATATTTTTTTTCCATTTCTAAACGAGTTATTACGCGACCTAGGTTTCTACCATGAGTGGTGTCTTCAGGCGATTCGCAATAACCGATTTTACCGTTTACCTTTTTCTTTTTAAGAACGCTCACGTGACGGTGGTTTTTTTGAACGCTCACGTGGCAGAGATCTTTTGAACGCGCAATTTTTAAAATTAAAAGAAATTATAACATTTTTATCCATGGTTGTATGAACCTAATAGGTATTTTTTAGTATGGTTACACTTAGTCATAATTTCCTTTATCGCCTGAAGAAACCACTCATGATAGAAACCTGGGTTGCGTAATAACTCGTTTACAAATGGAAAATATTCAAAATTTCTAGAGTATAATTGTGTTGAACACTTTTTAATAACAATTGTGCACTGGACAAAATTTAATATTATAACCAAAAACTAAATAATTAGACAATATTTAATATTTAGTATAATAGCCTTTTGCTTTGATCACAGCCTTCATTCTGTCAGGCATTGTCATTACAAGCTTCTTCAATGTATCTAATGATATCGCCTGCCAAGCAGCTTGCAATTGTTCTCAAAGTGTGTCTTGCAAAGTAACATAAGATTTTTTTATCCAAAATATCCCATAGATGTTCAATAACATTGAAGTCAGGTCTTTGTGGGGCCCAATTCAAATTCTGAAGCCTTCCTTTCTTTTCATTTTTAGTTAAATAATTCTTACAAATGTTTGGCTTTTCACCCTGTATTTGAATTTCAGTGAGCTTTTTAGAAAAATCACCCCTGTCCTTATACTTTTGCACACTACCGGTAATGTGCAAAGGTCTTAGGAGAGGGGTGATTTTAAACTTTATTTTGATGCCTCATAAAAGATAAAATAGTTCTTGTCCAAATACTTTTGCACAAGGCTATATATATATATATATCATAAATGCAGAGATGGTTGTAACTCAACTGAGAAACGTTCATGCCTACTTCAAAGTTTCGTGAGGCCTCCGTTATGATGTCGTCACTCGTCAGGGGTAAGCTATGTCTTTGGTACATTTTTGTTGTCATTTGCTATATATATATATATATATATATATATATCCAAGTGAATAAAGAACAAATAAAATATTAATTTAAAACAGTGCTCAATATTGACATACAGCTATTAATATTTATTATGTTATAGTTTAGAACATGTACAAATTATAATATATATGTATATATATATATATATATATATATATATATATATATATATATATATATATACTACCGGCCATAATCATTAGCCCCCTCCAGTTTTTTTTAAAAGAAATGATGTATTTTATACTATTTTTAGTATTGATTGCCAAGTAGATAATTCTAAAGGAAAAAAGAATAGTTCTTTTGTTATTACATTGCAAAATTTTACAAGGCAAGGAAGCAAAGATGAACTCGTCTGAGTTACCCTAAATTTTCTTCATGATTTCATTGATTAAACTGCAATATAGTATTATATATTTATAAATTCATTTGATTACACATGTTATTGTGCAGTATTAACAAAATAAAAACATTCTGTTTTCATTTGCAATTACTCACTTGGCAATAAATACTAAAAATAATATGAAATACGTCATGTTTTTAAAACACTGAGCTGTCCTAATAATTATGGCCGGTAGTGAGTGTATATATATATATATATATATATATATATATATATATATAAAGGAAAACTCAACACGTCATTTCAAGTGGTTTGGATTATCGTAAACGATGAGGATAATTCAACAAGTTGAGGATAATCCAATAATCCAAACCACTTGAAATGACGTGTTGAGTTTTCCTTTATATATATATATACATATATATATATATATATATGTGTGTGTGTGTGTGTGTGTAATTAGTTTGTTTTTGGTCATAATTAAATTAAACCAGTACACCCTTGTATTAAAAAGTGTTCAATACATTTATATTGTAGAAAGTTTGAATATTTTTCATTTGGAAATAAGTTATTTTCTCAACCTAGGTTCCAATATTTAGGTATCTTTACGCAATTTACAAGAAATTATTTTACCATTTTTCAAACGCTAGAAACAGGGACTTTTACAAACCTGTGACTGAAGTTTTCAAACAACCAAAAACCTTTTGAAATTAGGGTGGAATTATCTATCGATCTTAGAACACTTTTATCCATGTTTGTTTGATCCTAGTAAGTATCTTTGGGTATGATTACATTTGGACATCATTTTTGATCTTTCATTTAATAACCTTTTTCTAGTAAAAACATAATAGCTAATGTTTCTCCTGGCACAATCTATATAAGTTACCACAGTTGTATGGTTTGGCTATTTTCACTATACTCCGAGTAATATCAGGGTCTTTTACATATTTTCTTTTTGAAATATGTAAAATTATAAGTATATAAATGTAATATAACAATCTGGCCCCACCCGAGGAAGTGATGCAAGCGATGGTGTTTCCCGTCGGTGGAGGGGTCGGCGAGCGGCAGGGCGGGTGTTTGTGAAATACATCCTGTCGAGGCCGGAGCGGATGTCGTTTGACCTTATTTCCGACAGCGGCGGAAATGACTACGGAGGCAAACAGAACAGGTGTCTCTGGGAATTACGTGGGCGTTGCGTGGGCGAGGCAGGACCGGAAGGAAAGTCCCGGTTCTAGAAGACTATATAAAGACCTCGACACATGGATTCGCCAGCAGAGAACGGCCAGTGGAAGCAGAGAAACACCACAGGCAAGACTACACTCCCGTCAACCCATTCTATGTGCGCTCTCACCCTTCCGTTCTCTATTCCACACGGTTCGTCGTCATTAATAAAAATATAACCTTATATTTTTATATATGCGTGTTTGTTGTTTTGTCGTCGTACGGCGATATATAACATAAATACACCTTGATGCATGCAAGTTGCACCAAGAATCACGATAAATATATATCACAACATAATCATATGATATGTCTAAGCTGCAAAATAGTAACCTTACTATAGACAATAGTAACTACTAAAAATAATTGCAACTACTGAAAAAATAGGTCCTGCCAACTAAACCGTCAGTGTATGACCGAAAGTATAGCATCCATTCCGATAACGATGTTGAATTTTATTTTGGCTTTACTGAAAACCAATGGAAATACCAAAATTACAATCATAAATTAACTAGTAATAGTAAACACAGTCAAAGCACTGCCTTCTCTAAATATTTCTGGCAATTAAAAAAAATAACAAAAACCGGTTTATTACCTAGGGTATCATCGCAAAAACAAAATCTTATGATTGAAAAGACAACAGATGTAACTTTATATTTTCTAAAAACACTTACTGTAAAACACTTAAGTAACCCTAATTTACTAAACAAAACAAGTGATTTGATGATAACATGCAAAGATAAAAATAAATATCTGCTCAAATGTGTTGACCCAGGTTGGCATAGATTCTCCTATGTAGACTTTTTCAAACTATTTTAATTTTTAATCTTTTTATTATTAAAGTTTTTTGTTTTATCCTAAAATAAAAACAGTTAACTCCCCTTGACCAAGAGGCGCAAAACACATAATCTCTGTCCAAAAAATATTCTACCTATTAATTTAATTTAGATTTTAATGTACTTTTAAGATTTTAATTTCCTATTTCACGCTAAAGTTTTAGTCCAAATTAAGTTAAATTATACAGATAACAAATTAAAAAATAGCATCACAACATTATAATATATAATTACCATTAATAACGCGAGAAGTAAAAATTCAAATCCCGGAATTGTCAGTTCATAATATGCACTCGATCATTGCGCACGACAGGAAACTCAGAGTTGTGATATAGACAATATATAGAAAATAATACCGTCGGTGATGGTGGAAGTTATTGTATTACCGTCTAAATAACCTCTCTGAAGGTGGCTCATGTGACCCGAAAGCTTAGAACCAAATTAATAAAAATTTATCCAAATGTTGGAGAATTTTTGTCTTTATTTTCAACTGAAATTATAGCCAAAATACGACGTTTAGAACGGCTCATGATTAAACATAATAGACATTCATGGTCTCTTATATTTAACAGTATATGTTCAGAAAATTATTTACTGCCTCGATACACTAAAATATATATATATATATATATATATATATATATATATATATATATATATATCCAACGGAGAATCTGTAATGTTATGGATACCGACTTGGCAGCTCGGCTGCAGTCACTATCCCAACGGCGTGACGTGGCTTCCCTGTGTCTCTTCTATAAATACTTTCACGGCTTCTGCTCCAATGAACTTAGATCACTGGTGCCTCCTAGGAATGAATTTACACGAGCTACTAGATTAGCAACTATGTCCCACCCTTTTACAGTGGAACCGATTAAATATAAGCGCAATTTCTACTCTAACAGCTTCTTTTCACGCACTTCCCACCTGTGGAATTCCCTTCCATGTACTTGCTTCCCCGACAGCTACAATATCCAGGAATTTAAATGTAAGGTCAATAGACATCTCCTATCTCACTAACTCGCATCCATTCTCTCATGCTCTTTTTTCATCTACTCCACCCCCATTACACCGGTATTCTCATCCGTCTATTACCCTCCTTCTGACATTTCATATAACTAACCCCTCTTTCTCATCACTTTCCCCAATGTAACCCCCTGCGCAACAGTGGCAGTAGAATGCCTTGCTTGGGGTGAGATTATATATATATATCATTTGAAAACGAATTATATTAAGCAACCCTGGTTTCTACCATCTGCTGTGTTCAGGCGATTTGCAATAACCGATTTTACCGTTTTTTAAGAACGGGAATATTTTATGAACGTGTAATTTTTTAAATTAGAAGTTATGACGTTTTCACCCATGGTTGTATGATCCTAATAGGTAATTTTTTGGTATGGTTATATTTAATCATAATTTTCATTCTTTCATTCAGTAATTCATTTTTGTTTTGGAATAACGTAATAGCTAACTTTTCTTCTTGACACTGCCTACATATTTTGCCACCATTGTACGGCTTGGCTGTTTTCGCTATTCCTCACGTTATGTCTGAATCTTTTCCATATTTTAATTTCAACTGCCACAGGTGGCTAGCTAATTTTGTATAATTTTTAAAGTTTTCTGGTATAAATGTAGACTTGTGATTAAAACACCTGGTCTTAAATGTATCTTTGGTTGATCCCCAAAATATTTTGTTTCGACCATTTAAGTCATGTACTTTTGCTTTGTAAATAACTTCTTTCGTTTTACAAAATCCTTGAAGAGGGCATTTATTTTGTCCCTGTAGTTACATTCCGTATTATTTATCTAAATAATTTTAATATTAAAAAATTAAAAAAACATTTTTTTAATTTATATTGGCTCTGTAATTTTAATTACATTGAGCTTTCCTGCTGTATCATTTTTTAATATTAAAATTATTTAATATTAATTAGAGTCAGGTTCTTGGAATTTACCTTCCTACTTTTCCGTTTCGGATTAAAGTAATGTAATATATATATATATATATATATATATATATATATATATATATATATATATATATACTGTAATGCTTGATACAATGTTTTTATAAATTAATAAAAATCACCTGAGGATGAAGCCAGCAACATAAAGGGCTGGCTTCGAAACATGAAAATTTTTGTGTAGTGATACTATGAATTTATAAAAACATTGTAACAACCATTACAGTATAACGGTCTACATTTGTATCGAGCACTCTTTATAAAAGTAAATGCATAAACAAAAGGTTAATAAACCTACGAGTTCAAAAATTTAGTTACAATACTATATATATATATATATATATATATATATATATATATATATATATATACTCTGGAAAAATAGTAGACTTTGATAAACAGTAGCTACTCTGGCATGTACGCATCGCTCATTCAGTGAGATGAATTAGAGCGCTCTAGCTATTGGGCGCGTATAATGATATGCGCTAAAAAGTCCGCCTACTTAAAATTTACGGAACTCCCATAGCCCAGAGGTAGAGTCGCCGACTGATGCCATTTCGGTTGGGTTTCAATCCTGGGTAAAAAGCAATCGGAGTCTAACCGTACTGATGAACTGTGATACGGCGAAACAGATCTGTCTGCAGATGACAATATATATATATATATATATATATAAATATATATATATATATATTTTCTAGACATATTCTATTAAATATAAGAGACAATGAATGTCTATTATGTTTAATCATGTGCCGTTCTAAACGTTGTATTTTTGCTTTAATTTCAGTTGAAAATAAAGACAAAAATTCTCCAACATTTGGATAATTATTTATTGGTTTTCTTCTAAGCTTTCGGCTCACATGAGCCATCTTCAGAGAGGTAGTTTAAACTGAAATATTATAAAATCCACCATCACCGACGATTTTATTTTGTGTTGACATAAAACTCCGCTTGGCAACGGCAATAATTACCAAAAATAATAAACGCAGTTCTTAAGTTTGCGATGCGGTTTTATGACGTCACACCGCGGGATAGCGCGAAATGACAACAAAACCATCTAGTCAAATGCAATATAATATGTTATTTCCTGTTTTAAAGTTGATTTTATTGAGTGTTGGTTGTTTTGATTTGATGTACATGGCCTCCAATATCTGCAGGTTCCTCTTACTGTGTGTATGAGTAAGGATCACCGTATTGTTGACCAAAATCTGTCTGATATTACCTACATGTTTATGTTTTTCAGAGAAATGTTGTTTAATAGTACTCTGATCAGAAAGATGACATGTAAGTCTACGGGAGAGCGTGGTTGTGGTAAAACCAATCTGATCAGAAATATTAATAACAAACTCCCATTCCTTGATGTATTCATTGATTCTAGCACACATAAATTTACTACTTCTCTATATAGGAAACCAACTAGCATAAATTCGTGTCTTCTTAATTATAATAGTGAATGCCCCCGACGATATAAGTTAGCTGTTATAAAAAACTTACTTCAACGCACACAAATGATATCTTCTTCCAAATCTATATTTTATAAAGAATTACACAACATTAAGCAAACACTAGTCAATAATGGATTTCCTAACTCCGTTATTGATCAACAAATTAAAATGTATCTCAACAAACTTAACAATAGCTCTAACAATAATGATAATATTAATAATAATGGTTTACATCAAAATAAACATAACACTATTAACTTATACTATTGCAACCAAATACATAATAATTATAAACAAGATGAAAAAACTCTCAAAAACATAATACGTAGAAATGTTAAACTAGTGGATAGTAATAATCAAATTAAACTCATTATATATTATAAAAAGTTTAAAACAATTGAGCTCATAGTTTATAATAACCCAACAGGCACTAAACTAAATTCTTTACAAAAAACCAATGTAGTGTACCAATTTACATGCCCATTCAGAGATTGCATCTCTGATACTACTCAAAAACCTAGTACATATATTGGTTTTACCACAACCACGCTCTCCCGTAGACTTACATGTCATCTTTCTGATCAGAGTACTATTAAACAACATTTCTCTGAAAAACATAAACATGTAGGTAATATCAGACAGATTTTGGTCAACAATACGGTGATCCTTACTCATACACACAGTAAGAGGAACCTGCAGATATTGGAGGCCATGTACATCAAATCAAAACAACCAACACTCAATAAAATCAACTTTAAAACAGGAAATAACATATTACATTGCATTTGACTAGATGGTTTTGTTGTCATTTCGCGCTATCCCGCGGTGTGACGTCATAAAACCGCATCGCAAACTTAAGAACTGCGTTTATTATTTTTGGTAACTATTGCCGTTGCCAAGCGGAGTTTTATGTCAACACAAAATAAAATCGTCGGTGATGGTGGATTTTATAATATTTCAGTTTAAACTACCTCTCTGAAGATGGCTCATGTGAGCCGAAAGCTTAGAAGAAAACCAATAAATAATTATCCAAATGTTGGAGAATTTTTGTCTTTATTTTCAACTGAAATTAAAGCAAAAATACGACGTTTAGAACGGCTCATGATTAAACATAATAGACATTCATTGTCTCTTATATTTAATAGAATATGTCTAGAAAATTACTTGCTGCCTCGATATACTAAATATATATATATATATGTGTGTGTGTGTGTGTGTGTGTGTATTTATATATAAGATGTTGTTTTAGGGATATGCTGTATTTATACTCAGTATCAGAGATAAGACGCAAGTAAATCTAATAACTGCCTTGAGTGGCTCTTGGGCCTAGTAGTAAGTAAACAATAGTGCAACATAAAGTTCACTTGATTTTCACAGCTCTATATCCACTATCCTTTTGGTTTTCAAATTTCTTAGCAGAATATTTTATTAATTTTTTTACTTATGTCGCGTGGTGTAAAACATCTCGAAGGAAGATGGCGGGCTTCACCATTGGCCATGAGGTATAATTATATAATGTCGCTCACTCACTGACCTGCGGATGAGTAAATTTATATATAGAAAGTGTTGTAGGCATTTCTTTGTCCTGTCGCGGTAGAGAGACTAGGCTTTCCGCGTACAGAAATCTTTTCAAGTCATATGAGAATGAGAGATCTTAAGGCTCGTCAATTTGACGTATCTTCTAGCGTAACTTCCGGCTGAATTCGTTTGTTTCGGGAAGTTAGCTTCGCCGCGAATTTGATGCCATCTCTTTGGGAGTGACAGCAAACTAGTTTCTCATAAGTGGACTTTAACGTTAGCCGATGAAAGGAATCCATTGTTAGTCACAGCTAATTGGTCACGATCGCCTGCACACACACACACACACACACACACACACACACACATATATATATATATATATATGTGTGTGTGTAAAGGGTGCGAGGGATCAATTGTCTTGTAAATTACGTAAAATTGAAAGTAACATTAATGTTATAAAATCTAGACGTCTGTCTTATTTTTAGAAGAGGTGAAAGAGATTCAGAAGTCGTCTGGAGGCGGTGGTGGAAGTCAATGGCAATTTTATTGTAGAAATTTAATCTTTAGTACTTCACGATACATCTATTTGCAAAGATTACACTAAAGATATATTAAATTACTAAATAAAATCGCCGTTGGTTTGACTTCGACCGTCGATTAAATTTTCACATTTATGTGCATGGCATAGATATCATGAATAAAACCGTTCACAGTTCTCTTTTTGAGTTATATATATATATATATATATATATATATATGTGTGTGTGTGTGTGTGTGTGTGTGTGTGTTATATATACACATATGTGTGTGTGTGTCTGTGTGAAATAATCTGTTTGAACATTGTTTTTTATCGATACTCGTATTTAAATAGCTATTCGGTTTATAATCAAACAGTATAAATATTTATATCTACCGGTTTTGATTATTTACGATAAATTTTGTTACGCAAATGTGTGTGATTCGGCAGGATTCGAACCTGGGACCCCTATTCACATAGGGGAAGCCACCAATTGACCTTGCGCGTGTTAGACCCCTCGCCCACAAATAACCAACAATCTACACGAAGTCGAATCAACCTTATGTAACACAATTTTCGATTCACCATCTCTGCACTGAAATGTATCGTAATGTCAACAAATATAAACATACACTATTACGGAAATTCACGAAGATTAATGAAATGGTTTTAAACAACAGACAATTTGAAATTATTTTTTAAACATTATTTTTGACCGATATAGTTGGTAATAATGTTATTATTAAGAATTATGCCCTATTTTTAGTTAGGGTTAGGGTTAGGGTTAGGGTTAGTAAAATCAAAGTTATAGCGAGCAGTGTTTCTGTGTAATACGAGAGTTTGAAAGTTTTCTCAAACGTAAAAATCTCCAGTGTGCTCGTAGATGCAGGCTTTTAGATCAGATGATGTTTCCACATGGATATGCGTTGTGGTGCAGTGGATATCGACTCGGAACGATAAACCGGGTTGCCGAGTTCGAATTCCAGTTGAATTTCTTGCATTCACTTACGCACGAATACCATTGGGAAAGGTAGTAATCCGTTTCTTCTTTCCAGTTATGTGTTAAATTCTACAGCCTTGGCTGGCAACCGGTCTACCGCAGAAAGCAATGGCCACCTACTGTGGGATAATCTTCTGCCCAGTCAGTCATGTCTCTTTCGAGACAAGATCGCCCAAAGCGTGTTTCACGTATAGCACTTAACTGAACTGATGTTTCCCCTACAAACTTTTTTTTTTGCATTGTAAACAATTTATTTGGTAGAGAAAGTCACTTATATTAGTGTTGGGTTTATTTTCTATCCTAATTACATCTTCGATTGTCTTGCAGGTCGTGATAATTATCCTAAATTAGAGATGAGTAATTTGTTTCTGTTTTCAGTCAAAAGTGTGCTGGAAAGTCGGATTAGCAATTTTATTTAAGTTTCTATGTTTGGATTTGTGGATTTTGCAAGCTTTTTTTTTCAGAATTGAAGATAACATGACGTGGGTAGTGAAGAAATCTGAATGTTTTCTCAATATATTTCATGTAAGTATTCAAGAATACATATTCTAATGACCGTGAGATAGATAAGTTTGAATTAGTTTGAGTTTTGATTAACGCCTTATCAGCCTCTGTGGGTTATTCAATGCCAAAAAAAGTGGGGGTTTAAGATATTTTTTACATGTTCATTTGTCTTTATTCTTTTTTATTTTAGAAAACTGAAAATGTCTTCTAGTTTTGTATTTAAACAATGTTTTACTGAGAATAATGTTTTCCTTAAAAAATGTTTTATAGTTATGTTTTTCTTCAAAATGTATACTTTTCTATAAAAGTCTATTTTTATGTATATGTCTCTATAAAAGTGTATTTTTATGTATATGTCTCTATAAAAGTGTATTTTTATGTATATGTCTCTATAAAAGTCTATTTTTATGTATATGTCTCTATAAAAGTCTATTTTTATGTATATGTCTCTATAAAAGTCTATTTTTATGTATATGTCTCTATAAAAGTCTATTTTTATGTATATGTCTCTATAAAAGTGTATTTTTATGTATATGTCTCTATAAAAGTGTATTTTTATGTATATGTCTCTATAAAAGTCTATTTTTATGTATATGTCTCTATAAAAGTCTATTTTTATGTATGTCTCTATAAAAGTCTATTTTTATGTATATGTCTCTATAAAAGTCTATTTTTATGTATATGTCTCTATAAAAGTCTATTTTTATGTATATGTCTCTATAAAAGTCTATTTTTATGTATATGTCCCTATAAAAGTCTATTTTTATGTATATGTCTCTATAAAAGTCTATTTTTATGTATATGTCTCTATAAAAGTCTATTTTTATGTATATGTCTCTATAAAAGTCTATTTTTATGTATATGTCTCTATAAAAGTCTATTTTTATGTATATGTCCCTATAAAAGTCTATTTTTATGTATATGTCTCTATAAAAGTCTATTTTTATGTATATGTCTCTATAAAAGTCTATTTTTATGTATATGTCTCTATAAAAGTGTATTTTTATGTACATGTCTCTATAAAAGTCTATTTTTATAATTTCATAACGTTTTGACCCCACTTTTGGGGTTAACTATTTGCCCATAGCTGGGACCCTAACAGGTGCTACCACTCCGGGTAAGGGTGGACATGGGAACAGCAGAAATAAGAGATGGTTTCATGCTCCTCACAACCTCCCAATCAGAGGTTTTGCTGCCAGATACCGTGAGATAGAATCCTATAATTAGTTCAAAATTCATTTTTTGACTCTGGAGGGATTAAAAATTAATTAGATCGTATTTGTTTGTGGCTTTACCCTAAACTTTAAAATTCAATTTCTTATTGTTGCATATTAATAAGATGTCGAGGAAGTAGTAAAGAGCCGTTTATAAAATTCGTGTGTGAATTCAATGGTAGGTTTAATATTGAGGTTAATTATTATTTCTAATATTATTAATTATTAATTATTATTAATTATTATTTCTCATATTATTAATTATTAATTATTATTAATCATTATTTCTAATATTATTAATTATTAATTATTATTAAGTATTATTTCTAATATTATTAATTATTAATTATTATTAATTATTATTTCTAATATTATTAATTATTAATTATTATTAATTATTATTTCTCATATTATTAATTATTAATTATTATTAATCATTATTTCTAATATTATTAATTATTAATTATTATTAATTATTATTTCTAATATTATTAATTATTAATTATTATTAATTATTATTTCTAATATTATTAATTATTAATTATTATTAATTATTATTTCTAATATTATTAATTATTAATTATTATTAATTATTATTTCTAATATTATTAATTATTAATTATTATTAATTATTATTTCTCATATTATTAATTATTAATTATTATTAATCATTATTTCTAATATTATTAATTATTAATTATTATTAATTATTATTTCTAATATTATTAATTATTAATTATTATTAATTATTATTTTTCATATTATTAATTATTAATTATTATTAATCATTATTTCTAATATTATTAATTATTAATTATTATTAATTATTATTTCTAATATTATTAATTATTAATTATTATTAATTATTATTTCTCATATTATTAATTATTAATTATTATTAATCATTATTTCTAATATTATTAATTATTAATTATTATTAATTATTATTTCTAATATTATTAATTATTAATTATTATTAATTATTATTTCTAATATTATTAATTATTAATTATTATTAATTATTATTTCTAATATCATGAGGAGACAATAAAAGAACATCATCACTATATGTCAGGTAAGTAAAGCTTTTTAATATGATGTGTTTAAATAGACTGGATTATATAGATTCTAAAAAAAAGGGCAAGCAAAGACATCACTAATAGGGGAACCCCTAGACCAACCAAATTTATGTTAAAATAATCGTTCATGAGAAATATTAAAATCAAAAATGCCTTTCGACCGGTTTCGTTCCCCACTCGACTGAACTGTAACGGGAAATATTCTGAGAAACTAGATACATATATCATTGGAGACATGAATGAAAGAGAGGTGGAAAAATTATTTTGCTAAAAGTTGTTTCACCTGAAGATGCTAAAGACCCAACAAAGCAAGCACAAGTAAACAGTTTCTTTGGATCTGATAAATAGCTATAAACATCGTCTCCAACGCCTTCAGATGAAACAACGAGTGTGACCTGGCCAAAACATAGAACCAGTCCACACTGGCATTTATTACCCCCCCCCCACTAGGGGAGTTGCGTATTAATAAGATGTCGATAAACTGGTAGAGAACTGTCTATAGCATTCGTCTGTGAATTCAGTGGTAGGTTTAATATTGAGTTTAATAATTATTTCTAATATCATGAAGATATAATCATCACTATATGTCAGGTAAGTAAAGCTTTTTAATATGATGTGTTTAAATAGACTGGATTATATAGATTCTAAAAAAAAAGGGCAAGCAAAGACATCACTAATAGGTGAACCCCTAGACCAACCAAATTTATGTTTATAGATAATATTGTTGAAAGAGAAGAAACAGTGGTCAGTGATGAATTTACAGAGTTTTATAAATTTTGTTGACGGGTACAGGAAGCTATTCTTTGGATTTTCCGAAGGGGTTTCTCAATGTTTTCAGGTATTTTGTGATGATCCTCACTGGGTACCCCCTACTTTTGGCCGTGTGCCACGTCTAAGCTAAGCTTAGAAAATCACCTTCCTTCAGGTTTGGGGGTTTGGCGCAGGGGTAACAACCCTGCCCCATAAAAACAGTTGGCTGCGGAAACAGCAAAAACGCTTCCCTACACGCTATTGGGTGTAACGGAAATGTTTATTATTATTTATTGAGAATAAGAAAATTTCTCAAAAATAAAAAAAAAAACGATTTTAAAAAACTGTTGTGCTTCTACTAGACTGAATTCCGCTACACTTTTTCAAATTATAGTCAGCAATGTAACATTAAACAGCAATTGAATTTTAAAAGAATGATTAACAATTTTGAAAACTTTTTCTCAACAAAAGACGGCAATCCACTATCAATAAACCTTTTTTTAAATCCCAGCGCGAACGTGTTAAAAAGCCTTTTGAAGTACCGGAAATTATTTATTTATGTTGCATGAGAAAATTTATTCCACCAACATCAGAATTTAAATCCTTTTCAAAGAATGGTCCATTAAAAACAGGAATAACCCACTGGTTGTCTCTTGGCAGTCTTTTGTTGCAAACGACAAAAAATGGTCGAATGTTCCGGAAACAATAGCCACAGTTTAACAAGATACTTTACTGTTTAATTTAATATATATATATATATATATATATATATATATATATATATATATATACTGTTTAACTTAAAATACATATATATAACATATATATATATATAATATAGTATAATTATATGGTTATGTCAATTTTACATTGCCACATGGAAATTTCTATGTTTCGAGATCAATTCTCATCATCAGGGAATGTTGGTGTGGTTGTGCAGACGATTTACATTTAAATGTAAATGTTCGGTAGAAGAAGGCAGACCTTTTAGCGCATATATTATCATTATACGCTCCCATATATATATATATATATATATATATATATATATATATATATATATTACGCATCGTTTTTTTTTCAGCAATGAATTAGAACACTCTCAGCTATTGGGAGTGTATAATGATAATATACACGCTAAAATGTCTGCCTTCTTCTACCAACCCCCCTAGCTCAGAGTAGATTCGCCGACTGCCACCAATGCAATCGGGTTTCTAATCCTCGATAAAAAGCATTCGGATGTTTAACTGTACTGATGAGCTGTGATACAGCGAAACAGATCTATCTACGGATGATAATATATATATATATTATGGATGATCTGAAGATTGCGTTCAAACATAAAACAAACTATTACATTTGAAGGTACATTGCTCACATTTATATTTTTGTGGGCTTCGTATATTGTATATTCTTTGGGTCGGTGTGGAATAATACTAAATTTCTTCATGATTGCCAGTGAACATGACAAAATTTTGCTGAATTGTTATACAATATCTTAGTCGGTGTCAGACAAATTGATTGATGTTTTTGCAAAAAAATGGCTAAAGGTAGTATATTGATTTTAGAAGATAAAATAATTATTGACAACAATAAACCTTCTATATATGTAAATACATAGATAACATATTCGTTTTAGCTAAGAATATCGATCAAATTACACATCTTAAAAACAAATTTGAAAGTCAATCCGTCTTCAAATTTCCATTAAAACTTACTAACAAAATCTCATTCCTTGATTTACTACTTCTCTATATAGGAAACCAACTAGCATAAACTCGTGTCTTCTTAATTATAATAGTGAATGCCCCCAACGACATAAGTTAGCTGTTATAAAAAACTTACTTCAACGCACACAAATGATATCTTCTTCCAAATCTATATTTTATAAAGAATTACACAACATTAAGCAAACACTTGTCAATAATGAATTTCCTAACTCCGTTATTGATCAACAAATTAAAATGTATCTCAACAAAGTTAACAATAGCTCTAAAAATATTGATAATATTAATAATAATGGTGTACATCAAAATAAACATAACACTATTAACTTATACTATTGCAACCAAATACATTATAATTACAAACAAGATGAAAAATCTCCCAAAATATAATATTAATGTTTAACATTTATTGACATGAATCTCTTCAGTAATTTTTAAAATCACCAACACTTCTTGGTTTTCAACTATAAGCTTTGACCTTCAGTATTTCTCAAAAGAAGAAATCTTATGGGATTAAGTCAAGCGAACGTGCTGGCCAATAAAATGGACCTCTTTCGCCAACCTATTTCTCAGGAAATGTTTCATTAAGATACTCACAGATTGCTCTTAAATAATGTAGAGGGAATATAATAAACACCATTGTCATAAAATAAACGATACTCAAATGTATTCCACCTATTGTCTACCATTTTTTAATCATGAAATGTTAAACCAGTGGATAGTAATAATCAAATAAAAAAATTCAAAACAATTGACCTCATAGTCTCTAATAACCCTACAAGCACTAAACTAAATTCTCTAAAAAACAAAAACAAAACAAAACAAAAAAAAAACAATGTAGTGTATCAATTTACATGCCCGTTTAGAGATTATATCTGTGGGTACTAACAATAAAACCACGACACATATTAGAGGCTATTGAGTAGAAATCATTATACGCCAGAATGCAGTTATTTTAAGCGATACAGATTGTGCAGCAATCGTACAGGAACGATTCATTCACTGTTTGTGCAGTGCTCGGTCCGCACAGAATTTGCCTATGTTAAAAACGGTTAATATTAAGTAACTGTTGTGGGGGTTCTCTCTTTAGTTTCTTTTCTCGCACTTTCCGACTGTAGAATTCCCTTCCACATGACTGCTTCCCCGTCGGCTACAATCTCCAGGAGTTTAAATGTAAGGTCAATAGACACCTCCTAACAAACTAACTCGCTTCCATTCTTTCAAACACTCTTCCCACCCACCCAACTATCTATCACCCCCCTTCTGACATTTCCTATATCTAATCACTCTTTCTATATACCTTCCCCTATGTAGCCCCAAGCGCAATAGTGGCGGTGGAATGCCTTGCTTGGGGTGAAATGATTAAAAAAAAAAAGAAAAAGAAAGGATGGACTCGTCCAGTGTATACTTATACTACTGCTATAGAAGCGAGACGAGAGAACCCCGCATTTTCACGCGGTAGTTCCATTGACACTGTCAGCTCTCTGCCTTCGAGTGGAGAGTATTAACCCAGTTGTGACTCTTCCGAATGGTAGAGTCACGACTGGGCCAAATTAGACAGATATTTTTGGCTGGGTTATATGGTCCGGACAACCCACGTTAAAAAGGTCTTGTGCCACATTTTGCCCTAGTGGGAGGGGGAAATTAATACTGAATACCGCGTTTTCACGGAGATAACCGGAGAATACGAGAGTCCAGAGAGAGATTAGCCGTCACCACACAATATTTCATAGTAGCTCTGTGCTCCATTCATCGAAAAGATTATTACGCCGTACCCGTCAGCTTCCGGCGCGGACATACTCAATATACTACGGCTTCACCTCCAGTGACTTGTACATATACTTTTTACTAACCCGCATTCCTGGACTACTAATCTTCATTCAAGTCTGTATCCTTACGTTAATACACTTATCTTCTCTCTCAATTTCTGGTCGTTGTTCATTTATATGTTCCCGGGTTCCACAACAGTTACATAAGCCGTCACTGTGCAGACAGAAAATGCATTTTATCGGCTTTCTGTCTTTTAGAACGAATTTGAGCTAAATTCTCCCGTTTTATACTCACCTGGAATAATTTACATGAGCCAATTTCCCATATAACCTACTTCTTTTCTTTACCCCTATTTTACCAATAGATTTTACCAATAAATTTTACCAATAAATTTTATCAATAAATTTTACCAATAAATTTTATCAATAAATTTTATCAATAAAGTTTAATAATAAATTTTATCATTAAATGTTATCAATAAATTTCATTAATAAATTTTATCAATAAACATTATCAATAAACTTCAATAAATTTTATTAATAATTTTTATCAATAAATTTTATTAATACATTTTATCAATAAATTTTACCAATAAAGTTTATTAATAAATTTTATCATTAAATGTTATCAATAAATGTTATTAATAAATTTTATCAATAAACTTTATCAACAAACTTTATCAATAAATTTTATTAATAATTGTTATTAATAAAGTTGTTTATTAGTCATGGTTACTTTTCTCCCCGGGAGAGCTGTTTTTCTTTGTCAATCAAAATTTCCAACATTATTTTTTTTCTGATGCGATGATCGAAGTGAATCTCTTATGAAAGAAGAAGATATTCTTTAGTTTCAAATCTGTGTATAAGTTCTTTGGCAACAAATTTATATATATATATATATATATATATATATATATATATATATATATGTATGTATTACGGAAATTAACGAAGATTAACGAAACTTGGTAATAAACAACCGACAATTTGAAATGATTTGTTTGAACATTATTTTTGATCGATACTCGTATTTAAGTAGATATTCTGTTTTTAATTAAACAGTATTGTATATTTATATCTACTGGCCTGATTATTTACGATAAATTCATTTCAAATATATATATATATATATATATATATATATATATATATCCAATCTATCCTATTCATTAACCCATAACTGGAGAGATGTGATGGATTAATACCTTTCCTAAGGGTATTTGTGCGTAAGTGAATGCAAGGAATTCAAGTGGAATTCAAACTCGGCACCTTGATCTCTCGTTTCGTGTCGATATCCACTGTATTATAACGCAAAAGTGTTCCTGATTATCCAAAAACAATTAGAATAACAGAGGTGATTTTCTAAGCACTGTTTAGATGTGGCACAAGGAATGGTAAACTTTGAAAAAATAGTAGCTACTCTCGCATCTACACATCGTTTATTCAGTAATAAATTTGAACACTCTTAGCTACTGGCTTATATTTACATTTAAAAATAGTGTTTCTTTTGACAAGGAATATTATTCCAACAATACTTGTATATATATATATATATATATATATATATATATATATATATATATATATATATATTATTTATTCATAAATTATAACATGGATATGTTACAATATCACTGCAAAAGTAGCCATTTTGTTTCAAACAAAGCGGCCATAATATATGGAACGGAAACAACAAAGACATAAATATGTGTATTACTTAAAAAGTAATGCATAATAAGCAATGAAATTTTTGCCGAATAAAGATTAGGGCGTAATGTATAAATATTATACAAAGTTACAATGATTTACATAATAATGGCTACTTTTGTAGTGATATTGTAACATATCCATGTTATAATTTATGAATAAATAATATTATTAGCTCTACTTTTGTATTGAGCACTTTTTAAAAATAGTGTTTTTTTGGACAAGGAAAATTATTCCAACAATACTTGTATATATATATATATATATATATATATATATATATATATACAAAATTTCCTGAGAAATAGGTTGGCGAAAGAGGTCCATTTTATTGGCCAGCACGTTCGCTTGACTTAATCCCATAAGATTTCTTGTTTTGAGAAATACTGAAGGTCAAAGCTTATAGTTGAAAACCAAGAAGGGTTGGTGATTTTAAAAATTACTGAAGAGATTCATGTCAATAAATCAATACACAAAGAGTCTTGTGCAAAAAATCATCATCGAAACGTCACGGGTAGACCTCAAAGCTGAGTAAATTGGAGTAGATAGACTAAACTATCGCCCAGTTCACACTCCAACCCTCGTCTATTGAATAGGTGAAGAGGCTCATCCCTTGTTTCCTGTTTAGGATGCGGTTTCCGGTTTTCTCTTTTCCAATCTTCTCACTTTTTTTTCAATTGGAGTAGATAGACTAAAATATCGCCCAGTTCACACTCCAACCCTCGTCTATTGAACAGGTGAAGAGGCTCATCCCTTGTTTCCTGTTTAGGATGCGGTTTCCGGTTTTCTCTTTTCCAATCTTTTCACTCCTATGTAGCCCCCTGCACATCAGTGGCGTTACCGCCTTGCTTGGGGTGATAAGATGAAAAAAAAAATTCTCATGGACAACAGGTTAACCGTTTTTGTTTTATTATACACAAGAAAATTTAGCTGTCAATGTAAGAATTGTATCAATAAGTATAATTGTGTATGTTATCGCAAAATAAATGTTATAATTTACTGTCCACCTGCTTTTTTACTACCTGGTACGTATATATATATATATATATATATATATATATATATATGTATATATATATATATATGAGTGAATACAGAACGAAGAAAGAATTCTTACAACGTCCAAAACATTAATTTAAAACAGTGCTCGATATATAATATATAGATCTGTGAATATTTATCATAAATTATATTTATTATATTTTTGTACATATTCTTTTACATACTGCCTGATGAGACGTTGAAGTTTCAATGTCGAAACAAATGTACCTTTGTCGTGGATATATATAGAAAGAATTATGTACATGTTCTAAAATATAATTTATAATATATATATATATATATATATATATATATATATATAAGCTCTCACACTCTGATTATGCACTCTTGAAGAATGGTAGACGTTGAAAAACAGTAGCTTCTCTGGCATCTACGCATCGTTCATTCAGAAATTACTTAGAACACTCTCAGCTATTGTGTTTGTATAATACACGCTAAAATGTCTACCTCCTTCTACCGAGCGCCCGTAGCTCAGAGGTAGAATCGCCAATTAACGCCAATTCGGTCGGGTTTCAATCCTGGGTAAAAGGCAATCGGCTGTCTAAATGTACTGATGAGTTGTGATACAGCGAAACAGATCTGTTTGCGGATGACTATATATATATATATATCCACTGCACCACAAACAAGACGTTAAAATTTCCCTTCTCTGACCCCATGCGCCGATGGTTTAGGGAGTAGAGACTCCAACTGACACCAAATCGGTCGAGTTTTCGATCCCGGCCAGAAGCAAGTGGATATGTCTAGCCACACTTATGAGCTGTGATACAGCGAAACAGGCTTGTATGTGGATGACTAATATATATATATATATATATATATTGGGTGATAATTAGAATGTCGAACTTCGATTAAGCACCTGATGAATGATTGCAAAATGCCTGAAACTACGCGTCTTCAAATTGATTTGAAAATTTATCGTAAATAATCAGGCCAGTAGATATAAATATATAATACTGTTTAATCTACTTAAATACGAGTATCGTTAAAAAATAACGTTCAAGCAAATTGTGGGTTGTTTATAACCAAGTTTCGTTAATCTTCGTTAATTTCCGTAACATGTTTACATTTGTTGACATTACGATACATTTCAGAGCAGATGTGGTTGTTGCGATGAATCGAAAACTGTGTTATATAGGTTTGATTAAAACCTCGTTTAGGCTGATAGTCATTCGTGATCGAGAGGTCTAAGACGTGTCAGATCACATAGTAGCTTCCTCTGTGTAGACAGGGATCGCAGGTTCGAATCCTACCGAATAACACACATTTTTGTAATAAAAATCTATCGTAAATAATAAGGCCGGTAGATATAAATGTATAATAATATTTCATTAAAAACAGAATATCTACTAAAATACGAGTATCGATCAAAAATACCAAAATCTTCCATATTACTATAGTACATAAACAAAGCTAAATTGAATTATGCTAGTTCGAGTTCAAATTCCAGCTGAATCCATTGCATTCATTTACGCACAAATACCCTTGGGAAAGGTATTAATCCGTCTTCTTCCCTCTAGTTATAGATTAAATGGCAGGACAGATTGTGTTCTATCGCCTTGGCTGGCAACTAGTCTACCGCAGAAATAGCAACCTACTGCGGGATAATCTTCTGCCCAGTCAGTCATGTCTCTTTTTAGACATGATCGCCCAAGCGTGTATCACGTATGGCACTTAACTGACTGACTGAATATAACAGTTGGAATAATGATTAAGATTTATACTGGTCATAAAGTGGGGGATCAGTTTATTACTTCATAACAATAGGAAACCGATCCCCCACTTATTACTATATAATAATATAATGCATTTTTCCCCTGTAGCTATGAGTCAAATAACAGGACAGATTGGGTTCTATAGCCTTGGTCGGCAACCAGTCTACCGCAGAAAGCAATGGCAACCTACTGCGGGATAATTTTCTGCCCAGTCAGTCATGTCTGTTTTTAGACATGATCGCCCAAGGGTGTATCACGTATGGCACTTAACTGACTGACTGAATATGATAGTTGAAAACATGATTAAGGCTTCTAGTGGTCATAAAGTGAGGGATCAGTTTTATATTGTTATGAAGTAATAAACTGATCCCCCACTAATTACTATTTAATAATATAATACATCTCTACCACCTCTACCTATGAGTCAAATAACAGGACAGATTAGGTTCTATAGCCTTGGATGGCAACCATTCTACCGCAGAAAGCAATGGCAACCTATTGCAGGATAATCTTCTACCCAGTCAGTCATGTCTCTTTTTAGACATGATCGCCCAAGCGTGTATCACGTATGGCACTTAACTGACTGGTTAATGGCGCTATGGTGGTGATTTGATTCCTTGTTGATGTATTTGTGATTGTGTGAATCTTTAGCGTACGGTTGATTCAGGCCATTGTTCAGGTGAAAAGTGATGTCTAAGAAGATGACAACTTCTGTGTTAGTAGTGGTAGTTATATTTAGATCGTTCTCTGTGAGAATCTTAATTAAAACTTGTCTAAGTCTATCCGTTTGTTTTGAATTTGTTCTATCTATTATCTCTGTTGAGACCGGTGGTTTTAATTTAATATGAGCACTGTTTTATTAGCACCTGAGCAATATTTTTTATATAAGTGCGTATAGTTGAGTGTATGCCATAGGTATATTTATAAATTCGCACACACACACACACACACACACACACACACACACACACACACACACACACACACATATATATATATATATATATATATTTGAATATATATATATGTGTGTGTGTGTGTGTGTATATATATATATATATATATATTCAAAACAATATGTAAACAAAATAAGTACCACGCATACATAATATGTAAACAATATAATATCTATAACAAATTGCACACATATATATATATTGATATTTATAATTATATACATACATATTTCACACACACACACATACACACACACACACACACACACACACACACACACATATATATATATATATATATATATATATATATATATATATATATATATTATCATTTATGTAAAATATATTACAAATAAACTAAAAGGATCGAAAATAAAATAATTCCGAATATTTTTTGTCGTTTTTACACTTTCCAATTGAAAGTCTCATTTTAATTGTTGTGATATCCTTCCGAAATAAAAAAATTGGAAAATGAACAAATTTTACAATTTTTGTTTAGTTCTCTATTCAGAGGAAACAGAATTATTTTTTACTATAATTCTATAAGCGCTTGGTATTTATATGAAAATATATTTCTACTATTTTCTCAAGAAAAAAAAAATATAAATATAATTGTGCATATAATAAGTACAGAAATGTTTTGTATTTGCCAAAAATTAATAGAAATTCGATAAATGTGAATGTATTCAAATTTCATTTCTATTCATATTTTAACATTCACCAAACTAGTGATCTGTCAATAGTGATCTTTGGACTATTTACCGATCGCGATGAACGGACATTTCCTCAAGTATAGCTCCGTGAGCATCTTAAGCCCTTTCTGATACGTAAACTCAACCCGGAGCTCACGTGAAACTCTTGCATAAAACCCTTCGTTAAAGTTGCTGGAATTCCCTCTACCGTTCCCACTACCGATCTAGTAATGACGTGACTCCTGCTGTCCTCTACCGTTACAAGAAACAGATTAGGCCGAAAATGAAGTACCTCTGCCATATAAGAGCAAGTTCGCCCGAGTTTTCACTTTTCAGCACCAATATAGTTCAAATGCGTCTCCGCGTCCTTGTGAATGATGAATTATTTAGAACTCTACAATCCCTTTCCCACGGATGACACGTCGCAAGTTTGTCGTAGCTTTATCACCACTTCCATGTAAAGTGTCCAGACAAAAAGTTTTAGTTCCGCCAATTCTAACTTTCATGGCTAGGACCCGTCATGACACGAGCTTCTAGCGAACCACCCTCATTCCATTCGTATTCCGTTTGTGAGATGTAAGTTACACTCAAGCAACTTCTTCTCTTCTACCGCTACTTTGTGGAATCAACTCACAAGGGATGCCACTTCAATCGCTACAATCTTAATCTGTTCAAGTGTAGGATTGAGTCTTACCCACATATCTCCGTAAATCGTAGCTCTTACTATGTAGCTACTAACTGGAGTGGCTATTTGGCCTTGTACATCGTGAACATTACTGAAAAAATAAAACGTTTAATAACCGAAAACAATTTTCAAGCAGATAACTCTCACAACAGACCTCAAGTGAAATGACTAGATAGAACCCATAGCTAAATCCGCTGCTAAGAAAGTTAGTTCTCTGTGTAGGGCCAGGAAGTTTTTTCTTCCGCCTGAAACAATCCTGCACATTTATAAATCTACCATCCGCCCGTGCTTTTAATACTGCTGCCATATCAGGTCGGGGGTTCCTGCTATCCACCTAGGTGTCCTTGACAAAATCCAACGGAGAATCTGTAATGTGATCGATCCCGACCTGGCAGCACAAATACAGTCACTTTCTCACCGGGGCAATGTGGCTTCTCTGTGTCTCTTCTACAAATACTTTCACGGCTTCTGCTCCCATAAACTTAGCTCACTGGTGCCTCCTATATATAAATTCACTCAAGCCACAAGATTAGCAACTAGGTCCCACCCTTTTACTGTGAAACCAATAAGTTTTAAACGCAAATTCTACTCTAGCAGCTTCTTTTCAAAAGCTTCTCTCCTGTAGAATTCCCTTCCATTTCCTTGCTTTCCCGACAGTTACAATCTCCAAGAATTTCAATGTAAAGTCAAAAGTCATCTCCTATCTCACAGACTTGCATCCTCTCTCTCATGCTCCTTTCTCTGTCTACTCCACTCTCATCTGTATTCTCATCCTTCTCTTACCCCCTTCCTGACACCCCCTATAACCTGTCACTCTTTCTAATAACTTTCCTCCTATGTAACCCCCTGCAAAACAGTGGCAGTAAAATGCCTTGCTTGTGGTGATCTTCCTGTTAATTCTTATTAATATAGGAGGGAGAGTCCATTATCTGAGGAATAGGTGTGTTTCACCATAACAGAGGGAGAGTCCATTATCTGAGGAATAGGTGTGTTTCACCATAACAGAGGGAGAGTCCATTATCTGAGGAATAGGTGTGTTTCACCATAACAGAGGGAGAGTCCATTATCTGAGGAATAGGTGTGTTTCACCATAACAGAGGGAGAGTCCATTATCTGAGGAATAGGTGTGTTTCACCATAACAATACTGTAACGTTTTTTGTCTTACCGGCGTTACTGCCTTACTTGGAACGAATTAGATAAAAAAAATATAACAATTCTCTTAAGCGAAAATATTTTGCAGATCAAACTATGACTGAATACTTGTTTTCTATTCGGATGAAATTTATGAAAACTGAATCAAATTGACGTTGCGATTATAAATGGATTTGGGATGAAGGTAACAGTTTTGCAAAACTTCGCGAGAATTGATAAAAATAAAAACAATGAAGATCTGTAAAAAAAAGTGAAGAATAAAAATGTTTTTTTTACTTTTAATGTGTCATGTATATATAATGAAGGGTAACTATTAAAACACGCAAGTTTTGTTTTTTCTTATGTCGGAACGCTCTTTCTGATTCACCAAATTGATAGTGACTTTCTTATAGTCTTCTTGAATACTTATCTGTTTTTATGACAACAGACAGACATAAATTTGGATAAAAAATTTATGGAATACGTTAAGTGCAATATTTTAAATCCTTGAAGACCCGGTGATGAAAAAAAGTTAACAAAAATTGAAGAAATCATTTATCGAAAGAAAAACAATCAAATATTCGTCGGATTGAAAAGTAAATCTATAACAAGAGTTGAGAAAAAAAAAATTAAAGGATGAAATATTACAGTCTAACTTTCGATCGATCTCAGTCTGTTCATATCTATCTATCTATCTATCTATCTATCTATCTATCTATCTATCTATCTATCTATCTTAGTCTATTCATATCTATCTATCTATCTATCTTAGTCTATTCATATCTATCTATCTATCTATCTTAGTCTATTCATATCTATCTATCTATCTATCTTAGTCTATTCATATCTATCTATCTATCTATCTTAGTCTATTCATATCTATCTATCTATCTATCTTAGTCTATTCATATCTATCTATCTATCTATCTTAGTCTATTCATATCTATCTATCTATCTATCTTAGTCTATTCATATCTATCTATCTATCTTAGTCTATTCATATCTATCTATCTTAGTCTATTCATATCTATCTATCTATCTTAGTCTATTCATTATCTATCTATCTTAGTCTATTCATATCTATCTATCTATCTATCTATCTATCTATCTATCTATCTATCTATCTTAGTCTATTCATATCTATCTATCTATCTTAGTCTATTCATCTATCTATCTATCTATCTATCTATCTATCTATCTATCTTATTCTATTCATATCTATCTATCTATCTATCTATCTATCTATCTATCTATGTAGCAAGCGAGCTAGCTATGTCTATATCCGTCCATACCTAAGTAAGATAAGCAACGTTGAACCTGGTTAGCACTAGATGACTGGGAATACCAATACATGGATGCGCGAGTAATTCAATTGATAAAAGCTCAAAATTGTTAATTGGAGAACTGAGTTCTAATTCTTATCGGGTTCGTTTGTGTGTTTTTTTCACTTTCGCGCAAATATCATCGAAAAAATGATGAATCGATCTCTTACCCGCAGTTACGAGTTAATTAGCAAGACTTTTATCATTAAACAATTATTATTATTATTATTATCATTATTATTATTATTATTATTATTTTTATCTCTAATTCAAAAACATACGATCTAAAAATATTTTCGGGCTGTAAATAACCCGCAATGGGTTGATAAGTCATAAAAAATGAATGAAGATCACAAATAAAAATCACTGCTGTTGCTAGGTCACTGACATTGGCCTTGTTAAGTACATTCTTAGGATGTGCGTTGTGGTGCAGTGGATATCGACTCGGAACGACAAATCAGGGACCCGAGTTCGAATTCCAGTTGAATTCCTTGCATTCACTTAAGCACATATGCTTTGGGGAAAGGTATTAATCCGTCTCTCCCCTTCAGTTACGGGATTAAATAGCCGGACAGATTGGGTTCTATAGCCTTGGCTGGCAACCAGTCTACTGCAGAAAGTAATGGCAACCTACTGTGGGATAAACTTCAGCCCAGTTAGTCATGTCTGTTTCGAGACATGATCGCCCAAAGCGTATATCACTCAACTGACTAACTTTTATTTGTGTCATGGGGCATCATGATTCATGAATGTGCTATTATATTGATACGTACAATATAAGGCCCAAGTGCCATTTAAGGTAGTGTTCTACTGAGTGATATTTTAATGAATGAAGGGTGAATTATGAGCGTATTGTGAGGGCTAAAAGGATATATATCGGTTGATGTGACTCTAGATTTAAAGAGACCAATATTGTTCTTGTTGGGGAAGCATTCCATCGGGAGTTCGTTGCACAAATTAACAATTCTGAGGAAAAAAATGAGTCTAATTTGCTTTTTTTTTTTTTTTTGTAAAAGGATAATGAAGACAATGGGATGGTTTGCCACTGTAAACACAGACTGGCAGGTCCTAGCTGTAAATGTCCAAACTGCAACTATATATATGCGCTTGAATCTTTTGTTTCTTCTGTAACGGGTCCAGGATCGAAGAAATATAGAACACTTTTACCAAATCCATCCGGCCTATCGAGTGTACGTCCGGCCTATCGAGTGTTTCGTCCGGCCTATAGAGTGTTTCGTCCGGCCTATCGAGTGTTTCGTCCGGCCTATAGAGTGTTTCGTCCGGCCTATAGAGTGTTTCGTCCGGCCTATCGAGTGTTTCGTCCGGCCTATAGAGTGTTTCGTCCGGCCTATCGAGTGTTTCGTAGTTGGTATCGTATATTTTTGCCATAGTTTTTCCTGGAACTTTTCTGAAAATAATGCCTATACTTTTGCTGAATTCCAGGTGCTCTATTTTTAGGGTCGATGTCAATCTTTTCCGTCTCTTTTCTCTTCCTCTTACTGCGCTTTTCAGGAGCCTTTTGCGGTATAGGCACGTCAAACGTATCAAAGAGAATCTCCACAGGTTCCACGTCATCTGAAGAATTGTTCTATTGAACCGGGTGTCTCTTTTTTATTTGATTATAGTGACTTTCGTGCATTATTTCCGGTCTTTTGACCACATATACCATTTTTCCGATTCTTCGAACAACAGTACCGAATTCCTAATACGTCATATTCCCCTAATATATGCGATAAAATATTGTAAAAGCCCTTTACAGTTTTTTTCCGTATGCTCATATTTTTTCCTATTGGGAATCAGTTTATCAAACACTGATCGTATCTTACACGAAACATAATCTTTGCCAGAAACATGTCCGAAAGCGCGTTTTTATTCTGTGTCAGTCACTACACCTGCAAAAGTTGTGTTGCAGCATCTGTGGATCCACCCTGGGCTTTTCTTAAATTTCTTTTGAAGGTATACACAAAACGCGCTGACTGGCCGTTGTTTCTAGAATGAAAGGAACAATTTTAGTGTAATTTAACACAAACATATTGAAAAATCTTTGGAATTCCCTCAGAGTAAATTACGTACAATTATTACAAACAACTGAATCTGGAACTCCAAACCACGAGAACAGTTCGTGTAAAAACTGTATTACTACTTAAGTGGTTTGTCTTTTACATCTGAAAATCTCTGGCCTTTTCGAAAAGCTGTCTACGACAAAAAGATAGTATGATCCATTCATTAGACCAGCAAATTTGTATGAAGATGTGACCATTGACGGTCAGTTTCTGGACAAGTATTAAACTTAATTCGTAGTGACTTTGCTGCCAAAGCACAGCTTTTGCACGACTTTACCAAAGTTCCAATGTCTTTATCCATGCTTCGCCAGTAAACATAAACTTTCATTACGCTCATCAATTTGGATATACCAGGTTGTCTTGAAAGGAATTCCTTCAGGAACCTTTTTTGTAGTGCTAGAGGTAACACTACTCTTTCGTTGTACATGAGAACATCGTCACATATTGAATAAACCTCAGAACATTTATCATTCTTCTATGTGCCTTGTCCCTTCAGGACCTAGGCGATCATGGCTTTCCACGTCTTCCTATCCCTGGTGGCTCTTAGCACGCCTTCTCCTGTTACACCATGCAACCCTCGTTCCATCATCCACCTGATTAAGTCTTTCAAATATGCTATCCGCTGTTTTTCCCTGTCTCTTTTACCCCTCTATTTGGCTTGTTAGTATCAGGTTCTCCTAGCACTCTTTCCTCATTGCATGCCCAAAGAAATTCAGCTGTTTCTTCCTGATGCTCAGTATTAATTTCCTTTTCGTTCCCTTCATTTCTAAAACCTCATCATTGCTCACATGCTCGATCAATGATATTCGCAGCATCCTTCTGTAGAACAACATTTCAGTTGCTTCAAGTTTTTCCTTCATCTTTGATGATATTGTCCAGCTTTCACTGCCATATTGAAGATCTGACATGACATACCAACCCAGTAATCTCTTCTTTGTTTCTAGCGAAATTGCCCAGTTTCGTAATACTTTACTCAACTTCTGGAATGCTTCTTTCGCCATGCCAATTCGTCTTCTGATCTCTGTGTCGCACTTTCCGTATTCCGTAATAGGATTTCCCAGGTATTAAAAGTTTTTTACCGGCTTGATTCTGGTATCCCCGACCTGTATTTGACATTTTGGGCTGCTCTTTTTACGGATGACAATGCATTCGGTTTTCTTGCAGTTTATTTGTAGTTCTTTCTTGTCACTCTCTTCATCTACTTCCTGTGGGAGGTTTGTAGTTTCCTTTCTGTGTCTGCTATCAGCATTGTATCATCTGCGTAGCTTAGGTTGTTTAAATTATGGCCTCTGATGACGAATCCAGGCATAACTTCTAGGGTTCTTAAAATATTTACGCTTTACAAATTGACGAGATTCAGTGAAAAGACACATCCTTGTCTTACGCCCCTTTCTATCGTTGTATATATGCTGAATTCGTTACCTGTCTGTATACAAGCGGTTTACTGCCAGTAAAGATTCTTGATTACTCTTAACTCTTTTCCAAATATGTCAAGGCTGCCGAGCATCTCCATCAATTCTTTGTGGTGTATTTTGTCAAACGCCTTCGCATAATCAATAAAGCACAGGTATAAGTCCTTCTTCATTTGTATAGCCCTTTCAGAGAGAATCCTAATCCTAGATAGGGCATTCCAGTGTCTTTGACGAAACCGCACTGTTCTTGTCCCATATCTGACCTGATTCTGCTTCTCGCTTTATTCATCAGGATTCGGACGATCAGTTTTGTTATATGGCTCATTTTATCTTTATTTCAATAATGAATTTGTCACCCAAGGCTTTTTTTATATCCTCCAACGCTGCCTGTAGTTCCCGCACAGTATTTCACAAAATATTTTTAGTTTCCACCCCCGATTGTAGAGTATCAATGACCGTCCTCGAAGGGTTCATTATTCTCTGAAATCATCTTGGACAATACCTCCACATGACTTGGCTTACTTGACAGCAAGAACTCCATTCTAAAGTCATAATTAAGAAGAATATTTTCCCATCGCTTTAATCTGTTAGACGTATGATCAGTAATACTTTTCGTTACCCATAGATCACTAACAGCGGTTGATGATCCATCTGCAATGTAAATTTTCTTCCATGAATAAATCTATGGAATTTTTTAGCTCAAAGATAATCCCTAGACTTTCTTTTTCAACTACTGAGTATTTTTCCGCTAGAAGCAGCGTCCTGGATGCATGCGCAATGGTTTTACTGGAGCCGTCATCGATTTATGCATAATGCAAGCTTTGACACCACAGGCACTCGCATCATTTGCCACGATCAGTTCTTTGTTTTTAGCATCGTAGTATGCGGATGTGCGTTGTGGTGCAGTGGATATCGGCTCAAAACAAGAGCCGAGTTCGAGTTCAAGTTGAATTCATTGCATTTACTTACGCACAAATACCATTGGGAAAGGTATTAATCCGCCTCTTCCCTCCAGTTATGGGTGAAAAAATAGGGCAAGTTGGGTTTTATAGCTTTAGCTGGCAACCAGTCTACCGCAGAAAGTAATGACAACCTACTGCAGGACAATCTTCTGCTCAGTCAGTCATGTCTCTTTCGAGACATGATCGCACAAAACGTGTATCATGTATGGTACTTAACTGACTGAGTGAATATAATAGTTGGAATCATGATTAAGGCTTCTAGTGGTCATAAAGTGGGGGATCGGTTTTCTATTGTTTGAAGTAATAAACTGATACCTCACTAATTACTACTTAATAATATTATACATCTCTTCCCCCTCTAGCCATGAGTCAAATAACAGGACAAATTGTGTTCTATAGCCTTGGCTGGCAACCAGTCTACCGCAGAAAGCAATAGCAACCTACTGCAGGATAATCTTCTGCCCAGTCAGTCATGTCTCTTTCGAGACATGATCGCCCAAGCGTGTATCACGTATGGCACTTAACTGACTGAACATGTTTATCCCAAGAAATCCTCTTGATGTTACATGTTTTTCTTTCGCAAATTAAAATTTTCAATTCCACTTACTTTTTCGTTTCGTATTATTTGAAATAATACCATTTCTTTTCTTTGACTTCTGTGTTTTGCACAACTGGTTGATATCACGTAATCCTTAAATATTCTTGTAGCCAAAAAATGCTCGATATATTTTTTGTAATTTTATTTATTTTTCTTTACCAATGTCCTTGGTGAATTTTTACGTGAAAAACTTTGTTCGCTTAAATTGACTTGGTATTTTTTTTTCTGTGCGTTTTTTTTTAAACTGATATTCTGTTCGTGGAACGTTATATTCGCGAACGTTTAATTGAGTTCAGGCTCAAAACGTTGTGATGGTGAACTTTTTTTTCTTGAGAGCAGCCCAAACTTTTCGCCACCAAAAATCTTGTCACTAAAAATTTTCGTCACCAAAATGTTGTATATATAAACGCACAATCTTTATTACCAATTAAGTTGTATCTGAACAAAGTCGTAATCTTTAAGGCCAAAATGTTGTATTTTGATTCACGGCATAATCCTCGTCGCCAAAATATTTTATATTGGTGAACAGCACAATCTTCTTCATCAATGTTGTAAGTCTAAAAGGTAAAGGTAAGTCTAATTTGATTATTAATTAAAATGGAGGTTGAGAATAACAGTAGTGTCTACGTATTTAAGCGGAGAGGAACATCACGTTCCTGTATACAGGTAGATATACAACAATTACTATTTATGTTCTTTGAATGTCAGAAAGTGACGATTTGTTTTCCATTGTTACTGTTTAAAAAGTTATTGAAATCCTTTGTTTCGAAAGACAGCTTACAAAAGAGAGATAACGTTGTGTTTCAAATGTCAAAACGATGTAATATTCTACTTATCTGGTAGTAACTAAAAATAGATGATGGAATAGCATAAAGAATACCAAAATATTAATTTAGATTTGGGGCTAGAAAAGTTGATTTCTTGTCGTGACAGCCAATTTTCCTCCTTTAGAATAATTCTTGCTTATTTTTGGTCTGCTGCTCCCTACTTTTTATTTCGAAATTTTCTGACAAAATTCAAAGAGTCTGTAATGTTATCAATCCTGACCTGGCATCGACACATCAGCTACTTACTCATCGATATGATGTGGCTTCTTTCTGTCTTTTCTACAAATATTTTGATGGGTATTATCCTGAGGAAACTTCTCCATTGCTGCTTCGACTGCATGAATTTAAGCGTAGAAATAAATTGCTAAGTCCTATCGTTTTACTGTTGAACTACTTAGATGTAACCGCAAGTTCTATTTTAATATTTTCTTTTATCGCATTTCTCGCCTGTAGAACTCTATTCTGGTTTCTTGCTACAATATATAAAAAAGTTTACCATTGAATACTGCTGCCATACCTGGTCGGGTGCTTTTGCTATACACCGAGGGGTCTTTAACAAAATCCAACGGAAAATCTGTAATGTGATCGATCCTGACTTGGTAGCTCAGATGGAATCACATTCCCACCGGCGCATTGTTGCTTCTATGTGTCTTTTCTTCAAATACTTTCACGGCTTCTGCTCCGATAAACTTAGCTCACTGGTGCCCCCTATATATAAACTTAGCTCGCTGGTGCTCCCTAAATATAAACTTAGCTCACTGGTGCCCCATATATATAAACTTAGCTCACTGGTGCCCTCTATATATGAACTTACTCCAGCCAAAAGATTAGCAACTAGATTCCACCATTTTACTGTGAAACCAATAAATTGTAAACGCAAATTCTACTCAAACAGCTTCTTTTCTCGCACTTCCCACCTGTGGAATTCTCTTTGATTTACTTGCTTTTCCGACAGCTACGATTTCCAAGAATTTAAATGTAAAGTCGATAGTCATCTACTTCCTATCTCACTAACCTGCATCGTCTCTCTCATGCTCCTTTCTCTGTCCACTCCACTCTCATCGGTATTCTCATCCGTCTCTTACCCACTTCCTGACACCCCCTATAACCTGTCACTCTTTCTCATAACTTTCCTCGTATGTAGCCCTCTGCACAACAGTGAAAGTAAAATGTCTTGTTTGGGGTAATATGATTATAAGAAAAATCATAACAAATTTAATACAAGGTCAATCATCATCTCTTTTCCTGAAACCTTTTTTTTTTCCTCATTTCTCCCTACTAAAATCTCGTTCTCTTTCATTTTCTGTAACCTCCTAGTGGCATTATCCTCTTGCTTAGGGTGAAATTTAAGGTGGTCTTAAACATTTGTCTAATTGAGTATTTTATTTTAATGATAAGTCGTTTAAAATGAAAATTTAAAACTGAAAAAAAAAGCATTAAAATATATAATTCATGAAATATATATATATATATATATATATATATATTGTCATCCGCAGACAGATCTGTTTCGCCTTATCACAGCTCATCAGTACGGTTAGACTCCGATTGCATATATATATATATATATATATATATATATATATATATACAGGTCAATTAACCTAGTGACCCAACAAACCAACCAAGGTTTCACCTAAACGGATCTTTAGGGATGGTTAGTAGGTTTGTTGGGTCACTAGGTTAATTTACTTATTCTGCTCTGCTTACTTATTGAGCGCTTTTTTGTTATTGATTACTCGTCTCGGGATTTTTCTGACGTATGTTGTGGTGCATTGGATATCGGCTCGGAACGAGAAATCGGGGAGCCGAGATCGAATTCCAACTGAATTCATTGCATTCACTTACGTGCAAATACCCTTCGGAAATGTATTAATCCGCCTATTACTTCCAGTTATGGGTTAAATAACAGTACAGATTTTGTTCTATAGCCTTGGTCGGCAACCAGTCTACCGCAGAAACAATGGCAACCTACTGCGGGATAATCTTCTGCCCAGTCAGTCATTTCTCTGTCGGGACATGATCGCCCAAGCGTGCATCACGTATGGCACGTAACTGACTGACTGGCTCAGTCCAAATCGCTTTGGTTGAGGCTTAGCTCTTTCTTTTTTACAACCATTTTTTCCTTCCGCGTATATACGCGGAGGGTTTTTCGAAACGAGTATAGTGATAAGTTTGCATTTATATATATATATATATATATATATATTCTTCTAATAAATCAGCGTACTGCCTTTATCTCTCTTCCTTACTCACTCTCACTCTCTCTCTCTCTCTCTCTCTCTCTCTCTCTTTCGCAACATGTTGAACAGGGTGTGAATTCAAAAACTTCTTTTACATGTTTAAGAAATTCCAACAGAAGGGCCAGCCGAAATCTGAGATAATCTTTCAAGCCATGAATTCTTTACTTTCGGACAATACAGGTGGCCAGTATAATTCAATTAGTGACACTCGAACACAATAATCGGCCGTATGTAGAACTGGAACTTCTTTCTGGTGCCGTGAAAGACATTGTTCGACATTAGACTGTGCAGATGTGCTGTCAATAACCAGGCTAGCTTCAATTAAATTTATTCACTTACTCAACCTTACTTTGGTGTTTTCCGGGACAACTACCGATTTTGGGCGACATGAGCGTTCAGCGTCATTTGTGTCTGCATAGCCACGTTTAAAGTCAGCATACTATCTTTTAACCGTTGTTTCCGACGAAGCAAAATTCGAATAACACTTATCACGCCATTGCTTTGCTTGAACAGTATTTTTCCTATCAGAAAGAAGTGGTTTATCAACACATGAAATTCAGATTTGTCCATTGTCTTGAAAATTTGCAACAGTTGCTTCACTTAAATAACTGTAATTTGTAAATTAATTATCTGATTACACACACACGATTTGTAAATTAATTATCCGCACACACACACACACACACACACACACACACACACACACACACACACACACACACCAACAGCAGCAGCTAGGAAGGACCATTTGTTAAAAAATCTCGGACTTACACACAATCGCCCTAATCTCCTGAAGATGAGATTTTAATCTCGAAATATTAATGTATAATAAATAGGTAATACCCAACAACATCTTTACCTTCCTTTATTTTACTAAACGCATTATGATATCGTTCAAAACCAAACCATATACAAAAAATTTTGTGTCGCAATGTAAAAAATACTAATTTTAATGAAAAAAAATTAAATTTAATTATGTTATGCCCGAAAATATTTGTTGTACTGAACACTTTAAAAAAAAAAAAGAAAAAAAAGGGGGTAATGCAGGAGAACTCGGAATTGTAAAACTGTTGGTTCTCTTCACCTGGATTTATATATATATATATACTAGCAGTATAGCCTGGCGTTGCTCGGATGTAATGAAAGCTTTAAAACTAATCCATGGTCCTGGAGCTCAGACTCTTTGGACGTTGGCACGAAAGACTAAAAAGCAATAGTTGTTTCCAGTTAAAGCGAAACCGTAGACTGAAAGAAAAATGAATGGATGTAAGTGAAATTTTGATTTCCTGGTATCGATATCATATAAGTTTTTTTCGTCGTAAACTGAATTTTGAAGGCTAAATAAGTCCTCTGAGTAAATGGTATCGTGGCTGAGACTAAGAACTACAATTATACCTACTTAGAGCCAAACCAAACTAAAATAAAAGGACTGAAAAAAATAAACAAAATAAAAAATAAATAGCAGATAAACAGACACACACACACAAACATCTTGCTTTTTATATATATATATATATATATATATATATATATATATATATTATAGATTTTCTGCACTATTGTAACAACTGTAGCCTTGAAACTTCTGAATATCGTTTCTTATGTCTTTGTCTATGAGTGTATCAAATTTGATTAAAATCGGACCACTCCTTCTATAACCCGATTTTTTCGATTATCGATTTTCGATATTTATCAGGGGTACCTCGACACAAAATCTAGCTAAGAACACTCGCAGACGTTTATAGTACAACTGTGTAAATTTTCAAGAAAATCGGTTCAGCCGTTTCGGACTCTATAGGTATCGGATACACACACACACCCAGACACACACACACAGATAAAGTTCCATTTATAAATAAGTTTAGATACATAATTTATTTTAATGTATCTTATTCAGTTTCCGCCAGTAAACGGCAATTTTACTATTACAGATTGACACGTTTTTATTTTTTGTCTTTTTTTCTCTTCGTTTTTCTTTTTCTTTTTCGTTACACTTATTTCCAATTTTTTTTTTACACAAACAAAAACAAATAATTTTATTTTACCTTAATGATTTATTATCGTTGCAGAGATGAATGGTAAATTCAATCGTTGAAACAACCATACGTTTTGTGAACATTTGAATATATCATATGTCATAAATATTGGCTCTGTAAATAAATATATTTAATTACATTAAGCCCTCTGGTTGAATCAGTTTTAATATTTAATTTTTAAGTAATACGATTTTTTTAGTATTAATACGATCAGTTTGGGTTTTATATTCAAGCCGATTCTTTTCCGATATATATATATATATATATATATATATGTACAAAAATACACAACGGTATTTATTTAATAAGGAAGGATATATATATATATATATTGTTTTCTTTTCAGTATACGACGACATAATTATTGCAAAATATAAACTAATAAGGTACCGTTAAAAGAGCAAACATGAGGTAAGAGCTGTCATAACTGGTAGTAAAGTTTAATAAATGGTCGTAGAGTGAATGAACTGAGCCGAAGCTAACTTGCTTTTGTCTCACTCTCTTTCTCTCTCTCTTGCTCTCACTCTCTCTCTCTCTCTCTCCAGATATATATATATATATATATATATAAAAATTAAACGCTTCTATTAAACCTGTTTCAGAATTGTTGGGTAAAAGTTTTTTTTCTGTCATATTTAATGAACGTGTATTTGTTTTTGCATTCGATTTTTTGGAACCAGGAAATGCAATCACTTGTGTTCTTCCATTGGTTAGCTTGAGTCGCTGTTCTTAGCAAGTCACAAATATTTTTTAATATTTGATGGCTTATTTTGCCCACTTCTGTTTTTGTTGGATTAATAAGTCGGGATGATGGTTTGTTGGGAAAATCTTCTTCATGGTCTTTGATTGTTAAGAAAGCTTAAATACGTAACTGTCTATATTATAACAGAGAGGATTATAATTAAGAGATTTATTATATAATGAAGAGGATTATAATTAATCTAATTATAACAGAGAGGATTATTTATTGTGTCTTCTATTTTTTCTTCAATTTCTTTAAAATTCAAAATGTCGTTTGTTTTTTCTATTTCGCAAATTTTCAAAATGACTTGTTTTTTTTTCAATATTTTTGTTTGACTCCGATAGATTTCGTTTTTGTATGGACAAGTGAACAGTAATGTTTAACTAAACCTTTGTCTTTTATGCGATTTCAAGATAAGATAATTGATGAGATTGAAAGCGTTTCTGCAAAATCAGCTGCAAAATCTTTACCGAAAAAACATAATGTTGTTATCCTTTGTTTCCATAATGATGGCAGTCATGTTGAACATTAATAAATCCAATAATATAGTTGAATAATTCGTTTTACAGGTTGTTTCTATTTTCTACAGTTACAAATCAAAAAATCAACATTTTACTTTGCATCCGAACTGTATATGTTAAAAAAATAGTTTTCATTTCAGTTAGGATATATTTATGGCTAAGTGTGCTCAATATCAGAGATAGAGCTCATGTAAATATCAATGGAAAAGTGGACACTGAGGACAACAAAAAGCGACGATAGCGTGTTTTATGCTTGAACAAATCTTCAGGTCATATATAGTCATCCGCAGACAAATGTGTTTCGCTATATCACAGCTCATCAGTATGGTTAGACTCCGATTGCTTTTAACCTCAGGATTGAAACCCGACCGAATTGGCGTTAGTCGGCGATTCTAACTCTGGGGTGTGGGCGCTCGGTAGAAGAAGGTAGACTTTTTAGTGTTTATATTATATTCAGTTAGACAGGTGTGAGTTTGCGACCCTGGGTCACAAACTCACACCTATCTAACGGAATATGTTATCTCTATCACTGATATAAAGCGCTTTCAAATAAGTACCGCGCATATATAATATATAAATAATATAATATATATAACAAGCTGCATATATATATATATATATATATATATTTTTTTTTTCATTTGTATACGATTTATAACGCGACCTAGGTTTCTACGATGAGTGGTGTCTTCAGGCGATTTGCAATAACTGATTTTACCGTTTTTTATTAGAACGCTCACGTAACGGTGTTTTTTGTTTTTTTTTGTTTTAACGCTGACGTGCAAGGGAATTTTTGAACGCGCAATTTTTTAAATTAAAAGGAATTATGTCGTTTTCATCCATGGTTGTAAGAACCTAAGTGCTATTTTTAGTATGGTTATATATATATATATTTATATACATGCACATTTCACACACACACACACAAACACACATACACACACGCACGCATACACACACACATATATATATATATATATATATATATATATATGTTATAGTCGTGTCGCCTCAAGCAAGGCATTTTACTGCCACTGGTGCGTAGGGGGTTAAAGAGGAGGTAAGTAATGAGAAAGAGTGCATCCACCCGTGCATTGAATATTGCTGCCATATGTGGTCGGGTGCTCCTGCTATCCACCTAGATGTCCTTGACAAAATCCACCGGAAAATCTATAATATAATCGATCCCGACTTGGAAGCTAAAATACAATCCCTTTCTCACCGGCACAATATGGCTTCCTTATGTCTCTTCTACAAATACTTTCAGGGCTTCTGCTCCAATGAACTATATAATATATAACTATAATATTATATATATATAAATTTACTCGAGCCACAAGATTAGCAACTAGGTCCCACTCTTTTACTGTGAAACCAATAAAATGTAAACGCAAATTCTACTCCAACAGCTTCTTTCCGCGCACTTCCCGCCTCTAGAATTCCTTCCGTTTACTTGCTTCTCCGACAGCTACAATATCCAAGAATTTAAATCTAAAGTCAATAGTCTTCACCTATCTTAATAAACTACATCTTTTCTCTCATGCTCCTTTCTCCGTCCACTCCACTCTCATCATTATTCTCATCCTTCTCTTACCCACTTCCTGACGCGCCCTATAACCTGTCACTCTTTCTCATAACTTTCCTCCTATGTAACCCCCTACAAATCAGTGGCAGTAAAATGCCTAAATCAGGGCGATATGATTATAAAAAAAAGTTTCTATACTATTACAATGTGGATATAAAGTGGGTGATCAGTTCTACATTACACTCAATATATAAATTGATTCCCCATTTTATGGCTGCAGTCATCCTTCTCTTACCCACTTCCTGAAACACCCTATATAACCGGTCACTCTTTCTCGTAACTTTCCTCCTATGTAACCCCCTGCACAACATTGGCAGTAAAATGGCTTGCTTTGGGGCGATATGATTATTAAAAAAAAGTTTCTATACTATTACAATGTGGATATAAAGTGGGGGATCAATTCTACATTACAATCAATATATAAATTGATCCCCCATTTTATAACTGCAATCATCTTTCTCTTACCTACTTCCTGACACCCCCTATATAACCGGTCACTCTTTCTCGTAACTTTCCTCCTATGTAACCCCCTGTAAATCAGTGGCAGTAAATTACTTATTATTATTTAAAAAAATGATTGTCTATAATACTGTTGTCATTTCAACAATGCAAAATATTTAAAAATCAGAACAAAAACTTCGTTCAATCTTGAACATTAATGGAATTATTATGTAACCAAAATCCTGGAAATCCTGGAAAGAGTCAACATTGAATCAGCGAATCGTTGATCATTAAACACTATCTTCTATTGTCATGAAATGTAGCAAGAATGGAACTACCCAAGATTTCCAAAAAGATTTCCAAAAAGATTTCCAAGTGTCAGGTCATATTTAAGTGAACTCACTTCAGGAAAAGTACCACGGTGTTGCCCTCTACGAAGATACAAGCATAAAGTCAAAATGACACTGACAGCCACTAGGTTTAAGGCTAAATCGGCTTTTCGATGCAATGATTACTTTACTTAGTCATCAACGACATCATCGTAAAGAAAGCAACCCGAAAAGAAAAAATTCTTGGATACGCGTTTTCTGGATGATGGATGATGAGGGTTGGTGGATGTAAAAATTCCAAAAAATGTTAAATATTGCGCGTCACGCACTCAGGATTAAATGGTCTCACCATCCTTCCTTAGTAAGAGTTAATTGCACCAAAATGTATGAAACTTACTAATTATTGAATTCTTAGGTTGTTCTTAAACTTTTGGCCTACACACACACACACACACACACACACACACACACACACACACACACACACACACACACACACACATCCCCTAAATATACCTTTTTAAATAAAAGGTCTTTTTTCTAATACTTCAACGTTTTCAGGAAGTTAGGTTTATTTGAATGTATCTAGCGTCTGTAATAAGGAAAAAAAATATTTTTCTTTCTCTTCTTTTTTCCCCTCCCTTCCTTTATCTCTTTTACCTCCCACCTCCTTTCCATTTTGTTTAACCTAATATCAATTCAACACGCTGTCTGTTCAGTTTACTTTACTGTCCTCTTCCCCTTTTTGTGAACCCAGATGAGACCATTTTTTCCCCTTTTTTTATTTTTTTACAATTCTATCTATGGGTTGAAAAGAGAAAATAGACATAATTTACTTCAAATTATCTCCAGTTTCAGGATAGCATTTGTTGCTGAGGTGATGTGTTATCCCCTTCGGGGATTCCATGTCGAAATGTGCATTCAACATCTTTGAAAAAATTTAATTTAATTTATATATATATATATATATATATATATATATATATATATATAAGAGAGAGAGAAAGAGAATGGCAACCCCTGAAGAGGAAGAGGATAATCTAAAAGATTTAATCTGATTAATATAAAATAATAATTAAATATAAATAAAGAGCTCAATGGATATTATCCAGAGCAAATATATTTAGAAGAAAATTCAACACATAATTAAAGTTATAAATCCATAATTTATTTCAGCAATGTAAAGAATTGCTTCTATAGCAACGTTGATGAATAAATAAAACTAATTTTTTATTCATCAACGGTCTGAACGAGATTTTTCTGTACATTACTGAAAATAGATTCTGGATTTACGACGGTTAAATAATTATCTGCTGAGTTTTCTTTTCAATATATATATATATAAATATATATAAATATATATATATATATATGTTGACTATATATATATATATATATATATATATATATATTGACTATGTACGCTCTCACATCCTGATTGAACACTCTGGAAGAATGGTAATCTTTGAAAAACAGTAGCTACTCTGGCATCTACGCATCGCTCATTCAGTAAAATGAATTCGAGCACTCTGGCTATTGGGCGCGTATAATGATAATATACACGCTAAAAAGTCTACCTTCTTCTACCGAACGCCCACACCCCAGAGGTAGAATCGCCGACTGACGCCACTTTCGGTCGGGTTTCAATCCTGAGTTAAAAAGCAATCGGAGTCTAACCGTACTGATGAGCTGTGATACACATTTGTCTGCGGATGACTATATATATATATATATATATATATATATATATATGTGTGTGTGTGTGTGTGTGTGTGTGTGTGTGTGCGTGTGTGTGTGTGTTACGGAAAATCCCGAAAATTAATGAAATGGTTCTAAACAACCGACAATTTGAAATGATTTGTTCGAACATTAGTTTTGATCGATACTCGTATTTAAGTAGATATTCTGTTTTATAATCAAACAGTATTATATATTTATTTCTACCGGCCTGATTATTTACGATAAATTTTGTACGAAAATGTGCTTCATTCGGCAGGATTCGTGGTCGAGTGGTCAAAGACGCACTTGATTAATTTGGTGGCTTCCCCTATGTTGATAGGGGTCGCTGGTTCGAATCCTGCCGAATGAAGCACATTTTTCGTACAAAATTTATTGTAAATAATTAGGCCGGTAGAAATAAATTTATTGTTGTGTCGTTAAAATACGATGCAAACAAATGAGTGGCTAGTGCGAGTGATAAAGATTAAGGAACCCACAATTAAGTCAACAATAAAGTTTATTGTACTAAAGGTACAAATATGATGAGTCCACACAATAGTCACTATGTACCAAAATGAAGCGTCTGAGTACTTCCGTCCGTTCCTTTGTTATTTTCCGGTCATCAGCTCGCTCGTAATCTACAGCGTGGTGTATTTATAATGAGTGACACTCATTGCTAGGAGGAGACAGTTTTTTTCCATTACAACATATATAAATATGCTGTTTGATTAAAAACAGGATATCTCCTCAGATGCGAGTATCGATAAAAAATAATGTTCATCTCTCTCTCTCTCTCTCTCTCTCTATATATATATATATATATATATATATGTGTGTGTGTGTGTGTGTGTGTGTGTGTGTGTGTGTGTGTGTGTGTGTGTGTGTGACTAAAACTAAAATAAAATGAAAAAGATAAAAACTAATGTTTCACTTTTATTCAAGTTTTCTTTTCTCGCTATTTACTGACGTTTATATTGTTATATTTTGTTATATTGTGTTATATATATATATGTGTTATATTGTTATATTGTTAGGAGAACACTGTATTGAGATGTCGTCACTAGCCGACGGAAAATGAAAGATGTTTTTAAAACCTATAACATCAGTTTCTTGTTTTGTTTTTTGTTTGTTTTTGTTTTTGGCGGGGGTTAGAATTAAAAGGTGGCGATACAAAGATTACTGAAATTATATTAAAAGTTCTACCATTCTCTTCAATATACTTTTACAAGAACGGCTTCTCAGCCACAAGCCTTATCAATACAAAATACCAAAAATACAATGCTGCTTGTGTGTTTACCAAATGGGATTATTAAGAAGCGTTGATTCATATATATTAGAAACATTTCTATATTTTTTTCTTTTAATCCAAATAACTCATTATGTATTTTTATTTAATTAATTTGTAAAAGCTTTTATGCTTTATATTTTATTTAGTAATTTCTATTTACACTGTAATTTCGTATGATGCATTTACAAAAAAAATATCATTTCAGATAATTCAGTCAGTTAAGTGCCATACGTGATATACGCTTTGAGCGATCATGTCTCGAAAGAGACATGACTGACTTGGCAGAAGATTATCTCGCAATAGTTTGCCATTGCTTTCTGCGGTGGACTGGTTGTCAGCCAAGATAGAATCCAGTCTGTCCTGTTATTTGGCTCATAGCTAGAAGGGGAGGAAATGTATTATATTATTATGTAGTAATGGAATCATGATTAAGGTTTCTACTGGTCATAACTGGGGGATCAGTTTGTTACTTCATAACAATCCAAAACTGATCCCACACTTTATGACCAGTAGAAGCTTTAATCATGATTCAAACTATTATATACAGTCACCCGGTTAAGTGCCATACGTGATACACGCTTTGGGAAATAATGTCTCGAAAGAGACATGACTGACTTGGTAGAAGATTATCCCGTACTAGGTTGTCATTGCTTTCTGCGGTAGACTGGTTGCCAGCCAAGACTATAGAACCCAATCTGTACTATTATTTAACCCATAACTGAAGGGAAGAGACGGATTAATACCTTTCCCAGAGTTATTTGTGCGTAAGTGAATGCAAGGTATTCAACTGGAATTCGAACTCGGCACACCGATTTGTCGTTCAGCGTCGACATCCACGGTTCCACAATGCACATTTAGATAATTACTTAACTTTTTTTTATATTAAGTATATATTTCCGTAATTTGTAACATACACTATCAAAGACTTTTATACTCGATAAAGTTTTTAAATACCTGGAGACTGGCTCAGATTGGTCTGCCTCTCAATGTCGCTTTCTTCCACTGTTTCCTGGTGCACAAATTTTGGGTCTGGTTCTGTGAGTTGACGGCTCGTATCTATCCCCAACCATCTTGTTTCCATTGATCTCGCGCACGAGTTCGACAACTTGATCGTCCCCGTAATCTAAGGTGAAAAGATTAGTGTTTCTCACGCTGCTTAACGTGGCAAGAATGGTTGCGTGGGTGACGCAAAAAGTAGGACATTTTACAAAACGAATATTATTTTCATTGGGATCTCATTGTATTCTGAAGGCGAAGATCATAACTTCATCATCATTTATCCATCACACCCAATGGTGCATAGGGCAGCAATCATCATCATCGTCATCATCATTTATCCATCACACCCAATGGTGCATAGGGCAGCAATCATCATCATCGTCATCATCATTTATCCATCACACCCAGATGGTGCATAGGGCAGCAATCATCATCATCGTCATCATCATTTATCCATCACACCCAGATGGTGCATAGGGCAGCAATCATCATCATCGTCATCATGATTTATCCATCACACCCAATGGTGCATAGGGCAGCAATCATCATCATCGTCATCATCATTTATCCATCACACCCAATGGTGCATAGGACAGCAATCATCATCATCGTCATCATCATTTATCCATCACACCCAATGGTGCATAGGACAGCAATCATCATCATCGTCATCATCATTTATCCATCACACCCAATGGTGCATAGGACAGCAATCATCATCATCGTCATCATCATTTATCCATCACACCCAATGGTGCATAGGGCAGCAATCATCATCATCGTCATCATCATTTATCCATCACACCCAATGGTGCATAGGACAGCAACGTTTAAATTTGTTGTTTAGTTCTTATGATGACATCTTCCTTGGAAACTCCAAGAATGTCTTTATTCAAAAATTTCTCAAAGAATTCAGTTGTTGAGTCTGTGCAAGCAAAAAAGTTAATTGCACAGAATGGATTTACTATAATGTTGTATGAAAAACTGAGCCCCCCACCAAAAAAAAAAAATGTTTAAATGTTGAAATTTTTACAAATTTCTTTGTCAATCAGAAAGTTTATGAGTTAATCAATAAGATTGCACTGAAAAAAGTAAAAACAAAAAATTGATAATCAACAAATTTACAGTTGGTGGTAATGTCGTACCGGCGAGTAGTTCCAAAATGGAGGATCAATTTACTATAACGTTGTATAAAAAAATGAGCCCCCAATAAAATTATTTAAATATTTAATTTAAATTTTGTACGGGGCAGGGTTGTTAGCTCTGCGCCCAACCCCTAAGACTTGAGGATCTTGGTCCTTACGTTTACAGCACCTGGTATGTCCCAAATGGTCACCAATTTAAGTAGTGACCAGGCTCGATGTTGCTTAACTTCGGTGATCGGACGGGAACCAATGCATTCAACGAGATATAGCCGTAGGCAGATCATAACTTACAGAACTGATTTTCGGCAGATTTTAAGAAAAGTAGGGTACATATTTGCTGTGGGCGCGGACCCACTGACACTTATAGACTCTTCCATCATTATTTAAACAATAAGGTTTATACTCTCATGGCAGTAGTTCCAGTCGGCATTTGCCGCTGTTACTATGACACTGTCAGTTCTTTGCCTTCGGGCAGAGAGCACAAACCCAGTCGTGGTTCCGCCGAAGGGTAGAACCACGACTCGGTAAAAATAGACAGACATATTTTTGGCCCGGCTATATGGCTGGGAATTCCCACATTAAAATGACCATGTGTCACATCCGGGCTTGCGTGGGAAGCCTAGTAAATACAGTAGTTCCAGTCGGCATTTGCCGCTGTTACTATGACACTGTCAGTTCTCTGCCTTCGGGCAGAGAGCACAAACCCAGTCGTGGTTCCGCCGAAGGGTAGAACCACGACTCGGTAAAAATAGACAGACATTTTTTTGGCCCGGCTATATGGCCGGGAATACCCACATTAAAATGACCATGTGTCACATCCGGCCTTTCGTGGGAAGGCTAGTAAATACAGTAGTTCCAGTCGGCATTTTCCGCTGTTACTATGACACTGTCAGTTCTCTGCCTTCGGGCAGAGAGCACAAACCCAGTCATGGTTCCGCCGAAGGGTAGAACCACGACTCGGTAAAAATAGGCAGACATTTTTTTTGCCCGGCTATATGGCCGGGAATACCCACTATAAAATGACCATGTGTCACATCCGGCCTTGCGTGGGAAGGCTAGTAAATACAGTAGTTCCGGGCTGCTACTTTGTCACTGTCAGCGCTCTGGCTTCGGGTAGAGGGCGCTCTCTGCTTTCGAGCAGAGAGCAATAACCCAGTCGTGGTTCCGCCGAAGGGTAGAAACACGACTGGGGAAAAATAGACAGGTATTTTTTGGCCGGGCCATATAGCCCGGAAATCCCAGTCATAAACTGACCATGTGTCACATGTTGCCCTTACTGGGAGGGACAAGTAAATATAGTAGTTCCGGGAGCAGCTCGCCGGGTAGGCGTAGCTTACTGCCACTTTTCTAATTATATTTTTCCTTGTTAAATACATTATGTTAAATCTGTTATCAGTTGTCAAAATTATTCTTTCGTGGACCCACTATCGGATTCACATGAAATAGTCGACGAGATGTTTGTACTCACCTAAGGATATCTCACCTCAATAAACCTTCGTTCGCGACCATTTTCATGGTTACAACATTACCACATCAAATTGGCGTGGAGGATGACCCCATCACATCAACTAGCGAACTAATATTCGAGTTAACATTGCCAAATTAGCTTCTAATTAAGTATTCAAGATTATAAGAAGTGAAACTTCTCCAAAATCAACTGGCGACTATTTCAATTTTCAAAATGGACATCCACCCTCAAGTCTGGAAACTTCAACAAACGAAAATAAGGCGTCGAACTCCCCAAGTCCTCCAAAAAAGGAAAGAAAGAGTCTGTTCTCTAAGTGCAGAAAATTTCATATGACAACTCTTATAATCAAGTCTCGAACAACAAAAAAACTGCGCCATAAAAGCATTCGGACAACCGGATAAATTTGATAAAAGCTCTGCCTCAAACCTATTCAGGGTTTCAAAATCAAAGCTAAGCAGAGAAATTAAAAGCTGTAGGTAGATTCTTTTTTCAAATAATAATTCATTTTGTTTTTCTCCCCGCCACTAGCGAGAAGAAAAAAATAAAAAAATGTGCACGCTTAGCATGAGTGTAAAGGTAACACTGGATCGACAAAACTTTTCTAATATTCCTGACATTTTGTTGTGTCGTTCAAGAACGCTGTTCGTTGCGGTGGAAGGCAGAAGGCCACATTGTTGGACCTGTGGTATGGCGGGTCACGTATCTAAAATGTGCCTCACTAGGAACGCACAAACACCAATGTGTGACGGTAGTTACTTTCTTACTTTCTTATATATATATATATATATATATATATATATATATATAATATACGTTGTTAGTTATGTGGAGTATCTCTACTGTATATTTGTATGTAAATTTGTATTCTTTTTTCACTCTGTTAGAAAAGAAAAGCAAAAGAAAAGGGATAATCCCTACAAGAAAGTAGACATTTGTCACATCGACAGACCGGCCTTAGAGAGGGACCTCTCTTCCCAGAAAAGAACCCTCCTAAGGCCACTATTTAAATTGACCTCAATTGACGGTAAGTCGGTCGAGGACCCAACCAATTTTGCACAAGCCCCCGGCGTTTTAACACTCGTAAGAAATACCGGGGGCAATCTCAAGGTTTGGGAATTTATACAGGGGGCTGTGGAAGAGTTCCCCAAAATCAAAATGGCCGAAACAGGCACAAAATATTTACAGAAACTTTTTAACTTTTGTTCCAAGAGGGTCCTTATTATCCTCCACCCCTCATTATATAGGGCTGTAAAGCTAACGGTTCCCACGGACGTTGGCGGCATTGTCCTAGACGGACGAATTACGTCCGATATTGGTACAGGAAGCCTAGGACAATCCGTCGGGCTCCCTACTGCCACTGATTTTCGCTCTGTATGTGACCAGGAGTAATTTTTTGCTTTCTCGTTTCAGATTTAAAAGATGTCAATTAAGTTAGCCAGTATGAACGTGAAGGGCCTTAGGGATCGGAGTAAGGCTGTCCGCCTGATTCGGGACCTCTTGTCCTTCGGCGTGGATGTCGCCGCGATCCAAGAGACTCACTTTGTTTGCAAGGCCGATGCCTGTGTGCTGTCTAATGACTTTGTCCTCTATTCAGCATATGGGAACCGGCTGGCCAGAGGAGTTTCTTTGTTGGTCAAGCGTACCCTGGACGCGAATGTGGATCTTGTCCATGTCGGTGCCGAGGGCCGGCTGATCGTGGCCGATATTGCAGTGAAAAGCAATGCGTTTCGACTGGTTGCGGTTTATGCGCCCAACGACCAGGAGGAGCGCGTCTCGTTTTTCGGCGGTTGGAGCCCTTCCTGGTGGATTCAACGCAACTCGTCTTAGTGGGGGACTGGAATGCCATCCTGGACCCCAAGTTGGATAAAGGGTGGGGGGCTAGAGAGAAGGCACAGGATCGTAGCTTGGTCGATCTCATCGAGGACTTTGGTTTAGTCGATATATACCGGGTCGATCACAAGGGTGGGAGAATGTGGACGTGGGCTAATAGTTGGCCTTCTACCAAGGTGGCTAGCTACCTTGATAGAATGTTAGTTCGTGAAGCCGACCTAGATTTTTAGATTGACCCACGTTCCACTGGTTAGGTTACTCGGACCACAAACTCGTTTGTGCCCGGGTAAATTTAGAAAATAGGGTTAGAATGGCTGGTTACTGGAAGTTCAACGTGTCCTTACTGGACAGGCGGGACTTCCGGTGCCAGCTAATTAACTAAGTGCAGCGGGCGTTAACTGGGGGAGTCATCGGGAATAAGTGGTGGGAGAACCTTAAGAATAGTATTAGGTCTTTCACCACCCAGTTCAGCAAACGGTTCAAACTAGATAAGGCTGACAAGGTGAAGACACTTAGAGCTAATTACTCCCTGGCGGTAGCTGGTGGGGATCCCCTAGAGATAGCCATAGCTAAGGAGGCCGTGGAACGGTCGAATAGCGATCGTTACATGGGCCAGGTAATTAGATATAAGTTAAGCAAGATGTCTTCCGAAGCTGTGAATATGGGCGCAGAACTGCGCAAGGAAGAAATTCACCGAGGAGGCGACATTCGAGAGGTTCGCAACCCGGATGGACACACTCTCCGATCGACTGACGACATGTGCGAGGCTTTCCGGCGGCATTTCGAGATCCTGTTTACCAAAGAGCCTGGTCTCCGTGATGAGGAGTTTCGTAGCTATTTGGCTGACTTCCCCCGGCTTTTGCCGGCTGATGCAGCTAGCTGCGAGGGTGAGATTACGGAGGGTGAAGTCTATGCGGCTTTGAAGAAGGTCGGCAGAGGCAAATCGCCGGGTCTCGATGGTTTGCCCTATGAATTGTACTTGAGGCTGTCGCAGATCTTTGTCCCAATTTTGACTGTCGTGTTCAACAACTGGTTCCGACAGGGGTCCATCACCAACCGGTTCACCGGGGGTGTGATCACGCTGTTGAGAAAAGGCAAGGATGTGGGGAGGGAGCTAGAGGGTTACCGACCCATAACTCTGCTAAACACAGAGTTAAAGATTTTGGCCAAGATTTTGCAAAATCGTTTGCAATTAGTTGCCGAGTCTCTGACCTGAGCAGACTTGTGCTGTGAAGGGCCGAACAATTCAGAGCAACCTGCATCTGATACGCACGATCATAGAGGGGATAAAAGACGACGAACAAGCCGCGCTGATCCATTTAGATCAGTCCAAGGCATTTGATAGGGTTGACCATCGTTACCTGGCGGCTGTCCTGCAGCCAGCTGGATTCAAAACCAACTTCCGCCGCTGGATTAGCTTCCTGTATCAATCCCCCACGGCTGTGGTACAAGTGAACGGAAAATTGTCGGGCGTTCTGGAGCTGTCTTGGTCGGTCCGACAGGATTGTCCACTGTCGCCCCTACTTTATGCTTTGGCGTTGGAGCTCCTCCTTCGCCGGCTAACTGACAGGGCGTGCAGTCCGGCCCTACGTGGAATCGCTGTCCCTGGTGGTGCTCGAGTCAGGGTTTCCGCGTACGCCGATGACGTCACTACTTTCGTGTCCTCCCGGAGCGACATCGAGGTGATACAGAAGGCGCTTGAACGGTACGAACAGGTGACAGGGGCCAAAATTAACCGCAACAAGTCGTCCGGCTTGCGGTTAGGTGCCTGGAAGTGTGTTACCCTCCAGGGGCCCTTCGACTGTACGGACGGCCCGGTCTGCATTCTTGAAGTGTGGTTCGGGCCCGACCTACAGTTCGAGAAAAATTGGTCTGAAGTACTGGCAAAGGTAGACGCGTCGGCCAAGACTTGGCGTCGAAGGAATTTGTCCTTAAAGGGTATGGCTGAGGCATGTGCTACATACGTCTTTCCCATTATCCTTTACCAGTTGTCAGTACTTCCACTTTGTAAACGGCGTAGGAAGGCGATCAAGCGTTTGCTATTCTCCATGCTGTGGAGAGGACGCAAACACTACGTCGACAAACGTGTCTGTTACCAACGTCCGTGTCATGGAGGTCTGGGAATGCCATACCTGATGGGCCATAAGGTTGCGTCAAGGTTGGTTTTTCTCAGGCGAGCGATTTCGGAAGACTCATTGCTTAGGGGGATAGTGAGGGACATGTTCCCTAGACTTACTACTCCCATCTCGAGGCGGTGCCGTAGGCCTCGAGGGCGATCGAGTTTTCTCCTCGAATGTCTGGCGGCCCTGCTTGCCATTCCACGGTCCAGTGACCTTTCACGGCCTAGGAGAGTCTTCTATCGTGGGTTAGTGGAGGGCGTCGCCAAGGATTCATTACGTGATGTCCTGCGCTTGTCGGAGGATGAGTTTCGCTCGTTCTGGTCTTGGCACCAGGTAGTGATTATCTCAGCAACTCTGAGTTTTCGCTCACCTGGCGATTAGCTCGGAATCGCTTGCCTCTCAATGACAAGGCCTTCATATGGGGCCTGGCGGATTTGCTAGATTGTGAACGCTGCAACCTTGGCTTGGAAGAAACGGCTTCGCACGCCTTCTACTATTGTTCTCGGGTTCACCCTCTATGGGACCGGGTGGGCGAGTTGACCGATTGTATCGCGCCGCGAGCGCTTGTGCTTATTGATCGTGCATTCGCCTGCGACAATGTGTCGCCCCTGTGTTCTGGGATGAAGCGTATGGTGTTTCTGTCGCTGCTAGCCACGGCTCGAATGGTGATTTGGACGAGGCGAACGGAGAAAGTCTTGCTAGGTCAGCGTCTTTCACATCAGGATCTGATCCGCTATTTTGAGCATGAGCTCAAAATAAGGGTTAGAACTGATTGGAAACGTTTGACTTCGACAGACTTCAGCAAAAGGTGGGTAAATGTAGCAAGTCTGGTTTGCTTGAACGGGGCTAGTCTTGATTTTCTCTTTTAGATCTGCTGGTTACATCGGGGTGGATTCCTGTGGAACCGTCCCCTGGTTAAGGTAGCTCTCTTTTGTCTACCTAGTTAAAGTGAATGAATGTGTTCCTAGCCTGTACCCGGCTTTCTCTTTTGTTATGATCCAAGTTGAGATTCCCAACCTCCCCAGTTTGTTTTGATCTCCTTTTATCTCGGCTGGTTCAGCCTTTTATTACCCCATTCCATTAATTTTTTACCCCCTCCCCACTCCCGTAGCGAGTGTGCTTCTTGATTTCGCCGTCTGGCGGAATACAGCGACAACTCTTTTTTCTGGGATGGACGGTTCTTACTAACATTGATTATTATTTTAGTTTAAAACTTAGTTGTATTTTTTAGTTTATTTTTGGGTTCATTCCCCTCCCATCATTTCATTTTTCATTAAATGTTTTATAGTATACTATTTGTACATATTATTGTACATATTATATTTTACATTATTTTATATTGTATATAAATACATTTTTATTGTCATGGGTTATTTTCCCCATGTAAGTTTGTGGCATTATGGTGTATGAAGAATTGGAAGTTGATGGATGGGTTCTTGTGGTGATTGTGCAAATTGTAATGAGTGAATGGGTCGTGATAGTGTTTAGCTAGTAATAGAATAGTTCAGTGAGTAACAACCTCTTCCCCTCCCCTTTTCGGCCTTGTGCCACAATTCTGTATTTTTTTTTTACAGATTAAATAGTGTCGTCCCGGGAGCGGCCCGCCATGTAGGCGTGGCTTACTGCCACTCTTGTAGTTATATTTTTCATTGTTAAACACAATATGTTAAACCTGTTGTCCGAGTTATTCTTTCGTGGCCCCACTATCTATCTATTGCTAAAAAGCAATAGTTGTTTCCAGTTAAAGTGAAACTGTAGACTGAAAGAAAAATGAATGGATGTAAGTCAAATTTTGATTTCCTGGTATCGATATCAAATAAGTTTTTTTCGTCGTAAACTGAATTTTGAAGATTAAATAAGTCCTCTGAGTAAATGATATAATGGCTGAGACTAAGAACTACAATTATACCTACTTAGAGCCAAACCCAAAGCAAAAACTAAAATAAAAGGGCTGAAAAAATACAGACATACAGGCAGATAAACAGACACACACAAACATCGTGCCTTTTATATATATATTATCGATTTTCTACACTATTGTAAGAACTGTAACCTTGAAACTTCTGAATATCGCTTCTTATGTCTTTATCTATGAGTGTATCAAATTTGATTAAAATCGAACCACTCCTTCTATAACCCGATTTTTTCGATTATCGATTTTCGATATTTCTCGGGGGTACCTCGACTCAAAACCTAGCTAAGAACACTCGCAGACGTTTATAGTAAATTTTCAAGAAAATCGGTTCATTTATAAATAAGTTTAGATTAGTCTTCATTTATGGCTGGTGCCTTACACAATATACTTTTATGAAAGTTTTCATCTGACTAAAACAACTTATTTTAGGTTTACAGTTTAATTCCGTAGCCATTTGCAGTGTAGATTTCTTTCGTACTTCTTCTGACTTCTTATATTCCAGTCAAATGTGATCTTTAACTGTTATATGCAACGCCTAGTGCTGAGTATGACGATAAACTAAATACGACAGTAAGCCCTCTGATCGGGGTATTTGGGTATTTTGAGGAGTGTGGATCCACCACCTATTTCATCTTGTTTCCCTGGTCCACCCTGATCAGGGTTGGCAACCCCTGTTAAGATCCCAGCTATTGACAAATAATGAAATGACAAGCAATAACAAAACACCATAAAAACATGAACATACATTGTTTTTTTATATAGTGAAAGATACAGAAATACATTTATATATATAAAAAAAATTACTAACAATACATATTTAGAGTAAAATTACCAACAATGCAATCTAAAGCGGAATGACCATTTATACATCTTATATCAAAAATGCCCCAAAACACATTTTGATATAAAAATTGACTAAATATACTGTTTGGTAAAATTATAAACAATTCATTTTGTAGTAAAATGACCAATAATGCATTTTATAACAAAATTACCAAAAATACGTTCTATAGTAAAATGGTTAACGATATATTTTATAGTAAAAACCCCACTATTGCGTTCTATAGCAAAATGACCAACAATACATTTTATCTGCAGTTAAATCCATAAAATTGCTTTCAAATATGTAGATTTCGACATAAAATAGGCCATAGACGGTGATAATCACCATAGACAATCGCATCTACCTCCCATTAGCATGGGACAGGCTAGACTCCCAGAGAGTAAAATACTACGCCTCCTTGGCCTTACACTCTCGGCGGACCTCAAATGGAATGACTATATTGAATCCATTGCCAAATCTGCTGCTATGAAAGTGGGCTCCCTGTTCAGGGCCCGGAAATTTTTCCCACCTGAATCTATTCTGCACATATACAAATCTACCATCCGCCCGTGTATTGAATATTGCTGCCATATCTGGTCGGGTGCCCCTGGTGCTCTCCTTGGGCTTCTTGACAAAATACAAAGGAGGATCTGTAACGTGGTTGATACTGACTTGGCAGACCGGCTGCAGCCGCTCTCTCACCGGAGTGATGTGGCTTCCCTGTGCCTCTTCTACAAGTACTTTCATGGCTTCTGCTCCGATGAGCTTAGATCACTGGTGCCGCCTAAGCACGAATTTACACGAGATACTAGATTAGCAACTAGGTCCCACCCTTTTACAGTTAAACAAATAAGATGTAACCGTAAATTCTACTCCAACAGCTTCTTTTCTCGCGCTTCCCGTCTGTGGAACTCCCTTCCACAAGTCTGCTTTCCCGACAGTTACAATCTCCAAGTGTTTAAATGTAGGGTCAATAGACACCTCCTATCACACTAACTCCCAACTATTCTCACAACACTCTCATCTACCCAACCCTCATTCTCAGTATCTTTACCCGCCTATCACCCACCCTCTGTCATTTCCTATACTTAATCAGCCTTTCTCCACTCTACGTAGCCCCCTGCGCAGTAGTGGCAGTGAAATGCCTTGCTCGGGGTGAAATGCTTATAAAAAAAAAATGTCACCAAACAAAATAAATCAACCAACCAACCAACGTCAATGGTTACCTTCTTTTTTTCTTAATTCCTGTTCATTTATTATCCTCACTATTTCATAATTTATTTCATCATATATTCTCAGTAACCTCTTGAATCTGAGTGGCTTGCTTGAGTTGAAATTATTTTTTAAAAATTACAATTCCAGATCATAGTTCTGTTTACATTTTTGTGGACTGCGTAATGTTGTAAGTGTTGAAAATCGTTCTTATCGCAAGAAATCATCGTAGCACCACAATCCCATGACTGTTCGAAATAACAAGAACTAGTGCATCAGTAAAATATCATTTTTAATGGAAGAATCAATGAAGTATTTGGAGATTTCCGAATTAACCTCAGTAATTTTACATGAAAAAAAAAACAAAAAACTCAGACTATGTCCTGGTTAATTTTCATCTTGGTTCCCTTAAATCTGGAGATCCTCGATACCTCCAGCTAACACCATTCTCCCCTTGTCACACTTTTGAAAATCATATCGTGAGAACAAAGGAACTGAAACACGGCTTTTAATATCACCCAACGGAAAATAATCCATTTATGCAGATCATTTACACCTGATAGAATATCGCAAGTCTTTTGAAAGAAAATCCAATTTTCTCAGCTACTCACTGCCACCTGTTATCTGCTCTTTTTTAATTTGAATAATAATAATAATAATCTAAAAAGAGTATAATTCAATTATCATAATGATATATGTATATGTGGGTCTGTTCGCACTGATATTAAAATTCATCTAATATAAGGCTTGAGAGCCACTCAAATAGAGACGATTACAGTTAAAATGTTAATGACAGATGAGGTACATGACATAAATGAAAGAAAAGTTATCTGGAGTATAAGATTTGTATATAGCCTCCCCTCTCAGCCATACAACTATAGTTTAGGGAGTAGGCACTCCGAGTGACACTAAAACGGTCGAGTTTCGATTCCTGTTAGAAGCAAGTTGATGTCTAACCAAACTGATGAGCTACGACACAGAGAATCAGGGTTGTATGTTGATGACTATACGTATATATACATGTAGTCACCCGCAGATAGATCTATTTCGCATCTCATCAGTACGGTTCAGACATCCAGTTGCTTGGAGCCAGGATTGAAAGCCGACCGAATTGACAACAGTCGGCGATTCTACCTCTGAGCTATAGTCGCTCGCCAGAGGAAGTATGTTAAATTGTAATGACGCTTAATGCCAAAATTGGTGATATTTAATTAGTTTACTGATAGAAAGACATTTCACGCCAGCAGTTTTGTGTCATGAACTGATCGGCATAGAGATCAAGCGTTAATAGCATTTTAACAAACTTGCATGAACTTTAATGTGCATAGTGGGGCAGTGGATATCGCCTCGGAACAAGAAATGAGAGAGCCGAGTTCGAATTCCAGTAAAATTCGTTGTATTCACGTACGCGTAGATACCGTTCTGACAGGTGTGAATCCATCGCTTCTCCCTCGATTTGAGGGTTAACTAACAGCGTATAATGTCTTTTATAGCCTTCTTTGGAAATCAGTCAACTGCAGAGTGTAATAGCAACCTACTTCGGCTTACTCATTCATGTCTTTTTTTTGAGACATGATCACCCAAGCGTGTATCACGTATGGAACTTAACTAACTATCCAAAGGTTTATGGCTTATCTGATTGACGTCATCTTCAGCAACCCAACTTCAGAGGTTTGTAAGCGGGACTGTCCATCCACTCTTCAGAAGTCTAAGTAGACACACACACACACACACACACACACACACACACACACACACATATATATATATATATATATATATATATATATATATATATACTTAGCAACTAACCTGCGACACCTAGGTACAGTCGTTTCAGCCGTCAGGTATTTTGAGAGCATTGCCATTTTGTGTTTTTGAGTGCTTGCGTATACATGGTGTATCACACACTAAAAGTCTGCCTCCTTCTACCGAGCGCCCATAGTTCAGAGGAAGAATCGCCTGCTAAAAAAGCAACCCGACTGCTGAGCTGTGATACAGTGTAACAGATCTATCTGCGGATAGCTATATATATATATATATATATATGTAATGTCATCCGCAGGCAGATCTGTTTCGGTTAATAATTATTCAAATCCTCCTATTATTTCAATTCTATCTCTTTGCTTCAACCAGCTTAACATGCTATGGATTTATCGGCTTGTGTTGGAGAAGTCGTGGCTCTGGGAGGCACCGTTCTACCGGTAATGGAGCTTGGATGAGTTCCACCACGGATTTTGTGAACGGGCGGCGCTTCATCGAGTTTAATTCATTACCTCTTCGTCACCAGGGCCCGTAGTACTGTAAGTATGACATCAGCTTTATAACCAAAAACTGTCTGGGTTCGATTCCTGGTCGTGGATGCGCACTGCTGAAGAGTCCCAAATATAAAACGAAACGGCCGTCCAGTGCTTTCTGCATTCTGTTTAGGTCGAATAAAAAGCTCGAAGAATTACTTAACATATATATAAAGGGGCGGGAAAATATCGTTAAGTTGTCAAAATTTAATTTTACGAATGCTCTATAATATTCTTAAAGCCAATTTTATAAAGAACGCTAAACTTATGGAAGACTTATAAGGGATATAATTTATTGTCTGATAAATGAAACTGAGTAAATGGAAAGAGTTTTCTTATTAAATTTTTATTTATTTATAAATGCATTTTGTTTAGCTGCGTTGTGGTGCAGTGAATATTGGCTAGGAACGAAGAAATCGGGAAGCCGAGTTCGAATTCCAGTTGAATTCATTGCATTCACTTACGCTCAAATACACTTGGGAAATGTATTAATCCGTCTCTTCCCTCCAGTTATGGGTTAAATAACAGAACAGATTGGGCTCTGTAGCCGCCGCTGGCAACCGTTCTACCACAGAAAGTAATGGCAACCTACTGCGTGATAATCTTCTGCCCAGTCGTCATGTCAAATTCGAGACATGATCGTCCAAGCGTGTATCATGTATGACACTTAACTGTATAACTGATGCATGCATTTATTTTAGTGTTATATATATGTATTTTTTTTATTTAATTATGTATGTATTTATTTATTTTCAGTATTTAAAGATCTTCAGTTAACTGTTTAACTTTTGAAACATTTTTTCTCAATAAAATATTAAGTAATGACTATGTTAAAAATAAATAGATTACACGGGAATTTATTTTCAATTCACTACTTGGTTTGGTTGAGAAGTTTTCAACACCATTTTGTGTTTAGTATGTATCGCCCGGTTCACACTCTTTCGCTATTAAAAAGAAATATTGGTTTATCCCATGTTTATTGTTTAGGATTTGGGTGCCTGCCCCTTCTAAATCCTTTTCAAACTCTTTCTCTCACAGTGACCTATTGCGTCTTAGTGACTTTAACGCCTTTCTCTGGGTGAAATTACTAAAAATATGAGCGAAATAACCGCATAAAACAATTGTGATGAAGGTTTGGCATGATCCAGAACGTTCTTGAACCACTTAGAAAAGGTCGTAGACCAGGATTCGTGAAAGTTTTCGACCAGAATATTTTTGGTTCTCATTCTCCTCCAGCGACTCCCATTTAAAATACATTTAAAACTTAAAACTCGCTCTGATATTAGCAGTTAAAATGTTAACCAAAATGTATCAAAAGTTAAAATTAATTCAAACTCAAAATTCCTTCCAGCTTCATTAGCTTCTGAATTTTCCAGTCAAAAAATATTTCTAAGAAAATATGTGACGTCATCCCAATAAATCAAGCAAATAATATATTAAGTGCAGTCAGTTAGTTAAGTGCCATACGTGAAACACGCTTGGGCGATCATGTCTCGAAAGAGACATGACTGACTGGGCAGAAGATTATACCGCAATAGGTTGCCATTGCTTTCTGTGGTAGACTGGTTGCCGACCAAGGCTATAGAACCCAATCTGTCCTATTATTTGACTCATAACTACAGGGAAAATATGTATTATATTATTATGTAGTAATTAGTGGGGGATCGGTTTCCTATTGTTATGAAGTAATAAAATGATCCCCCACTTTATGACCATTATAAGCCTTAATCATTATTCCAACTATTATATTCAATCAGTCAGTTAAGTGCCATACGTGAAACACGCTTGGGCGATCATGTCTCGAAAGAGACATGACTGACTAGGCAGAAGATTATCCCGCAGTAGGTTGCCATTGCTTTCTGCGGTAGACTGGTTGCCGACCAAGGCTATAGAACCCAATCTGTCCTGTTATTTAACCCATAACTGGAGGGAAGAGACGGATTAATACCTTTCCCAAGGGTATTTGCGCGTAAGTGAATGCAATGAATCCATCTGGGATTCGAACTTGGCTCCCCGATTTCGCGTTCCGAGCCGATATCCATTGGACTACTACGCACATCCTATATTAAGTGCACCAAGCCTAAATACAGCCGATGCTACTGAACAGAAATGCATCACCGCTACTAACTGCGTGCACTAATTAAATTAAACAAACAAATATTGCATCACACTTGACGCAATCATATTAATCAAGCTAAATGATCTTCAAAATCATAAACATTATTTCCTAGTTAGAGGTTAAAAAAGGGGGATTGTTATCTGAAAATCAACTTGGAACAATTCAGAAACAAGCAAACAGTGCCCAGTATGGCATTAAATGAGTCTTCATCAAAATAAGTTAAAAGCAAATCGGATTGATGTGACTCAGGTTTTCGATTCTGTGGTTGTCTGAGGTTATTGTCTTTTCATCTGCTCTGAATAATAAGACATACATGTACAAGAAATAAGATTTTGTTCATTGCCATTCGCATACCGATCCTCATTCGATCCCTTGAATATAACCGACCCCTGTAAGATTATCAAAGTAAAGCAACATCAAGCCTGGTCACAACATAGATATTCAGAAGTTTCAAGGTTGCATTTCTTACAATTGTGCAGAAAATCGATAATATATATATATATATATATATATATATATATAAAAGGCAAGATGTTTGTGTGTGTGTGTCTGTTTATCTGCCTGTATATCTGTATTTTTCAGCCCTTTTATTTGAGTTTTTGCTTCGGGTTTGACTCTAAGTAGGTATAATTGTAGTTCTTAGTCTCAGTCATGATATCATTTACTCAGAAGACTTATTTAGCCTTCAAAATTTAGTTTACGACGAAAACACTTATTTGATATCGATACCAGGAAATCAAAATTTGACTTACATCCAATCATTTTTCTTTCAGTCTACGGTTTCGCTTTAACTGGAAACAACTATTGCTTTTTAGTCTTTCGTGCCAACGTCCAAAGAGTCTGAAATCCAGGGCCATGGATTAGTTTTAAAGCTTTCATTACACCCGAGCAACGCTGGCCTATGCTGCTAGTTTTAATTTAATTTTACACGTTTTGCGTACAGTGTTTTTTAAATCTACACATGGGAATATTTATAAGAGAATAAAAAAATATGTGTCAAGTCATAAAGAAATTTCAACGCGCATTTTAAAATCCGTTGTCATTTTAGCAGCCTGTTGAAAATGCGCTTGAAGCAACTATAATTAATTGGATCCTGGAATGTCTAAAGGTCTCCCATGACTGCATCTCTCCACAGCACAACAAAGAAGAGCTACCTTATGCTAATTAATTAGTATTGGTAATGTTGATAAACTTAAAAACACTGAACTGGAACTAAATATATTTAGAGACGGAAAAAGAATATGGCTGCTGTATAAAAGTTTACATTATTTACAATATCAGCCTGTATTTCTGGAATGAGGACGTATCACCATTTAGATTATTACATTTGTTTACTGTTAGCTTTGTTATTATTATCACCACGTTTCGGTCATTGTGACGTCGGCCTTCATCAGGATTGAACTGAGAACTTTAATGTAAATTGATCCCGTCCAGCTGATCATGTCTTTAGATAACTCTTTTCCTTCTGATTTATTAGACATCAGTTATTGCTCACCCGGTTTCCACTGACTCTAAGTACGAACTGCCTGGCCTAGGGATTGAACTTAGTATTATTCAGTCTGTTAAGTGCCATACGTGATACACACTTTGGGCGATCATGTCACGAAAGACACATGACTGACTGGGCAGAAAATTATCCCATAGTAGGTTGCCATTGCTTTCTGTGGTAGACTGGTTGCCAACCAAGGCGATAGAACCCAATCTGTCCTATTATTTAAACCATAACTGGAGGAACGAGACGGATTAATACCCTTTCCAAGTATATTTGTGCGTAAGTGAGTGCAAGAAATTTAAACTAGAATTCGAACTCGGTATCCCGATTTACCGTTCCGAGGTGATATCCACTGCACCACACTCACATCCACTTTTATTATATTATTACTATTATTATGTTACCAAATTTAGGAACCAACACTGTAATCCTTTAAGATGATGAAGGCAGGAGCTAACAATGACCGAACAGATGTGATAATAACAACAAATATGCGGATGGTCGTCTGCATGTAAAAGGGTATATGTTACAAAATTCTTTCATTTGACCATCAAGAGTTACAAAATTTTAATATCGCTGTAAAACACTGATTTTATTATAATCGTTCATGACAAATATTAAAACCAAAAATGCCTGTCGATCGGTTTCGTTCCCCACTCGACTGAACTGTAACGGGAAATATTATGAGAAACTAGATACATATATCATTGGAGACATGAATGAAAGAGAGGTTGAAAAATTATTTTGCTAAAAGTTGTTTCACCTGAAGATGCTAAAGACCCAACAAAGCAAGCACGAGTAAACAGTCTCTTTGGATCTGATAAATAGCGATAAACATCGTCTCCAACACCTTCAGATGAAACAACGAGTGTGACCTGGCCAAAACATAGAACCAGTCCACACTGGCATTTATTACCCCCCCCCCACTAGGGGAGTTGCGTATTAATAAGATGTCGATAAACTGGTAGAGGACTGTCTATAACATTCGTCTGTGAATTCAGTGGTAGGTTTAATATTGAGTTTAATTATTATTTCTAATATCATGAAGATATAATCATCACTATATGTCAGGTAAGTAAAGCTTTCTTAATATGATGTGTTTAAATAGACCGGATTATATAGATTCTAAAAAAAAAAGGGCAAGCAAAGACATCACTAATAGGTGAACCCCTAGACCAACCAAATTTATGTTTATAGATAATATTGTTGAAAGAGAAGAAACAGTGGTCAGTGATGAATTTACAGAGTTTTATAAATTTTGTTGACGGGTACAGGAAGCTATTCTTTGAGTTAGAGTCACAATATTTTGAGGTATTTTGTGACGAGTGTGTTTCTGCATACGGATTATGTTGGTTGGTTGTTTCGTTTTTATGGCATATCAACACCTCGGCGGGTCATTTATTGCGAACTAAACTTTTAGCTTATTTATTGCTGGTAATACCTTTTTCTTTCAACAATAAATTGTTGTTTATATAAGTTTTTGTGTCTATTAATACTTTTTTCTTTTCGAATATCAAGATTCACTGGGATTTGTTTTTAGGGGCAGGGTCCCCAAGTCCTACACTTGTTATTTAACCCATAACTGGAGAAAAGGGACGGATTAATACCTTTCCCAAGGGTACTAGTGCTTAAGTGAATGCAGGGTATTCAACTGGAATTCTAACTCGGCTCACCGATTTCTCTTTCCGAGCCGATATCCACTGCACCACAACGCACATCCATCACTATACGCTTACAGCGACTGGTATTCCCAAGCGGTCACCCATCTAAGTACTGACCAAGCTCAACGTTGCTTAACTTCGGTGATTGAGCGAGAACCAGTGTATTCAACGTGATAGGCCGTAAGCCCTACGGATTATGCCTAAGTATGCTATATCCACATCTTCCATATTTACGTTTCGTATTCTTGAGAGAGTATTTTAATTATTAAAACTTACTTATTATTAAAACAGCATTTCTTTGATAATAAGGGTATCTCGGTGTGGCGTAATGGTTAGCAAGCTCGTCTCGATAGAATTATTATCACAGAGTAGTGAGTTCGATCTTCACTGGGTACCCTTTAATTTCGGCCGTGTGCTACGTCTAAGCTATGCTTAGAAATCACCTTCCTCTAGGTTTGGAGGTTTGGAGGTTGGGCGCAGGGCTACCAACCCTGCCCCATAAAAAAACAACAGTTGTTACGGAAACAGCAAAAACGCTGCCCCACACGGCATTAGGCGTAAGGAAAAGTTTATTATTCACTAGGGCAGATGCCCGACGAGGATAGGACACAAGGTAAATTAATGTAGGGATTCCAAGTTTTTAAACTCAGCCAAAAATATCCCGTAGACCATGCTAAATGTAGGGTAAGGCTCTTTTCTGTTCACCCCGAACGAGACACTTCCCATTCGGCGGAGCTTCGTCTGAGTCCCTTTCCGATCGGAAGCAGGGAGGGACCAAGAGATAGCGGTGGTTAGGAAACCAGTCTACACTGGTATTTACCAACTTCCCTGCAAAGCGGATACAAGAAATGGTCATTTAATGAAACAATTCTGAACTTTTAATCTCAGCCAAAATGATTCCGAACGACACTGCTTACTGCCGGACCGGGCTCTTGTCTCTATCTCCACCCAAAGGCATAGAGTTGTTCAAGAGAGGGTGCCGGTTCACTTGAAAATGAAGCAGTCCACACTAGTATTTACCACTTTTCTACCAAGGTGTACGCAACACAAGGACAATTAACATGGGGATTCTGAGCCTTTAAGCTAGGCCAAAACTATCCTGTAGACCCAGCATAAGTTGGTTCGGACACTTGTCTATTCACCCCAGACTAAACTAAACCCTTCAGTGGAGTATCGTCTAGCTTTCTTTCTGCTTGAAAGCAAAGAATTGACCAAGAGTGAGTGGCGGTGCACTCGAGAATGACCTAGCCCACACTGGCATTTACCACCTTTCCACTAAGGAAATTAATGTGGGGAATCTGAGCCCTTAAGATGAGTCAAAAATATCCTGTAGATCCAGCTTAAGGCTGGGTCAGGCTCTTGTCTACTCACCCCAGACCAGACTATCCTTCGGCGGAGCCTCGTCTGAATCTCTATCTGATCGGAAGCAGAGAGTTGACCAAGAAAGTGTGGTGGTTAGAGAACCAATCCGCACAAAAAAAAATCAAGACCACAGTTCGAATTATTTATTAGATGGTTCGCAATGGAAAAACCGAAAGTATTTTGAATGGCATCTCCAGACAAAAAATTGTTGATCATTATTTTTTTCTAGGCACATGTTGCTTAATTCTAACATCCAAGAGTTGCGGCGTACTACCTGTGGAGTCGACTCCACAACTACATTTAAGATAGTAAATAACGGAGTTAATGTTTTGGGGAGGTAAAAAGTCTTTATGCATAGAACGAAATATATGTCCTGTTTTAACCCCAATGCGTACATTAGCTGCAAAATAACACTCACGCGAACTTGAAATACCTTTGGCAAAAATCTCACTAACCCTACACAACTACGGCATTCGAAGATAGACTGGACATCTTCTAACCGTTAATGGTTTAATTTTGTTAAACTCAGCAATCCTTTCTCGAATAACGAATTAAACAATGTCTAAATTGTTTGAAAAATTATTCGTAATAAAATCGATTTTATTTTTCAGGTTGTCATCAGAACAAATCATCAAAGCCCTTTTTGATCAAATTGATATTTCGTTGTTTTGAACAGAAAGTGTTCCATCGAGTATAAAAACACGTAAAGCTAGGCTTCCTATAAACCGAAGTAACATAAAAGGAAGAGGTTCTATGAATCAGAATATCTAAGAAGGGAAAAAGGCAATTGACTCCGTAAATTTAAGGGCCGGATGAACACCATTGAGTAGGGATCAGAATTGGTCATCCTCCGATTCCCTGTTGAACACACAAAAAGTATCATGGACGTAACGTAAGTAAACCGTAGACCCAGAAGAACCTAAGAGTTGGCCTCTCCTCATGGAAACCCACAAGTATTTTTGCAAAAGCAGGGCCAAAAATTTGAATCGATTGCTACATCATCAATCTGACGAGACATAACATTATAAAAACGGAAATCAACAACAAGTTAAACAAAAAGATCTTCAGGAACACTCGGGGAAATCAATTAACTACGATATAACAAATCGCTACAATTATCAATGATCTCCGACAAAGCAACACACGTGAAGAGACTTATTCTTCTATGTTCCCTGTCCCTTCTCCACGTCTCCCTATCCCTTGTGGTTCTTAGTATGTTTTCTCCTGTTAGAACTCGCAACCCCGTTCCGTCATCCACCTGATCAGGCCCTGCAAATATGCTATCCGCTGCCTTCCTCTGTCTCTTTTTCCTTCTATCTGGCCTGTCAGTATCAGGTTCTCCAAGCCCTCCTTCCTAATTGCATGGCCCAGGAACTTCACTTGTCTCTTCCTGATGCTCACTATTAATTTTCTTTTCGTTGCCATTCTTTCCAAAACCTCATCGTTGCTCACATGCTCGGTCCACGATATCCGCAGCATCCTTCTGTAAAAACACATTTCCGTTGTTTCAAGATTTTTCATTTTCGATGATATTGTCCAGCATTCACTGTCTTATTGAAGAACTGACATCACATAGCAGTCTAGCCCTGTTTTCTTTGTTTCTAGTGAAATTTTCCTGTGTCTTAGTACTTTACTCAGCTTCTAGAACGCATCGTTTGCCATGCCGATTCGCCTTCGGATCTGTGTCACACTTTCCATCTCCTGTTAGAACACTTACTGCAAATGTCAAATAAACACATAAACCCATAAGTGGCAGGAGAAAGCAACGCGAGACGTACTTGTTAGGTCTGAGCAAATGGTTGACGGAGCGGGGCTTAGAAGAGATAGCAAAAGAAAAATTGCTGAGAGCGACCAGAGACACAGCCAAGTTGAAGTCCATGATCGCTTACGTCCTGAAGGAACACGGCATATGAAGATGAAGAATTTTCACTAAAAGAATAGAATTGTTAGATTTTTATATTAAAAAAGAACAGTGATAATAATATCTTCATCTTATAAACATTAATCTTTTACGTTTTATGACAGTAATATTATTATCAAGTATAATAACCATGTTAAGGATGAGAGAGAGAGAATGAAAAGCATTAATTATTATTGTTATAATACTTCACAAAAATTATAATAATAACGATAACTAAAAAATAAAAATAAATTAACAAATATAAAGTTAAAGAAACCCAGGAGGTGACACAAAAGAAAAAAAATAGACTACATAACCATAAACAGCAGATTCAGAAATGCAGTGGTTCAAAGCAAAGCTTATCCAGGCGCTGGCTGAGGAAGCGACCACGTCCCAGTCATCTGCAAAGTAAAGGTGAAACTCCTGAGATTGAAGAAGCCAGTGCAGCACCAAAACTGAAATACAACGCACTCGTGAATGACCTCAACCTACAGAAAGAATACACTAACTGCGTGAAAATCCAATATGAAGAACAAATTGGAAAAGGACACTCGAAATGGGACTCGCTAAAGGAAGCAATAGTGACATCAGCAAACAATATTGCTCCAAAGGAAATTAGACACAGAAAAAAAAACGAGTGGATGACTAAAGAGATTCTGGACATGATGCAAAGGAGGCAGAAAATGATATCAAGACATGGAATAGAGTACAGGGAACTACAGACGGAAATAAGAAGGCTAGAGAGGAATGGCTCAGTGACAAATGTGCAGAAGTAGAGAGATTGAGCAGGAATAATAAAGCAGACATGTATAAGGAAATAAAAGAACTGACAGGACAAAACACCTGTTTTTCAACAGGATGTATAAAATTCAAGAATGGAACAATCATATTCGAGAAAGAGGAATTACTCCAACGATGGGAAGAATATATAAAAGATCTTTTCCACGACAAGAGAGAGCAAGCGATAATACGCAAAGATGAGGAAGAACCGGAAATATTAAAGTGTTAAGTGGAATCTACAATAGCCAAACTGATTAGAAACAAAGCAGCTGGACCAGATGGCGTAGTCATTGAGCAACTGATAGCCCTGGAAGAATTTGGTATAGAGAAAATTACAGAAATAATAAATGAAATTAATAATAGTGATGTAATACCAGATGACTTCACCAAGTCGATCTTCATAGCAGTACCTAAGAAACCAGGAGCAAACGAGTGCGAATTCCACAGAACCCTCAGTTTAATGAGCCATATAAGAAAACTGATCGTCCGAATACTGATGAATAGAGCGAGAAGCAGAATCAGGCCAGAGATAGGACAAGAACAGTGCGGTTTCATCAAAGACACAGGAACAAGGAATGCCCTATCTAGAATGAGGATGCTCTCTGAAAGGGCAATACAAAAGAAGGACTTATACCTGTCTTTATTGACTATGCGAAGGCGTTTGACAAACTACACCACAAAGAATTGATGGAGATGCTCGGCAGCCTTGACATATTTGGAAAAGAGTTAAGAGTAATCAAGAATCTTTACTGGCAGCAAACCGCTAGGATACGGACAGGTAACGAATTCAGTAGATATACAAAGATAAAAAGGGGTGTAAGACAAGGACGCGTCTTTTCACCGGATCTGTTCAACTTGTACAACGAGAATATTTTGAGAACCCTAGAAGTTATCCCTAGATTTGTCATCGGAGGCCATAATTTAAACAACCTAAGGTACGCAGATGATACCATGCTGATAGCAGACACAGAAAGGAAAGTACAAGACCCCCTACAGAAGGTAGCTGAAGAGAGTAATAAGAAAGGACACTTTCGCTAGAAACAAAGAAAAGAGTACTGGATGGCTACGTGTTGTCAGCTCTTCAATATGGCAGTGAATGCTGGACAATATCATCAAAGATGAAGGGAAAACTTGAAGAAGCTGAAATGTGGTTCTACAGAAGGATGCTGAGGATATCATGGATTGAGCACGTGAATAATGATGAGGTCTTGGAAATGATGGAAACGAAAAGGAAATTAATAGTGAGCATCAGGAAGAGACAGCTGAAGTTCCTGGGACATGCAATGAGGAAGGAGGGCTTGGAGAACCTGATACTAACAGGCCAGATAGAGGAAAAAAGAGACAGGGGAAAGCAACGGATAACATATATGAAGGATCTAATCAGCTGGATGATAGAACGAGGGTTGCATGTTGTAACAGGAGAAGGTTTGCTAAAGACTACCAGGGATAGGGAGACGTGGAAAGCCATGAACGCCTACGCCCTGAAAGGACAGGGCACATAGAAGAAGAAACAATAAAAATAAATTAAAAAATATAAAGTTAAAGACTTTATATTTATTAGTTTATTTTTATTTATTAGTTATCGTTATTCATAATCATTATTAATAATTTTTATGAAGTATTCCTCTCTCTAAGTCATAGGCGCATGGAATAAGAGAACGGAAAGAACTCAATTCATTGCTAACAAGTAATGCGTAAGTCTAGATGAGAACATTTTAAAAAAACACTTACCACTTCTGCGATTTACGTGTTACTCCTTAGCAATGAATTAAGTTCTTCCGATGACTGGCGTGTGTATACACGGCTTATATATAACACGCTAAAATTTCCCTTCTCTCGTTCCATGTACCCATTACTTAGTGTTGTGGAGTAGTTTTCGCACTGAAGGTTATCATCGTGCTATGGCGGTTGCTAATCGACTTAACGTACCCAAAATGTTAGGAACTTGCTAATCTTCCACTGAAAGCTGACTCCTTAGTATTCGGCTAACTGCTGATTAATATCAACTGCCTAGTAGTTCTACTGTACTCCAATAGAAGTCTAAAGAACCCCTATGAACTTCCCAATAACTTTCTGTTAACTCTTATTAATATAGGAGGGAGAGTCCATTATCTAAGGAATAGATGTGTTTCCTCATTACACTTAGGGAGTGGCGACTCGGTCGAGTTTCGATCCCTGTCAGAAGCAAGTGGATGTCTAGCCACACTGATGAGCTGTGATACAGCGAAACCCGCTTGTGTGTGTGTGTATATATATATATATATATATATATATATATATATATATATATATATATATTCTTAATCATCTCACCCCAAGCAAGGCATTCCACTGCCACTATTGCGCATGGGGCTACATAGGGGAAGGTAAAGAGAAGGAGTGGTTAGACATAGGGAATGTCAGGAGGAAGGTGACAGATGAGCAAGGATACCGAGGATGAGGGTTGGGCAGATGGGAAGAGTGTTTGATAGAATGGGAGCAGGTTAGTGTGTTAGGAGGTGTCTATTGACCTTACATTTAAACTCCTGGAGATTGTATCCGTCGGGGAAGCAATCATGTGGAAGAGAATTCCACAGTCGGGAAGTTATATATATATGTGTGTGTGTGTGTGTGTGTGTGTGTGTGTGTGTGTGTGTGTTTACACACAGCTATGTGTTTGTCAATTATTTTATTGTGTTTTCTTGTGTGCGAACAAGTTATAGTTTGTCTGTATGGAGAATTTCTCCAAATTCTTGTTCGTTCCATCGAATTTCAGTTAATTTATTAGCCATTTGCGTTTTTGCTATTGCAAATGCTGTGTATATTTCTACGTAGAGATTTTAATAATTCTTGAATATGCTTAGTGCATTATGGTCGTGTTCTATTACGTGTTGTTTTATGGTTAAGACCTCCGTCATTTTTAAACGTTGTTTACAGTTTATGACAGGTACTATGTTTGTGCTTTCGACAACTATTTTACGTATCGATATTTTCGTTTTGATTTAAATATGTTGTTATAGAGCTATGATCTCGTGATCTTAGGTTAATCATCTTGAAAGATGAAATCATTTATGAATTTTTCATCAGGAACAAAATTACCTCTGGGACATTTAAATTCATAAATAGTATTGGTCTGCTACAATTCAAATTTCATTGTAGACTTGTGGTTCTTGTGAATTAAGCTAAGTGTTTAAAACTTTCATAGTTTTTGTTCTTAGCATGCCCGACTGAAGTTATGTAGTTCTTGAATAATACTCCAGGCGAAAATACTGAGAATAACAGTTTTGTCTGTCATTACTCAGTGAAACATGTATTAGAGAAGGTTTGGTACCGATACAAACACACACGCACCCAATATATAAATATACTTCACAAATACTTACTCACTTAATTGAAACGGTTGATATTTGATTGTGGCAAACAAATATTTCAGGCTTTACTTGAGAGGATTGGCTTGATTGCTTCACTTAGAATCTGGTCACAAGCTCCCCCCCATCAAATAAATGGATCTGATGTGCATTTCAAACTTTTGTTCTGTCAAAAGTGCTTCCACGTGCGTTAATTATTAGCGAGTTAAGTGTGGTTAACAGGGAGATACTGGTTCAAACCTGGGCGGATCAAATCTCGATATTTTTTTTTTTTTTTTTAATCATATCACCCCAAGCAAGGCGGTAACGCCACTGATGCACAGGGGGCTACGTAAGGGTAAAAAGAATGGAAAAGAGAAAGCCGGAAAAGAGAAAGCCGGAAACCACATCCTAAACAGGAAACAAGGGATGAGCCTCTTCACCTGTTCAATAAATATGGGTGGAGTGTGAACCGGGCGATAGTTTAGTCTATCTACTCCAATTGAAAAAAATAAAAAATAAAATAAAAAAGGAAAAGAGTGAAAAGATTGTAAAAGAGAAAACCGGAAACCACATCCTAAACAGGAAACAATGGATGAGCCTCTTCATCTGTTCAATGCTTTTTTCCACTATGTTTTGTACAAAATCCGACATTTAATTTCCTCTATGGTACTTATACGCTATGATGTTAAGCGCAGTTCAAGATTGGCAGCAATGCTCCATCATTTTAATGTTGAAATTGCTAGATACAACTGTAAGTTTTATGTTAACAGTTTCTTCTCACACTTCTTTGGGAAACTCCCTTCTGGGTTTTTGATTTCCAGTTAACTTTGATCATCAAACATTTCAGTGCAATATCAATAATTTTCTCTTCTTCCGTCTGTTCTTCCAGCTATGGATTAAATAACAGATTAGGTTCTATAGCCTTGGTTGGCAACCGGTCTACCATAGAAAGTAATGGAAACCTACTGAAGAAAAGTCTTCTACGCAGTCAATTATATCGCTTTCGAGACATGATCGCCGAAGCGTGTATGACGTATGGTACTTAAGCATCTAAACATCGTATCTGGGCTTTAATTTCAGGTGAAAATAAAAACAAAAATTGTTCAACATCTCGATATTTTTTATTATAATGGTTCTAAGATTTCGGCTCACGTGAGTCATCTTCAGAGACGTCTTCATGTTAACGTCCATGTAATCTCTCCGTTTCTCCGTGAATTGTTATATTATAATGTAATTGACATCTTTGAAAATGCCTTATGTAAGCCGAAAGCTTAGATTGGATTATAAAATAAATTTTGTATCAATATAGTGATTTTCTTTCTTCATTTAAGGATTATGCTATTAAGCTTATCAGACAATATGAAAATTTTTTACATAAAATATACAGACAAAACTTGTCTATATTATTTAATGAAACATGCATCAGTATATATATATATATATATATATATATATATATATATATATATATATATATATATATTAATGTACATTAAAGGTTCATGTCATCATTGACAGGTGAGCCAATTTTGGTTGAAATCAAGTCAAGCGTTTCGGAGGAGTAAGGTTCGTCAAAATGAAAACACACAAACACACTCATAGACAGACGTATCCATATGTGTGTGTATATATATATATATATATATATATATATATATATATATGTCGGAAAGTTTTGTAATTTGCTTGAAGCATTGAGTATATTAGAATTATGGTTATGATACCATCAGACCATAAAATAATCCAAAATATAAATCGCACAGATATGTACCATAAACACACTCACACACATACATGCTCTAACACACTTACACACACACACACACACACACACACACACACACACTACAAATAACGACAGCAGCAGCAGCCAGGAATGACCATTCATTGAAAGGCATGGACTCAAACACAATTTCTTCTACCATTCTGAAGATGAGATTTTGATCTCGAAATATTAATGTATAATAAATAGGTAATACCCAACACCTTCTTTACCAACCTTTATTTTACTAAACGCATTGTGACAGCCTTCAAAACCTAACCTTAATCTATATATATATATATATATATATATATATATATATATATGAAAGATTGCTTCTCATATATATATATATATATATATATATATAAAAGGAAGATTTTACTAATTTTTGATTGAATTTTAATAGTATGTTTATATATTTTTCTCTTTTGCTGAAAATACAGAATGTAAAAACATTTCGTCATTTTTGACTTTCCAAGCGATTTCAGCCTCTTCATACGCCATTTTCAAATATGTCATTTACCCAGTGTTGTTATGTTCTCATTTTTTACTGTGATGTAATTTTTCCTTTTTTATTGTTTTTTGTTTTTGTTTTTTTAAAAGTGTTCTTTAAAGCTGTCACGGGATGCGCATGGTGGGGGGGGGGGCATCATTTGAGCATGTAGCGGATAAAAAGATTAATTAAAATCAACCTTATTCTTCACTTTTACAAATATTCACAATGACGTATGAAATCCTGGTTTCCCAAAATAGGAAAAAGGATTGATCATGTATTTAAAAAAAAGTCGAACCCAGAATTCGCAAGTATGTGTTAAATTGATTTTTGTCCAATAGGAGCGGCTTGTAAGCCTTGAGGAATTCGCTAGTCAGTGCTAAAATCTAATGACAATAAAAGGGCCCCGATCAGCGTCAGTGAGTCAGTCAGCGGATGGAATCTGCAAAGACGACAAACTGAAATGTAACGAGAGAAGCTTCAAGCTGACCCGGACATTTGTCTTCTTTCTCTTTCCTTCCCCTGATTCTTTTTACTTCTACTTCTCCATCCAAAAACATTACTACTGAATACATACATACGTACGTACGCATATACTCTTTTAGCAGTTACTACTACGAACATTTTCTACAAGTCTTGAAACCCTCAACTTTCTCATTGAACACGAACTCTACCCTTAGCTTCTTAATAATGTTTCCAATTAAACATTAACTTCTACAACTTGTGTTATTCTTTCCTTTTAATAAATTTTTATTTTAAAATGAAAAATGTATATTTTATTCTTACACTATTCCACGCATTCCAACCTGCTACCAACAAACATTCTGATGAAAACCTTCTGAAAATAACATGATGATAATTCTGCATAAAACTTGTAAGCTGTATGGAGTTTGGTTAAGTCTGACACAAGGCTGAATCAAGAAATATTAACCAGCCCCTATAGATACAAGCGTCTGTCTATTTTTTTTAAATTTCAAAACTCCATTTCTACTCTTAAATAGTGTAAGGTTGATGGTAGAAGAATATTGTTGTTTCCAATAATAATAACCCTATCAAATCGAAACCAGCAAGGACTAAGATAGTGTATGAATTTCAATGCCTTGTACAAGATTGTGTTTCTTGTCATAAGTCAGTTACCTGTATTGGGCATACTACCACTTCTTTGAGAAGTCGCCTTACATGCCACCTATCTAGTAATAATAATGTAATAAAAACATTCATTAACCCATAATTTACAAAAACCCTTCAGAAACGTTTTGGCTGAAAATACAAAAAATACTTTTTAAAACCACTATATCAAAGGTACCTCGCTATAAGAGAGGCACTATATACCAAACAATTTTCTCCTACCATCAAGCTTACACTATTTAATGGTGGAAATCGAGTTTTGAAATATAAAATAAAACAAAAGACAGAAGCTCACATTATGACGTACCACGTGATAGTTTAAAGAACACTCCTTTCCAAAAAACAAATAAAAAACACTAAAAACAGAAGAAGTGCATTACAATAGAATATGAGGAATTAACAACAATGAAAAAATAACATCCATGAAAATGGCCAGTGAAGAGGTTGAAAGCGTCTAGAAAGTGGAAAATTACGGAAGATTATTAAATCCCTTATCTCCAGTAAAAAGGAAACATGTAAGAATACTTGAAAAATTAAATCAAAAGTTAATAACCATCTAATAACCATTTTTAACAAAACATATTAATATATATACACTACCGGCCATAATTATTAGGCCACCCCAGTTGTATTCCAACAAATATCGTGTCTTTTTTGTAACTTCTACCTTAACATATGCCATATCATTTCCACGTTTTCTACAAGGTGCCAACACCTCCGTCGTTGTAGAGACAATGCATTCACTTCTTTTACGTCAAAACGTCATCGCATCACATTACAGGCTCCAGTAATGCCCGCCCCCATTCTTCCAAGTGTACATACATCATTCCCGTTGACTGGCAAATACATCAAAAATCAATACTTAGTTCGCATTTATTTTAACTTACGTGTCACGGCAATCTCATACTGGAGTTTTTTGAATAAGCACTTGACTTACTATTTCAACATAACCACTGAAAACCCTGAGAAACGCCGGGCTATACAGCTAATATATACACTACCGGCCATAATTAGTAGGCCTCCCCAGTGTTTAAACAAATTATGTATATCATACTATTTTTTGTTAAGTGACTAATTATAAATGAAAATAGAATAGTTCTTTTGTTAATACTGCATAATAACATGAACATCAAATTTATTTATAAATATTTAATAATTACCTATATTGCAATGAAAGAATGAACAAAATTTAGAATGATTCGGACGAGTTCATCTTTCTTTCCTTGCCTTGTAAAATATTGCAAAGTCAGTCAGTTGAGTGCCATACGTGAAACACGGTCGGGTGATCACGTCTCGATAGAAACATGACTGACTGGGCAGAAGATTATCCCGCAGTAGGTTGCCATTGCTTTCTGTGGTAGACTGGTTGCCGACCAAGGCTGTAGAACCCAATCTGTCCTGTTATTTAACCCATAACTGGAAGGAATAGGCGGATTAATACCTTTCCCAAGGTTATTTGCGCGTAAGTGAATTCAGTGAATTCAGTGAATTCAGCTGGAATTCGAACTCGTCTCCTCGATTTCTCGTTCCGAGCCGATATCCACTGCACCACAACACACATCCTTTTTACAAGGTAGTAATAACAAAAGAAACATTCTATTTTCACTTAACAATAAATACTAGCAATAGTATGAAATACATAATTTCTTTAAAAAAACTGGGGTGGCCTAATGATTATGGCGGGTAGTGTATATATATATATATATATATATATATATATATATATGAAAATTTTTTTATTAAAATTCCAAAACTGCAAATATTATTACAAATATATATATATATATATATATATATATATATATATATATATATATATTGTTAAATATAGCAGACAATGAATGTCTATTATGCTGAATCATGAGCCGTTCTATACATAGTATTTTGGCTTTAACGTCAAATGTAAATAAAAACAAAAATTGTCCAACATTTGAATATTTTTTTCGGCTCACATAAGCTACCTTCAGAAAGCATAATATAAAAATATGGAAATGTTAGACAATTTTTATCTTTATTTTCACCTGAAATTAAAGCCAAAATACGATATTTAGAACCGCTCATGATTAAACATAATAGACATTCATTATCTGTTGTATTTAACAATATATGTTTAGAAAATTATCTGCTGCCTCGATACACTATATATATATATATATATATATATATATATATATATATATATATGTCTCTTTTGTAAACGAGTTATTACGCCACCTAGGTTTCTACCGTGTGCGTTCTTAAAAAAACGGTAAATGGTAAAATCAGTTATTGAAAATTGCCTGAAGTCACCACTCATGGTAGAAACCCAGGTTGCTTAATAATTCGTTTACAAATGGAAAATATTCAGACATTCTACAATATAATTGTATTGAACACATTTTAATACAAATGTGCACTGGTCTAATCTTATTATGACCAGAAACTAAGTAATTAACCAATCAATATACATACATACATATATATATTAGGCCCCATATCAATCAGCTGGATGTTTTCGACAAAAGTTGTCACCCCGTGATATGTGGCTACATTTTTGTCGATAGAGTATCTACTGCTGATTTTCTTGCCAAATTCAACATTGGTGGATTTTAGACGTTCCTGATGCAGTCACAAATTCGCTTGGCTGTCATTTTGCAAAAATGAGTGACGACAGAATGCCTAAGGTTCTCATATATAGCCAGCTTGATAGTGCATAGGTGTAACTAAAGAAACCTGAAAAACAGAGATGCTACGCACAACAAATATCCCTTAGAAATAGTAAATGCGCAGACAGCACAATTCTTTCTAAATGTATATGGGAATTTAAAAACAAAGAAAAAAACAAATTACAACAAAATAAAAAAAATGAAAAAACAGAATCACTTTGCAAAAATAAATAAAAAACTGTAAACTCTGCCTGGAAAAAAATGTGCTGCTATAATCACTTTTTTAGACTAACACAATTTCGAAATGAACGATCAGAACTCTTCTCAAAATGCAGACACGAAAACAAATCTTTACTACATTACCTAAATGTCAAAAACTAAAAACGAAGTCTTGTAAAATACTACCATGAAAAATGCAAATATATAACTAAGATATGAATTATTCACCCATTTTGCATATTCTGCTCAGATACACGCCATTCTAAAAGGAATAAATTTACACCTGCGTTCATCTTCTCACTACAGTAACACACTTTAGACAAGGTCAATACTTTCAATTATAGAAATAAGATAATTAACAGACAACAAAATAATAAATAAACAAAACAAACTAAACATGTAAATAAATAAACAAATTAATAAAAAAAAACAAATTAAAAACTAAAAATGCAGAGATAAACACAAAGGAACGCAGTAATAATAATCAACAAATAACAAATAATAAATATTGAGTAAAATGTTAAGAAAACAACCTTGTGAAATAAATTCAAATAACCGCATTCGGATCCACAATTATTTCCACTCAGCACCAAGAAAGATTTGAAACATAACCGCTGTTGCCCCACCAAAATAACCGTTAGGTTAAATACATTAGAACTTGTTACAAATAATATACTATTTGTCAGCAAGCAAGCAAGCGCACACACACACACACACACACACACACACACACACATATGTATAATTATATATATATATATATATATATATACAGAGAGAGAGAGAGAGAGTGAAGACATTACAATAATACTTTGACAAAACTTCAAAGTCAGCATGACTGAAATAACACTGCTCAGCTAAGTGACAAGTTTTAATTCTCGCTACCACTATATATATATATATATATAGATAATATATTCTTTTCCTTTCCTTCTATCTATCTATCTATCTATCTATCTATCTATTCTCTCTCTCTCTCGCTCTCTCTCTCTCGCTCTCTCTCTCTCTCTCTATGTATATATATATATATATTAATAATTTTCCCCCAAGCAAGGCGGTTTTACTGCCACTGGTGCGCCGGATGTTACATAGGAGGAAAGTGAAAAGAAAGCGGGATAGGTTATAAGGGGTGTCATATATATATATATATATATGAATACATCTCGATCGATTGGTTGTAATATATATATATATATATATATATATATATATATATATATATATATTACAACCAATCGATCGAGATGTATTCATATATATATATATATATATATATATATTAGTTTTATGAGATTGAAACGCGTGAATAAAATGCATTTAAATTGCAAATAAAATTTCTTTCAATTTTCATAAATCTTATGCAACTAGAGGGAAGAAAAATTATTTCAGCATCATATATAGAAATCGGGAATATTTCGGGTGTAAAAATGTTTTCTCTCATGGAATCCGTAATCTGTAAAATGTCAATAGAAACAAAATTGAAACATCGAATAGGACCGCTTTTTGAAAATCCGTGGAAATTCAATTAATATCACCAAGCAACAAAAATAAAAAAAAACAACTTTTTATTTTCCTTTTTCAGCTACTGACGCTCATTATGCTGATGTAGACAAAATCGAATACGCTGATTCGGAATTGTTCAAATAGGTCAGGTCTTTTTTTAAGTTACTAGCAGTATAGCCCGGCGTTGCTCGGGTGTAATGAACGCTTTAAAACTAATCCATGGTCATGGAGCTCAGACTCTTTGGATGTTGGCACGAAAGACTAAAAAGCAATAGTTGTTTCCAGTTAAAGCAAAATCATAGACTGAAAGAAAAATGAATGGATGTAAGTTAAATTTGGATTTCTTGGTATCGATATCAAATAAGTTTTTTCGTCGTAAACTGAATTTTGAAGGCTAAATAAGTCCTCTGAGTAAATGGTATAATGGTAGAGACTAAGGATTACAATTATACCTACTTAGAGCCAAACCCGAAGCAAAAACTAAAATAAAGGGGCTAAAAAAATTACAGACATACAGGCAGATAAACAGAGACACACACAAACATCTTGCTTTATATATATATAATCGATTTTCTGCACTATTGTAAGAACTGAAACCTTGAAATTTCTGAATATCGTTTCTTATGTCTTTGTCTATAAGTGTATCAAATCTGATTAAAATCGAACCACTCCTTCTATAACCCGATTCTTTGATTATCGATTTTCGATATTTATCGGGGGTACCTCGACACAAAACCTAGCTAAGAACACTTATAGACGCTTATAGTACAACTGTGTGAATTTTCAGGAAAATCGGCTCAGCCGTTTCGGAGTCTATAGGTAACGGACACAGACACACACACATACACACACAAAGTTCCATTTATAAATAAGTTTAGATATGTATAGAATATTTATGTTTCGTGAAAATATTATGTACTTTTTTTTTTGAAAAAAGCATTTTTATGTTCAGGCTTCATCCGGCATCTTTTCTAATCAGTTAAGTTCATGGAATTCTGAGCCTAACTCATTGAGCAATTCACGGGCGTAGATCTCGTATCGGTTAATGCTATCTTGTTCTGTGATTCCAAAATCGCGCCCAGTTGCACCACGAGGCGCCAAGCTTAGTTGCTGGAAGCGCCGCGGGATATATGATAAATTTTAATTATTCTAGGCGATTATAATCCAATATGTTGAAACACGATTGCTATTGTAAAAAGTCGTCACCTACCTGGCATCGTTAGAATCATGATATGAATCTACTATTGAAGTTTATTGTTTCAATCCTGAATGTTCGACAAGATTTATATTCTGGATTGTTCGTGAACTGTATCGAAGATTTGGTTGGTTTGTTTTTTATGGCATATCAACCTCGGCGGGTCATTTATTGCCAACTAAATTTTATTTATTTGTTGCTGGTCATACCTATTTTTCTTCCAACAATTTATTGTTGTTTTTATATACGTTTTGTGTCTAGTACGAAGATTTGGAGTACAACGGAGCTGCATATGAATAAAAGTCGGTACTGCGTACCCTGGAAGAAGAGCGTATAAATTGTAGTTGTTAGGATCTCGAAAGTGACATGACTGACAGGGCAGAGGATTATCTCGCAGTAGCTTGCCATTTCTTTCTGAGGTAGACTGGTTGCCAACCAAGGCTATAGAATTCAATCTGTGTATTTATTTAACCCATAACTGTAGGGAAGAGACGGTTTAATATCTTTTCTTAAGAGTATCTGTGCGCAAGTGAATGCAAGGAAGTCAACTAGAATTCGAACTCGGCTCCTCGATATCGTTCCGTGTCGATATCCACTGCACCACAGCCTACATCTATATCACTGTAAAATATAAGCTACGAAAATTTAAATACTGAACCTTTGTAGCTCATTTAACTTCGACATGCTTCCTGCGTACTATGAGTTACTTCTCTTTTGATGCGACGTGAAAATGAAAGCCTTATCCATTATGTTTGTCAATTAAATAAAAAAAGCAAAACTATCTTATATAAATGAAGAATTCATAGATGATTTTCTATGCCAAATTTGCATTCATCTTCGTTTGGCAAGTGATTCCATCGGTCAGATATTATTGCCTTGCCGATAACAACATAGTTGTCAGGATCTCCGGTACATAATGGAACGTTTTCCCACAAGATAGCGAGAGAATATAAGTCTACAAGTGCATGTTACAGTCACTGAAAATGCCTGAATATTAAAATCTTTAAAAAGTTACCAATGTATAGTGCGCCGATATTTGCTCTGATCATAAAATCTCGCTCTAAACTCAAGTATATACAGTAATCTGACAAATTTTCGCACGCGTTAGCATATAAACTGTGAAACCAATAAAATGTAAACGCATATTCTACTCCATCAGCTTCTTTTCTCGCACTTCCCGCCTGTGGAATTCCCTTTCGTTTAATTTCTTCCCCGACAGCTACAATCTCCAAGAATTTAAATGTAAAGTCAATAGTCATCTCCTATCTCACTAACCTGCATCCTCTCTCTCATGCTCCTTTCTCCGTCCACGCCACTCTCATCAGTATTCTCATCATTCTCTTACCCACTTCCTCACACACACACACACACACACACACACACACACACACACACTAAACTTAAAGAGTATCCCAAAAACAACAAAAGAACTCGATGACCCGTAGAGTTGAATTGAATCAAAATCGCTGAAAACAATTTTGAAGTATAAAGACGAAATCAAATTTTGCTAGTAAGTGAAAAAATTTCTACAGTTAACGAAGGTGACAGGAGAAACTTAACGTGTGAGTGTGAAAAAAAATGAACTTTCTGACGTACTTGTAACTTGACTTATCTATTTATATACGATACCTTGACCATCAGAAAAGCAAACGGATCTCGACATGTGAAGTCACAAGTTTATTCGCCCGAAGAGAGTCAACGTTAGACTCGAAACACGTATAGCGACACGAATACCATTATGGACACTTAATATATCATACAAAAAGCAAATAATAACTGTAATAATAGTAACAATAATTTTAAACATTAAACAAAATTTTCACGGCTTCTCGCAATTTTTCTTTTATACCAATTTCTCTCGTTGGAAACAACACCTATTTCTGTTTTTAATATATATATATATATATATATATATATATATATATATATATATATATATGAAATGATTTGTTTGAACATTATTTTTGATCGATACTCGTATTTAAGTAGATATTCTGTTGATAATCAAACAGTATTATATATTTATTTCTACCGGCCTGATTATTTACGAGAAATTTTTATTACGAAAATATGTGGCATCAAAATAAAGTTTAAAATCACGACTTTTTCACACTACCGGTAGTGTGCAAAAGTATTACGTCAGGGGTGATTTTATTAGAAAACCTCACTGAAATTCAAATACAGGGTGAAAAGCCAAGTAAATTGCTAATAAAAATTGATTATTTAAAACTAGGTGTAAAAGAAATGTATTAAAAAGAAATTATATTTAATTTTTCCTATTTTCTATTAAACAAGTCATTTTGAAACTACTCATTATTCTATTATCCTTGGATATGACTGACTTTTTCTTATTCCCCCCTCTCGAATTGATAAATCTAATATTACTTCGCAAGACACACTTTGGGGACAAATACAAGATGCTTAGCAGGAGTTACCATCAAATACATTGAAGAAGCTTGTGATGACCGAATGAAGGATGTGATCAAAGCAAAAGGCTATTATACTAAATATTAAAATTATTTCTAACAAGTATTTTTTTTGTTAAAAAAGAGTAGAAAAGGACAAAGTAGGATTTTGTGACCGTTGTTAACCTAAACCCCCTCCACACTCTACCCCAGGGCCTTCGCCATTTGGAAAAAACAATGTCGCTGACGTGATGTAAAGTCTGTATTAGAGATCCTATGTCGAAATGTACATCCGACACCTCTGAATTTTGAAAATTTTCTCTAATTTATATTGGCTCTGTATTCTTAATACATTGAGCTCTTTGCCTGCATCACTTTTTAATGTTAAAAATTTTTAATATTGATTAGGATCAGGTTCTTGGAATTTACCTTCCTACTCTTCCACTTCGGATTAAAGAAAAACAAAAACATATATATATATATGTATATGTGTGTGTGTGTGTGTGTGTGTGTGTGTGTGTGTGTGTGTGTGTGTGTGTTTATGTGTGTGTGGTTTTTTTTTGTTTGTTTCCAGTGCCTTAATGCAAGATAGGCACATCAATATATTTGTTGCTGCCAATTTAGACTGCATATCGATACAAATATTTTGCTGTAATTTTGGATGGCACGTGTTCACTTGTTTATATATATATATATATCATTTATACATCATTTCAAACACAGTTAACATTTTGTGTCTCACAGAAATTTGTAAAAACAGGCAAGATTACTGTCTTTTGCGATGGTGCTTGTCGCTTTCGAAATTGTTGTCGGAATGTCTTACTGGCTGCTATGATAAATCTTCGGCTGGTGAAATATGCTTCCACTACAAATGCAATTTCTTTCTGATATTATGTTCTTCTACCGCCAGCAAAACAAATATCTGATACATGTAGGAAATGGTAAAACCTTAGAAAATATGTTAAACTCTTGTACATCAGTTATGTAATAATTTGGTAGTCTATTTCCTTATATGTTAAAATGCATTTTTTTTAAAAATTTGTCTTATTATAGGACATTATATATATGATGTCTTATAATTTTGAATTTTAATGCTTCTAAAACGAAGTTGCTATCTATTAGCAATCACAGACAATCGCTCCTAACTCCATTAGCATGGATCAGGTTAGTCTCCCTGAAAGCAAAACACTGAGCTTCCTCCGTTTAACTTTCACAACAGACCTCAAGTGGAATGACTATATCAAATCCATAGCTAAATCCGCTGCTAAGAAAGTTGGTTTTCTCTGTAATCCCAGGATTCTTTTCCGTCTGAAAAATCCTGCACATTTAAAAATATACCATCCGCCTGTGCATTGAATACTGCTGCCATATATGATCGGGTGCTCCTGCTATCCATCTAGGTGTCCTTAACAAAATCCAACGGAGAATATGTAATGTGATCGATCCCGACTTGGCAGCTCAAATACAGTCACATTCTTACCAGCGCAATGTGGCTTCCCTGTGTCTCTTCTACAAATATTTTCACGGTTTCTGCTCCGATGAACTGAGCACACTGGTGCCACCTATATATGAATTTACTCGAGTCACAAGGTTAGCAACTAGGTCCCGTACCTTTTACTGTGAAACCAATAAAATGTAAACGCAAATTCTATTCCAACAGCTTCTTTTCTTGCACTTCCCACTTGTGAAATTTCCTTCCGTTTACTTGCTTCCCCGACAGCTACAATCTCCAAGAATTTATATGTAAAGTCAATAGTCATCTTCTATCTCATTAACCTGCATCCTCTCTCTCTCTCTCTCTCTCTCTCTCTCTCTCTCTCGTACTTCTTTTCTCTGTCCATTTCACTTTCATTAGTATTCTGATCCTTTTTTCAGCCATTTTCTGACACGTCCTATAAACTGTCACTTTTTCTCATAACTTTCCTTTTATGTAATCCCCTGCAAAACATTGGTAGTAAAATGTAAAATGCTTTGCTTGGGGCAATATGATTATTCATATATATATATATATATATATAGTCATCCGCAGACAGATATGTTTCGCTGTATGACAGCTCATTAGTACGTTTAGACATCCGATTGCTTTTTACCCAGGATTGAAACCAGACCGTATTGGCGTCAGTTGGCGATTCTACTTCTGAGCTATGGGCGCTCGGTTCAAGGAGGCAGACTTTTAGCGCGTGATATATCATGTATATATAACCCAGTAGTTAGAGTATTCTAATTCATTACTGAATGAACAAAGAGAGAGTGAGAGATAGAAAGAGAGAGAGAGAGAGAGAGAGATAGAGAGAAATAAATGGTACCCTTTTACGATTTTTCTTCTGTCACAGCTTCATCTGGAACAAAATTGTTTTATTTTATCGTTTATGATATTTTATGTCAAAACCTGAAACAAGCGTCAGATTTAACCACGCACTGTAAAATCGATTGAAGATATTTAAACTCTAAATGACTTCAAAGAATAAGAAAGACTCTCCTCTTTTCTTGATCTGGAAAGGAAGAAAGTCTCTGCTTTCATCTTGAAAAGATGTGGAAGTGATCGCTGCAAGAAAAGTATTTTTAAAATCAATGTCGCCATCGTTGAAATTAGAAAGATTTCTACGCAACTTACCTATTCATATATTCAGCTGCTCGCATAGAATTAATATTTACTAGCAGTATAGCCCAGCGTTGCTCGGGTGTAATGAAAGCTTTAAAACTAATCCATGGTCTTGGAGCTAAGACTTTTTGGACGTTGGCACGAAAGACTAAAAAGCAATAGTTGTTTCCAGTTAAAGCGAAACCGTAGACTGAAAGAAAAATGAATGGATGTAAGTCAAATTTTGATTTCCTGGTATCGATATCAAATAAGAGTTTTCGTCGTAAACTGAATTTTGAAGGCTAAATAAGTCATCTGAGTAAATGGTATCATGGTTGAGACTAAGGACTACAATTACACCTACTTAGAGCCATACACGAAGCAAAAACTCAAATAAAAGGGCTGAAAAATACAGATATACAGGCAGATAAACAGACACACACACACAAACATCTTGCCTTTTTTTTATATATATATGTGTATATATTATCGATTTTCTGCACAATTGTAAGAACTGCAACCTGAAACTTCTGAATATCGTTTGTTATGTCTTTGTCTATGAGTGTATCAAATTTGATTAAAATCGGACCACTCCTTCTATAACCTGATTTTTTCGATTATCGATATTTATCGGGGGTACCTCGACACAAAACCTAGCTAAGAACACTCGCAGCCGCTCATAGTACATCTGTGTAAATTTTCAAGAAAATCGGTTCGGCCTTTTCGGAGTCTATAGGTAACGGATACACACACACAGACACACACACACACACACAGAAAAAGTTCCATTTATAAATAAGTTTAGATTATCTTGTTATTATGCGTAGGTTTTTATTGGTGTGAGTGTGCAAGGGGGATGAAATTATTTTCAGAAGAAGGATTACGAATATTTTTTTACCAAAGCCCCTACCTTAACTTATCTTCAACTATTTCTGATTGGAGTGCGAAGTTTTTCAAGATTAAACGGAAGAAATGATTAAATGTTTCATAAAATTACTTTACTTAAAGAACTTCAGTGCTGAATCTAAATATTGTATAATCGTTTTACCATAAAGATTTATTGACAATCAGAAAGAAAGGAATTTCCACTAGTGAGGAATAAATACAAGCATTACTGAAAAAATATGGATAATATCAATGCATTGCTAATGATTTTACTACAAAAATGCATTGGAAAATAAGAAGAAACGCATGTCAGTGGTCAGGAATTAATGCAAGAATTGCTGACATGCGGACTTCAAATGGAATGACTTATATCGAATCCATTGCTAAATCCGCTGCTATGAAAGTCGGTTCTCTGTGTAGGGCCCGGAAATTTTTTCCGTCTAAATCTATCCTGCACATTTATAAATCTACCATCCGCCCGTGCATTGAATACTGCTGCCATATCTGGTCGGGTGCCCCTGCTGTTCTCCTCGGGCTTCTAGATAAGGTTCAGAGGAGGGTCTGTAATGTGATAGATACCGACTTGGCAGACCGCCTGCAGTCTCTCTCCCACCGGCGCGACGTGGCTTCCCTGTGTCTCTTCTATAAATACTTTCACGGCTTCTGCTCCGATGAACTTAGATCACTAGTGCCCCCTAAATACGAATTTGAACGAGATACTAGATTAGCAACTAGATCCCACCCTTTTACAGTGAAACCGATAAAATGCAGCCGTAACTTCTACTCCAACAGTTTCTTTTCTCGCACTTTCCGACTGTGGAATTCTCTTCCAAACGATTGCTTCCCCGACGGCTACAATCTCCAGGAGTTTAAATGTCAATAGACACCTCGTAACACACTAACCTGCTCCTATTCTATCAAACACTCTTCCCATCTGCCCAACCCTCATCCTCGCTATCCTTACTCATCTGTCACCTGTCTCCTGCCATTCCCTATGTCTGACCACTCCTCTTTACCTTCCCCTCTGTAGCCCCATGCGCAATAGTGGCAGTGGAATGCCTTGCTTGGGGTGAGATGATTAAAAATATATATATATATAGAATGTGATTTTATTGCTAATTATTTTAATATGAAAATGCATTGAAAATCAGGAAGAAAGGTATCGTCAATGGTCAGGAATGATTACAACCATTGCTGATAGAATAGGATTATTTCACATATTGTTTTATCTGAAAAGTTCATGCCGATTATTAGTCGTTAAGATTCCAATAGAAAACGTCAAATTTATCGATAAAATATGATTGCATTTCCGATTAGAGAACATTTCAAACAACCTTTTGAGAAAGAGAGTTTAAAATTACTTGATTTTTGTCAATTTTTCATCCCTATAAAAATGGAAAAATATAAGATGCATTTTCGTCAGTTGAAGTATTTTTATTACCGTAAAGACAAAAATGCATCGCAAGCAGTGAAAAAGGTATGTGCTGTTTACGGTGAAGGTGCTTTAGCTCACAGAACTGTATGAAAGTTGATCGCTAGGTTTAGAGTTCATGATTGTAGCCTTATTGATGAAGAACGCTCAGGCAGCCCCGCCCCCACTACAGATGACGACTAATTCAAAGCATTGGTTGAAAATAACCTACATTACACAACGCTGGAATTGGTAGAAATACTAAATTTTTCAAATTCCACTATCAATGTTAACTTAGTGTAGCTTGGATACTCAAATCGCTTCGGTGTTTAGGCACCACATGATCTGAGAGGAAAATGATTTTTTGCACAGGATTTCTATCTATTTTCTGTTTAAACATGCACCCTTTTTTAGCAAATTATGACGAGTGATGAGAAAGGATTCTGGGGCAAGCGATGGTATCTGTCGGACTCTTACGGTAACTCACGTATATCACTATGACAGGAGCTTATGTATACTCAAGTCGAGTCCATTATCATGGAAAAAGGAGAGGCCCCACAAAAAATACTAACGATATTTTCTGTTACCAGGAATTAATGCCTTCCTCACGAACAGAAGAGTGTACGAAAGCGTACTGACAATCATCGAGAAATAAATGGTTATCCTACCTCTTGAAAAAACAATTATTACTGAAGATTTAATCGATGTAACAGAATCAAACAAGTCCAAGAATTTAAGTACCTAGGAAGTGTTCTAACAGGAGACGGAAAGTGCGACACGGAGATCCGAAGGCGAATTGGCATGGCAAAGGACGCGTTCCAGAAGATGAGCAAAATACTAACACACAGGAAGATCTCAATAGAAACGAAGAAAAGAGTGCTAGACTGCTACGTGATGTCAGTTCTTCAGTACGGCTGTGAATGCTGGACAATATCATCGAAAATGAAGAAAAAACTGGAAGCGGCCGAAATGTGGTTCTACAGAAGGATGCTACGGATATTGTGGACTGAGCATACAAGCAACGACGAAGTGTTAGAAAGAATGGCAACAAAAAGGAAATTGATGCAGAGCATCAGGAAGAGACAACTGAAGTTCCTGGGACATGCAATGAGGAAGGAGAGCCTGGAGAACCTGATACTGACTGGTCAGATAGAAGGAAGGAGAGACAGAGGAAGGCAGCGGATAACATATCTGCAGAGTCTGATCAGGTGGATGACGGAACGGGGGTTGCCAGGAGCAACAGGAGCAAACATACTAAGAGCCACAAGGGATAGGGAGACGTAGAGATCCATGATCGCCTACGTCCTGAAGGGACAGGGCACATAGAAGAAGAAGAAGTTGTTTCTTTGGATTTGACGACCCATCATTATGTCTTTCCTTTGGGCAATCACTCTTAATTCTTAATTACCGTAGTGTTATAGTTAATGAGACCCTCGCTATTGTGGTTTGAGTTCTGTTCTTGCTGTGAGTGCCATACAGTATTCGAAATTAAATTACACAAGGGTTGACATGGCGTAAAATCAATAGAACCTGTCACCGGATAACGTCAGTACTTATCATATTCAAAATCATGATGCGCTATAAGCTATTACCTCATTCGATCTTTTGTTTGTTTGAGTGAAAAGATTCGACGATCGTCTCAAGCAAAATGCGAGATAATAACCGTGTGTTTGTGTGTCGCGCGCCCATTCATCTCTTAGAGTCTGATTCTTACGTTTAGTTATTAGAAACCCCAAGAGTTACCTCCCTTTCATTTGTGCGTTGTAGTGTAGGGGATATCAGCTCGGGGCGAGAAATCAGGAGGCCGTGTTCGAATTCCAGTTGAATTCGTTGCCTTCACTTACGCGCAAAGTATTTTATTAATGGTAATTCTCTTTCCAAAGTCTATTACCGATTATATTTTTGTTTCAAAAATGTTTTGCTGTTTCTTTTCTTATTTTTTCTGAGAAGTGTTTCTGGTATTTTTAAAAATGCATTACTGATATTTTTATCCTATTTTCATAGTGTCATATTGTTTTGACCCCAGTTAAAGGGTTAAACAATTTGCCCATATTTGGGATCGTAATAAGTGTACCACCGTGAGTCAGAGCTGGACCTGGAAACAGCAGTAATTAAGAGCCAGTGCCTCGCTTCTTTAAACCTCCCGATCAAAGGCCTTGCTGCTGGATGTAGTTTATTCTCATACCCAGTACGGATGAGATATTGTAACTATTTACACAGCATAGACCGTTTTTTCCCTCTTTATATACGTTGTGGTGCAGTGAATATCTACACGGAATGACAAATAGGAGAGCCGATTTCGATATTCCAGTTGAATTCCTTGCATTCACTTACGCGCAAATACCCGTGGTAAAGGTATTAATCCGTCTCTTTCCTCTAGTTATGGGTTAAATAATAGGACAGATTGGGTTCTATAGCCTTGGTTGGCAACCAGTCTACCGCAAAAAGTAAACATACTGCGCGATAATTTCCTGCTCAGTCAGTCATGTCTCTTTCGAGACATGATCGCCCATGCGTGTATCACGTATGGCCCTTAAATGACTGACTGGATTTTGTTTACATTGAATAAGAATGAAATGTCATCGAACATCGTTCTTCTTCCATTATTTTAAATGTTTTGATTATTCCTAATCAAACATCTTTCTGTTCTCGATTTAAAAAATAAGAGAGAGAGAGAGAGAAAAAGAGAGAGAGAGAGAGATGTATGGCGAAGGAAGCATTCCAGAAGTTGAGTAAAGTATTAAGAAACAGGACAGTTTCACTAGAAACTAGGAAGAGAGAACTGGATTGCTACGTGCTGACCGTTCTTCAATATGGCAGTGAATGCTGGACAATATCATCAAAGATGAAGAAAAAACTTGAGGCAACTGAATTGAGGTTCTACAAAAGGATGCTGCGAATATCATGGATCGAGCATGTGAGCAATGATGAGGTTTTGGAAATAATGGAAACGAAAAGAAAATTAATACTCAGCATCAGGAAGAGACAGTTGAAATTCCTGGGACTTGCAATGAGGAAAGAGGGCTTGGAGAACCTGATACATGTATGTCTTTGTAGTTTGTAGACAAATCGAGGAACCGTGTCTGCGTTTTTTAGAGATTACATACGAAGTTTGTCCGGTAATGATCCAATCGTTTAATTTCAGCGACAAAGTAATCTGCCTATGACGTTTAAGAGCAACAAGGGAGAGGGTAGATATGAAGGTTACCATGATTGCCTACGTCTTAAAAGGACACGGCACATAGAAGGAGAAGATGACATGATGTTCCCTTCAAAATACTTCTTTTTCTTGTATTTATACACTTATCGTCATGACCCATCCACTTAACATACGGTTATTCTTAGTACGTAAACGTTCAGAAAATTACTCTATATAAATTGACGGTAACTGCTTTCTCATGTTATGCTATTTCGGCTTACGAAATACTTTAAAAAAAAAACACTATTCAGATAGCAAAGAAAACCAGAGATCCAAGGGAAGAAAAAACCAGTGAAGCATAGAATTCCAAATATATGGTGATTTTCTAAGCGTAACTTATTTGGGGCACACAATCGACTGTATCCAGCGCCCAGTGAGAATCGATCTCACTACTCAGTCGTAACTGATCTAACGGGTTAATCTTATTAACCATTACACCTCGTCGAACGGATCTACTCTAGAGGGATGTGTTCAGCGGATTACCGAAGTAGTATGTGCAAGCATGATGTGGAAATGGTTAGCGATGAGGTCATGGCATAGAAGAAACAGCACATTGAACAGTAAGAGGTGCAGAAAAATAAAAGGTGAATCAAGTTTTTTTTTTTTAGTAAGGTACAGAAAAAGAAACGTACTATTTTTTCTGGCTAAAGAAGTTGGATCTTTCTGTTGACATCGTTCCAGCAGCCGTTTTTGGAAATACGTTGGAAACATATTCGATGTGCTGCATAGTCTTTTTTTGGTTCTAAGGCGGAAATGGACCACAGTTCCTTTCAAGGGACGCCGTGCTCGCAAGCTGGACCATACCAACTGCAATTCAAGCCGTAGGATCAAGGTCAGTGCCTTTATTCAAGTAGCGCTTTTTGTGCCGATGTTATCACCACTCCCCTATGTCTCATAATCGTGGTTCCTGGTGAAATTCAGGGCAAAATAATGCAATCGCTTGCCGGTTACATTTGCACCAAGAATATTGAGTTTTCCCCGTTCCTCCTCTCAGACGTTCCTGCATTCGCCGGTAAAGCCGTTCCTACTGACTGGCCGGTGGCCCTACTTTGCACAGGCTACCCACACTGTTTAGCCGACAATTCGATGCTGCTGACAGACCGAGATATGATTTTCGCAGTGTCCATGTGACCTTTTCAATCAGCTTTTCAATATTTATTTAATACTATATTATTTATTAGGTCAAATCATAGTTGCATTCCCCGAGGAATTAAACTAATCAATACTTTTAATATGGACTGATCAATAGTTGCTTGCTCCAATTCTCGGTCACGATTGCTTGCGGGTAAAATGCGGGTAAAATGCGGGTAAAATGCTTCATGACTTCTGAATAGCTTTATCTACTTAATCTTCTGCCGAGTCAGTTATGTATCTTTCGAGACATGATCGCCCAAAGCGTATACCACGTATGGTATTAAACAGACTGACTGAATATAATAGTTGGAGTCATGATTAAGGCTTCTACTGGTCATTAAGTGGAGGATCAGTTTTATATCATTACGAAGTAATAAACTGATCCCTCGCTAATAACTACAATAATATAATGCATCTCTTTCCCCTTTAACTATGAGTCAAATAACAGGACAGATGAGTTCTATAGCCTTGGCCTGGCAACCAGTCTACAGCGGAAATAAATGGCAACGTACTGCGGGATAATCTTCTGCCCAGTCAGTCATGTGCCTTTCGAGACATGATCGCCCAATGGCACTTAACTGACTGACTATTGCTAATAAATGGAAGACAAGTGCTTAACTATTTTTTCAATAGTGATATTTGGAATATACCAGAATAAACTGAGAGTGAATTTCGAAGATGTCAAGTTCTTATTTCATCTATGTGTCGTGTCCCTTCGGGAAGTAGGTAATCATGTCCCCCCACATCTTCCTATCATTTGTCACTCGTAATACCCCTTTTCTTGTTATCCCATTCAATCCTCGCTCCACCATCCATCTGCTAAAGTCCATGAAGTATGTCACGCGTTGCTCTCCCTGTGAGCATCAGATTCTCCAAACCCTCCTTCTTCACATCCTCCAGAAACTTCAACTGTCTTTACCTGGTGTCAAGTATCAGTTTACTTGTCGTGCCGTCCTCTCTAAAATCTCGTTGTTGCTTACGTATTCCGTCCATGGTATCCTCAGCATCCTTCTGTATTTCGGTTGCTTTCCTTCATCTTTAATGAGATTGTCCATCATTCGCTGCTCTTTTGAAGAACCGATATCACATAGCAATCTCGCACACTCTTCTTTGTTTCTAGCGAAATTTTCCTGTTTCTAAATACTGTACTCAACTTCTGGAATGTTTCCTTCGTCATGCCAATTCGCCTTCGGATCTCTGTGTCGCATTTTCCGTTTTCTGTTATAACACTTTTCAGGTATGTAAATTTTTGTACCTGCTTGATTCTAATATCCCCGACCTGTATTTGGCATATAGGGCTGCCTTTTTACTGATGACCATGCATTCGGTTTTCTTTGCAGTTTACAAGACCCAAAACCAACTAAATCTCGAATGTGGTTGACAGAAGTTGTTGAATGTAGAGTGTTCAGCCTCGTTTTGATGAGGTTAAGATTGTAGTGTTCGTTAAAGCACCCTCTCGGGAGGTTCTTACACAAAGTTACAGTGGAAACCTCTTCCTTATGCTTGTTTCCCTTATAGATACAATCTCTAAAAGTTTAAATGCAACATCAATCGCCATCTCCAGTTTCCGTGACTACCCCTTTTCTCTTACCCTTCCTAAAACATCACCTATAATGTTTTTCGGCCATCCGTCTTCTCTCATTGTAACCCTATGTGCAGCAGTGGAAGTATTGCCTTGCTTAGTGTGAAAGGATTATAAAAAAAGTTCCTAGGAAAAAACAGTCTGTGTGGATTTCCTCTTTACATGTCCCAGGAACTTCAGCTGTCTCTTTCTGATACTCAGTATTAATTTCTTTTTCGTTTCCATCATTTCTAAAACCTCATCATTGCTAACATATTCGATCCATGATATTCACAGCATACTTCTGTAGAACCACATTTCAGTTGTTTCAAGTTTTTCCTTCATTTTTGATGATATTGTCCAGCATTCACTGCCATATTGATGAACTGACATCACGTGGTAATCCAGTACTCTCTTCTTTGTTACTAGCTAAATTTTCCTGTTTCCTAATACTGTACTCAACTTCTGGAATGTTTCCTTCGTCATGCCAATTCGCCTTCGGATCTCTGTGTCGCATTTTCCGTCTTCTGTTATAACACTTTCCAGGTATTTAAATTTTTGTACCTGCTTGATTCTAATATCCCCGACCTGTATTTGGCATTTAGGGCTGCCTTTTTACTGATGACCATGCATTCGGTTTTCTTTGCAGTTTACAAGACCCAAAACCAACTAAATCTCGAATGTGGTTGACAGAAGTTGTTGAATGTAGAGTGTTCAGCCTCGTTTTGATGAGGTTAAGATTGTAGTGTTCGTTAAAGTATCCTCTTGGAAAGACAGATATCACATAACAATCTGGTACTGTTTTCTTTATTTCCAACGAAATGTTCCTTTCTCTTAATAAGCCACTATCCCTGGTTGCTCTTAGCACACCTTTTCCTGTTACACCATGCAACCCTCGTTCCATCATCCATCTGATTAGGTCATTCAAATATTAGGTCATTCGTTGCTTTTTCCCTCTATCTGGCCTGTCTGTATCAGGTTCTCCAAGCTCTCTTTCCTCATTGCAAGTCCCAGGAACTTCACCTGTTTTTTCCTGATGCTCAGTATTAATTTCCTTTTTGTTTCCATCATTTCTAAGACCTCATCATTTCTCACATGCTCGATCCATGAAATTCGCAGCATCCTTCTGTAGAACCACTTTTCAGTTGCTTCAAGTTTTTTCTTCATATTTGATGATATTGTCCAGCATTCACTGTCATATTAAAGAACTGACAACACATAGCAATCCACTACTTTCTTCTTTGTTTCTAGCGAAATTATCCTGTTTCTTAATACTTTACTCAACTTCTGGAATGTTCCTTCACCATGCCAATTCACCTTCGGATCTCTGTATCGCACTTTCCGTCTTCTGTTACAACACTTCCCAGGTATTTAAATTTCTGAAACTGATGTACTTAAAAATGGTTCCATTGAAAACATTTTTCCAGTCCATTTTTGGAAAATATTTGTTCAGCTGCAAATATCTCAAATAAATATTTTTGAAACAGCACCAATTTTCTTCCTGCACAGAATGAAAATTCTTTTATTGATTTCTTTCGTGTTTTATTGTTTGACTGCATGGCAAAAATTTACAAAGAAACCAAAACATTTGGAAGGCCACTGAGAATATGAGACAAAGGGGAATTACTACAGAACTGGGAATTTTAAAACAGTCTTAGAACCTCTAGAAATCTGGAAGCGCTGGAAATGTTTTCGGATCGACCGAGGCGTACTGGGACTTGAAAGTGGGTATCATTAGATGGTACGGTAACTGGTTAGGAACGCAAAATCTCAGTCAGGAAAGCAAATCTAGTGCAAGGTAGGTGCTACATGAGTGGGTGTTATCCAATCTAGGGCTAATAGATATCATTCCGAGCATAAAGGTGGAAGGAATGCTAATAAACTATTATTAAAACAAAAGATATCTGAAGGTTGGTATAAATCAATCAAAGAAATAGGATTTATTTTTATGTTTTTACGGTTAATCAACCCTTTGTGGATTATCTAAAACAGAAACACATCTTAGATTGTTGGAGTTTGCGTACAGTGCTTGGTGTTTTCAAGTGGTGCTGACTGGTTGCTAGCCAAGGCTATAGAACCCAATCTGTTCTGTTATTTAACCCATAACTGGAGGAAAGAGACGGATTAATACCTTTCCCAAGGGTATTTGCTCGTAAATGCAAAGAATTCAACTTGAATATCGAACTCGTCTCCCCGATTTGCCGTTCCGAATCGATATCTACTGCACCACAACGTACATCCATTTATTAGCAATAAGCAAGCCGAAAAAAATTGTACAGTCATTTGAGGTGTTTTCTCGCACATTTCCTCTGTTATTCACAACCCCTCTTTTCGTATTTCCTCATTTTATTAAGAACGCCTGCTACATAATATATTAATTAAGTATGGAAATAACTCCATTATAGCCAATGTTCAACTGTGGAAAACGCAATGTGAAACATTCCCTTCTAAGCTTGCAATTAGGAGACATTTCCAATAATTTCAAATCTCCAAAGTCTTTTACATTTTATTGTATATTTCTTGGAAAGGAAACGAAGAAAGGTCAGAAAGTACATTATATTTATTAAGACTCTTCAGTGCACTAGCCGGCAGATAACAATTACGCTGTACCTCTACTCACGAGGTCCGCTAAATAAAAACAATATCGTATAATCTATAAAAGATACACGCATCTACTTTAGAACTGAATATCTTTTGTGAAAATAGCGATTTTTTTATTAATATTTTCTATCGGTTTGATTTATTCAATACTGGAACTTGTTTTCGATAACAACCTTGAAGAAGAATTAGCGTTGTGATTGTCTTGTAACACTCTGAAAAAAAGCTAACGAAAAGCAGTGTGTACACGAACAAATAGCAATGATAATGTTAATACTAGCCGTTTTCTTATAAAGGAACATTTGTTATTATATATATATATATATATATATATATATATACAGTACTGTGCAAATGTATTAGGACAAGAACTATCTTATATTTTATGAGGTATATTGACAGAAAATAAACAATTTAATTAAGGTAATTTTATTTGATTTAGTTAATAAATGCTTTAACAAGAAAAAATACTTGTTACAAAAAAATCAAATATCTAGTATAATAGCCTTTTGCTTTGAAATAATAAAATAATTGCGACAATTTACCAATCGCTCCCTGTGTATATATATATATATATATATATATATATATATATATATATATATATATATATTAAAAAAGGATTAACTCAAAGATGTTGAATGGCCATTTCGATATGAAGATCCCCACGGGGGACGACACATCACCTCAGCAACAGAAAAAACCTTTCAGAAACTGGAGAAAAATTAGTCTACTTTTCCTTTTTAAATAGATTGCAAAGAAATTAAAAAATACATAATAAAATAAAATAAAATAAAAATAAAAATAAAGGGAAAGAAAAAGAAAAAGAAAACGAAAAAGAAAAAGAAAAAGACATCGTCTGGGTTCGCAAAAAAAAGGGAGAATGTAACTAAAAATTAACAGACAGCCGTGTTAAATCGACGTCAGTTTAAGCAACACGGAAAAAAGGTGGTAAGAGAGATAAAAGAAGGAAGGGAGGGAAAAAGAAAGAAACTAAAGAAAAAATTTTTTTTTAAATATTACAGACGCTGGACAAATTCAAAAACCTAATTTCCCCAAAACGTTGAAGTATTAGAAAAAGGCCTTTACTTAAAAAGTATTAGAAAAAGGCCTTTACTTAAAAAGGCATAATTATTAATAAAAGGGAATAAAAAGTTATATATAAATACAGTACTGTGCAAAAGTATGAGGACAAGAATTATTCTATCTTTTATGAGGCATATTGACAGAAAAAAAGCAATTAAATTAAATTAATTTGATTTGATTTCCTCAACAAATACCTTAACAAGAAAAAATACTCTTACAAAATAAATTTTATATTTCGTATAATATCCTTTCGCTTTGATCACAGCCTTCATTCTGTCAGGCATTCACATCACATGATTCTTCAATGTATTTAATGGTATCTCCTGCCAAGCAGCTTGTATTTGTTCCCAAAGTGTGTCTTGCGAAGTAACATTAGATCAATTTTTAAATCCAAAATATCCCATAGATGTTCAATAGAGTAGTTTCAAAATAACTTGTTTAATAGAAAATAGGAAAAATGAAATATAACTTATTTTTGATACATTTCTTTTACACCTAATTTTAAATAATCAATATTTATTAGTAATTTACTTGGCTTTTCACCCTGCATTTGAATTTCAGTGAGGCTTTTAGGAAAACCGCCCCTTTCTTAATACTTTTGCACACTAACGATTGTGTGCAAAAGTGTTAGGACAGGAGTGACTTTAAATTTTATTTTGATGCTTCATAAAAGATAAAATAGTTCTTGTTCTAATACTTTGGCACAGTACTATATATATATATATATATATATATATATATATATATATATATACAATAGTGTATTTAGACATTATCCCTATTTATTAAAGTTTCGTTGAACATAACTAATGAGCTATTTTGTTTGTTTTTTTAAGTGTTTTGTATCATACGTAAAATTGTCCTCTTTTCTGGACTTAATGTAAAAATTGTTCAAATGTTCGTTGGCTCTGAGGCCTTTCGGTTAATTAGCTCTTTTCCAGGATTATTTTTATAAATGGCATTGGTTATATAAACAGTTTCTCAATAAGGAAACATTTGACATTCGTTGACAGAGCAGCCAATACTTCTTTTAGTTTAAATTTATAAATACTTTTTCTTGAAATATTTTTGGGGAAAATCAAGTCCAGTAAATGGTATTGCTCTTTCCAGTAGTTAATGGGGTTTTCCTTCCTAACCTTTAGTTTTAAGATTGGTGGAACATCAGCATCGTTATTGTCTCTTCTTGCTGCATGTGCAACCCATTTTAGTTGTCGCTGCTGTTGATAGTCTTCAAGTGATGAATTTTCTGTTATTTGGTACAGTTTTTGTTTGTCAATCTGTAACACCAGTCTACAGTGTTCAAAGAAGAATGGTCATAACCAAAACCCCCAGGTTTCACTCTCTTAAAATCATTCTGACAATTAATCTTAGAAAGCTGATGTATATGGCTGACAGGTTAGACATTTCTAAACAGGTTTGGTGCGACTCATGACATCTATAGGGAATCCGATCTTTCCTTTGGAAATGGTTTGAGTTTTCAGGTTAATGTTTTGGTTTTGTAGCAACTTGCGGTGTTGCGCGAAACTATCTCTGATTCAGCCTGTTCTATGTTCATTCTTCTTTTCTCGGGTACTTAATTTGATATAACGGATCCATACGCCATATTTGTAAGTTTAACGGAAAATATGTCTCTTGACAGCTCGTAAACAAATTTCAAGTGACAATGCATTATTTTTGTAAAGAGAAATGATATATTCAGACAAAGAAGACATTTTTCTTCAATTCATATATAAAAAAAACAAACTTTTTTATGGCCTATATTTTCAATATGGCTGTCATTTTTATTGATGCAAAAAATTTGTTTTTTGTTTACCTCGACGCCATTATTCTTTTTTCATTAAGTCTGGATTGGATTTCGCATGTCTATTTCAGTTGTTTAAATCAGAAACATTTTAGATGCAATAACCCCATATTCCCAAGCACAGCCCTAGTTGTATCTGGTGGCCGCAGAAATCTTCATTCAACATGAATATATTAACATTTTTGTAAACCAGCTATGTTAGACTTTTTGAAATTTTTACATCATAAGGAAAGCAAGAAAGCCACTAAGACGCAAGATGGGTTACTAAGTGTTAGAAACTACTGGAAAAACATTATTATTAAGAGAGCACATTAAAAGAACAAGAATAAAGGAGACAGATATAACGATTCAAAAGACTGATTAAAAAGCAAGAACCCTGAAGAAAGATCCACAAGAAATATGAAAAAAAAACTATTTGCATAAAAACTACGGTTACATGTAGGCATCTCAACAGTAAAAGATGAGACCTTGCCGCCAATCTAGCGTTGCAAGTAAATTCATAAATTTATATACGATAGAGAAAAATTAATCGGAACAATTAACAGTATTTATAGAAAAGGCACAGGGAAGCAACAATATGGCGGTGGGAAAGGCGAGGTGCCAGGTCACGATAAACCAATAACATTGCAGATTCTTCTTTGGATTGTATCAAGAATCTCTGAATATTAAGTAAGAACACTATACAATATGTAGTAGCAGTATTCAAAGGAAAATCAAATGGTAAACTTTTAAATATGTAAAATAGATTCTGGCTAAAGAATTGTCCAGCGCGATAGAGGAACTTAATTTCTTAACAACAAAACTTAATTGGGGTAGATAGACTAAACTATCGCCCGGTTCACACTCCACCCACGTCTATTGAACAGGTGTAGAGGCTCATTCTTTGTTCCCTGTTTAGGATGTGGTTTCCGGCTTTCTCTCCTCTAAACTTTACACTCTTACGTAGCCCCCGGCACATCAGTGGCGTTACCGCCTTGCTCGGGGTGATATGATTAAAAAAAAACAAAACTAACAACAAATTTTCTCCACTTCATGTCAAAGGAAAAACATAGTCCGAGAAATCGCAATGAGTCAATCTCTTGGTTGTTTGCTTGTTTGAACACGTACAAACCTATGGCCAGAATAAACTGTCGTCTCTTCTATGAGTAAACATTAACCCTCATGGAATTATTTCTGTACTGAATAAACATATCTTTGAAATGAAATGCGAAGATCCTTGACAACCACCAAAAAATCTTTTTTCTGCTAATGAAATTCCGCGAGTCTCTTATTAATCTATTGCTATTTCCATGAAAAATCTTCCGTCAAGTTAGATTCAGGCCTTTACAATCAGGACCCTCTATGGCACTTACATCAAATTGACTCATACACAACCTTTTCTTGTTCCTCTGGTAAAGAGGAAATCCACACAGACTGTTTTTTCCTAGGAACTTTTTTTATAATCCTTTCACCCCAAGAAAGGTGCATATAGGGGTTACAATGAGAGAAGACGGATGGCCGAAAAACATTATAGGTGATGTTTTAGAAAGGGTAAGAGAAAAGGAGTAGTCACGGAAACTGGAGATGGCGATTGATGTTGCATTTAAACTTTTAGAGATTGTATCTATAAGGGAAACAAGCATAAGGAAGAGGTTTCCACTGTAACTTTGTGTAAGAACCTCCCGAGAGGATGCTTTAACGAACACTACAATCTTAACCTCATCAAAACGAGGCTGAACACTCTACATTCAACAACTTCTGTCAACCACATTCGAGATTTAGTTGGTTTTGGGTCTTGTAAACTGCAAAGAAAACCGAATGCATGGTCATCAGTAAAAAGGCAGCCCTATATGCCAAATACAGGTCGGCGATACTAGAATCAAGCAGGTACAAAAATTTACATACCTGAAAAGTGTTATAACAGAAAACGGAAAATGCGGCACAGAGATCCGAAGGCGAATTGGCATGACGAAGGAAACATTCCAGAAGTTGAGTACAGTATTTAGAAACAGGAAAATTTCGCTAGAAACAAAGAAGAGTGTGCGAGATTGCTATGTGATGTCGGTTCTTCAAAAGAGCAGCGAATGATGGACAATCTCATCAAAAATGAAGGAAAAACTTGAAGCAACTGAAATGTGGTTCTAAAGAAGTATGCTGTGAATATCATGGATCGAGCATGTGAGCAATGATGAGGTCTTAGAAATGATGGAAACGAAAAGGAAATTAATACTGAGTATCAGAAAGAGACAGCTGAACTTCCTGGGACATGCAATGTGGAAGGAGGGCTTAGAGAACTTGATACTAACAGGCCAGATAGAGGAAAAAAGCGACAGGAGAAAGTAACGGATAACTTATTTGATAGATCTAATCAGCTGGATGATGGAACGGGTTTTGCATGGTGTAACAGGAGAAGACGTGCTAAGAGCCACTAGGGATTTGGAGACATGATAGCCTATGTCCTGAAAGGACAGGGCACATAAAAGAAGAAGAAGAAGAAGAGTGTGAACAAAAGTCAAATAAAAAAAGTTAACTAAAATTAGTCACTGCTTTTAGAATCTTGCAAAGAAACCAATCCTTCCAGTGTCCGTCTAAGACCATTCTCTTCAGATGTTTGGAATTTATTGACTATTTATTTATTTCTACTAGTGGAAACCTTGGAATTTCCACGGAAGGATAATTATGATTTCATGGAACAACTTTTCTTTGTCATACTACAAATGTAGTAACGTCTTAATAAACAAAATAAATTAATAAAATAAAATTTTTAAAAAATGGTTTTCATTTTTATCATTATTATTATTACATAATTTAATAATATATAAAGTTTTAAAAATATTTTTAAAATCTTCAAAGAAATGATTGCGAGTAGACTTTTTAGTTAAGAATTGATGATTATATTGACTATCTAAAATTGAAAATTTTAATAAAAATTGTTTTATTATTAATTTTAAAAATTGTTTTTTCTTCAGTGTATAATGTACTTAATAGTTATTATTTATTCCAACAATTAAAAGCTTATCAAATTAAATTATATCAGTGTTTTATTGCATTTTTTTATTTTACTCTTCGGAGAATATTTTCGGATAATGACTGCAAACTTAAAATAGAAAAATAGATTATTTATATTCCACAGTGAGTCTTGCGTTGAACAAATAAAACAAAAGTTAGCCATCAATATATAATTTATCAAGATTTCATGGATTTATGTGGAGAAGAGTTAAAACAAATATTTTTTATCAAGATTTTTAAAATATAATAATTTAAAAAATAATTTCATTGATTTGTGAATGAGTACCGATAGTTTCATTAAAATCTGACAATTATTTGATTTTTGCGAGATTTTGCAAATTAATGTGTTTGTCACCGAAAAAAGTGGGTGATGCAATCATTATGTTTCCATTGTAAAACAGTCGTAATGTTTCTTTAGCCGTTAACTCAAATCAAAACAAAACTTTCTGACAAAATATCGAAAATGTTAGAAGGGATTAATTTTTTTTTTTAAATAATTAATGTTACTTTAAAAGCTCCTATGTCCATTGTAAACATGGCCAGGGGTGTAAAAGAGGCCAGAAATTTCGTTCGGGATACGACCTCTAACCTACCTATTTTTACTATATTCTACAGTACACACACATAGGCGCACAGCTTAAGCTGCTGCTGATACGGTAATGCTATAGGATCTCTCCTCCTACTCTCTCACTTTTTACTACTCTTCCGTTTGGCAAATGTGAGAGAAAGGCTGAGGAGAGTAGCGTTTAAAAAGATAGATGGAAGGAAAAGCTTGTATAGAGAGTAAGTGGTGTAACGGACGGAGGAACTAAGTAACTAAGGAAGGAACAAGCACAATTATTATATGATACCGACAAGACAGCCTTGGACTCGTATATAAACCCTACCTGGCAAAACTTACCAACATATTTGTTTGTTTGCATGGAGATGTGTAAAAATAAATCAATACTTTTGATTAATAAAACATTACAATAAATAAAGGAAGCTACTTACAAAATATTTCTTCTTTTGAAAATTAATTTAGAATTCTAAGCGTTGCAAATTAGTTATCCATTAAATTATTCCTACCGTCCATCTGAAAAAAGGAAAACCAATCAAATGTTCACTTTTGAATATTTGCAAAGGGTGACAAAGTATTTTGCAAATTGTCCATTTATTTATTGTCATTTTGTTATAATACATGATTATGATTTTATTGCCTTTTGTTCCTGGTGCATATTCATTCTTTTCGGGTCCCAATCAGAAACGTAAGGTCAGAGATGGCATCATGACATTTTTCACCCAGCTTTTTGTGAGTGGAAAAAATCAACTTCATATATAAAAAATCAACTTCATATTTTACATAGATAAAGTCCTTTGTAAGGTGTAGGCTGTATTTGCATTTCATTAAGGAGTGGGTTACAAAGAATCACTTCAATGAGTTTATCAAAACCTTTCAATAGGGCACAGTCTATGTGAGAAAAATAGCTCCTTGGAGCAATTCACCCCGCTAAAAATTTGGGAACAACATGCTGTACTGCTTGACATTAACACCGGAAGCACAATTACGGACATTTCAGAGTGCTTGGTTATCAGTCTAAGAACAGTGCCGAGGATTCGGAAAGAGTTGGGTGTTTGAAGTGATCACTCATGATGACGACGTTATGCTTCAATTCATCTAGCCAGAGGGTCTTATACTCAACACAGAGGCCGACATCAAGTGACTTGAAGAGATAGTGTTGCTCTGGGTTAAGTGGGTAGGTGCTGAAAAGACCTTTGCCTGGCCAAAATACACTGCGTCATGCCACACAAGTAGGACAACCCAAGCATGGCTGTCAGAGAATTTCTGTGACCAAACCATCCCTTATATCTGGTCAGCCAACTGGCCCGACTACAACAGCCATCGTTATTGTGTGTAAGGCGCAGTTAAGTGAGAGACCAAGAAAACGGTTTGCAATACCTAACAGGAAATGACGGCACGGATTATATATGTTAAAATGAAATGTCAATTTTATTTTCAACTTATCCATCGCATCATATATTATAAATATGTATTATAAATATACGGTCGAATTGAAAATGGCGTCAATCGTCGGGAGACATGAGAAATTGATAAATGTTGGTATAGTTATGTAGGAATAGAGGATTTCAGTAAAACGATTTCACTTATTCTAGAAACATATTTTCATAAACACACACACACACGCACTTATATATATATATATATATATATATATATAGGAACATATATTGTCAAATATAACAGACAATATAACAGACAATGAATGTCTATTATGTTTAATTCTCCAACATTTCTATATTTTTTATTATGTGAGCCGAAAGCTTAGAACTCACATAATAAAAAAATATCCCAATGTTGGAAAATTTTTGTCTTTCTTTTCAACTGAAATTAAAGCCAAAATACGATGTTTAGAACGACTCATGATTAAAGATAATAGACGTTCATTGTCTCTTATATTTAACAGTATATGTTTAGATAATTATCTGCTGTCTCGATACACTACACATACACACACACACACACACACACACACACATATATATATATATATATATATATATATATATATATATTAAATACAGCTTGTATATCAAACATTTCTATTATGAACGTCACATTATTTAACAGTGGAAATGGAGTGCTAAAAATTGTTTCTTTTTAATAGAAACACGCTCATGCCAATTAAAACCAGGCCAATTGTGAAGCGTCAGAATGAACGTTCTTATTCAGAACAACGCAAAAATAAATGACAACATAATGAAGAAACATGAAGAAAAATATGCAAACACCCGTGAAAATGCTCAAAGAAGTAAACAAGGTGCTTGGGACAATAGAACTTATGAAGCTTCATGGTACTCATTTACGCTTACAAAACAAAACAAAAAAAACGTAAGGATGTTTAAAAAACTTAATAAATTTAATCAGATCTACTTTGTCTTATGTCATGAAAGATGTTTGAATGAAATGTTGCTGTCCAAATATATATATATATATATATATATATATATATATAATACAATTTCATTTTAATACAAATGTGCACTGGTCTAACCCTATTATGAATAAATCTCATTATTAAACAATCAATCAATAATATATATATATATATATATATATATATATATATATATATATATATTACAAAAAAGTAGAAAAACAAGTAGATTAAAAACCCACAGTTCAAGTATTTACTTTTATAAAAATTGCTCGATACAGAGTAGAGCTTAATATTGTAATTTTGTTATTACAAAGGTTTATAAAAGCATAATATCATTATACAAAAATTTTCATGTTCCAGAACAAAACTTTTCCTCTTCAGGTAATATATTAAAATAAATGTTAAAAATGAGATATTTTTGAAAATATGTGACAAATATAGAAAATTAGGAAGGGGTAGTTGGAGGAAATGCTTTAGGTGTGTCCAAATTGTTCAGTTAATTTTGAAATCATTTTCACCATTTAATTTAGTATATCACCTGAAGAGGAACAGTTTTGTTCTGAAACATGAACATTCTGTGCAGCGATATTATGCTTTTATAAACCATTGTAATAACAAAATTACAATATATATATATATATATATATATATATATATATATGATGTAATGAATAAGTAATGAATATGCATACACCTTGGTTCCCCCTTCCATTAATGTGATTGGCTGGTGTCAGCAATAAATACAGACGAAAGCGAGGATGCATAGAGGTCTACATTCCTACAACTAGAGGTCTACAGTTCTAGACCAGTGCACATTTGCATTAAAATGTGTTCCATACAATGATATTGTAGAACTTTTGAATAATGAAAAAAAAAAAAATATATATATATATATATATATATATATATATATATATATATATATGCTGTTAAATATGAGAGACAATAAATGTATATTATGTTTCATCATGAACCGTTCTAAACATCCTATTTTGGCCTTATTTGAGTTGAAAATAAAGACAAAAATTCTCGAACAGTTGGATTATTTTTTATAAAGTTGGTTCTAAGTTTTCGGCTTACATGAGCCATCTTCAGAGAGGTTACAAGAACGTTAACACAAAAGCATCTACTGTCAACGACGATTGTATCTTTTGTTGACATAAAACTCCGCTAAGTAACGGTAACAGTTACCAAAAATAGCAAACGCAGTTCGTAAATTTGCAGTTCGATATATATATATATATATATATATATATATATATACAGGATGATTGAAAAGTAGCTCCCTATTTTATGTATGAGTTGTCAGCTAGAAGCCCGGACGTAACCATCTGTGACTTTTTTTTGTTTGGGGTTGGTTAAAAAAGCAAGTCTACAAAAACAAATTCTTGAACTTAAAGGGCGAATACAAAAAATTATATCATCTATAACACAAGAATTTCTGACGAAATCAACTGACGCGATTCTTGGGAATCTGGTGACCATATTGAATTATAAAATAAAACCTCATGCTAAACCCTCTCCTCTCATGAACATTTCTTGTAAAATTATTGTTAACTAGCGGAACCCGTGGAATTTCCACGGAAGGAAAATTATGATTTCGTGGAAAAATTTTATTTTGTCATACTACAAATGATAGTAACGTCTTCAAACATAAAGGTATTGGATAATAAAATAACGATAACACAGAGTGTAATTTTATTAAAATATCTATAAAAGTAATGTCCATAGAAGCTACTTTACTGTATTCTTAAATTATATTAAGCTGCGTATGCACAGACCATAACCAAAAAACTGTACGCTATTTTATAAGAGATTTTGAAAGAGAACATTTTTTTATTACTGAAAAATCATGGCTCCTGTGTCCATTGTAAACAGAAAAACCAACTGAGTAATGGCCAAGGGTGTAGAGGCTAGAAGTTTCGTTATTAGGTCGCGGGATACAACAACAAACCTACCTATTTTTACTATATTGTGCAGTACACACACATATACCAGCTTAAGCTGCTACTGCTATGGTAATGCTATAGGCTCTCTCCTCCTACTCTCTCACTCTTTACTACTCTTCCATTTAGCAAAGGTGAGAGAAAGGCTGAGGAGAGTAGCGTTTATAGATTATAAAAAGATAGAGGGGAAGGAAAAGCTCGTGTATAGAGTAAGTGTGTTATCTTACTTCAGTGGCGTAACGGAAGGAGGAACTAAGTAACTAAATAACTAAGGAAGAAACAAGCAGAATTATTATATATAACTACTTTAAAATGGTGAGATAATTTTTAATTACCCTATATATATATATATATATATATATATATATATATATATATCAAGAAGAGTTTTGGAAGAAAATATGTATGACAAATAGGAAAAAAAGCTTTTGTAATTCGTTTCATCCGTTAGAACTTCATTTGACTGGGTTTGTTTCCGTTATTGTGACTACGCATGCGTAAGAACGGGAGACGCTGGAATTTAATTTTCTTTTTTCGATTTAATCGAGTTCATCTCTATTCTTTATCTTTCCATCATTTTTGTTATTTAATATCCCACATTGTGTTTACACAAAATCTATTAATAATGGTAAAACGTTGTAAGACCCTGGATGTAAAATTACTGTAGCTTAATTAGTGATTAATCTAATTTTTAGATATTTGCGTTATATTTTATTTTAATTAGAGTAGCATTTTTATGTCAAAGTTATCGTCAATTTCGTTACAGTCAACAGTCAATGTTTCTCTTTATATAAATCAGTTAAGTGCCAGACGTGACACACGCTTTGGTGTGATCATGTCTATTTCGAGACATGACTGACTGGGAAGAAGATTATCCCGCAGTAGGTTGCCATTACTTTCTGCGGTAGACTGGTTACAATCCAAGGCTATAGAGCCCAATCTGTCATGTTGTTTGACTCATTGCTAAAAGGGGAAGAGATCTATTATATTAAGTAGTAATTAGTCGGGGGATCAGTTTATTACTCCATAAAAATAGAAAACGGATCCCCCAATTTATGGTCAGTAGAAGCCTTAATCACGATTCCAAAATATTATATTCAGTCAGTCAGTTAAGTGCCATACATGATACACGCTTTGGTGTGATCATGTCTATTTCGAGACATGACTAACTGGGCAGAAGATTATTCCGCAGTAGTTTGCCATTGCTTTCTGCGGTAGACTGGTTGCCAATCTGTTCTGTTATTTAACCCATAACCGAAGGGAAGCAGACGGATTAATACCTTTCCAAAGGGTATTTGTGCGTATGTGAATGCAAGGAATTCAACTGGAATTCGAACGCGGCTCCCCGAATTCTCGTTCCGAGCCGATATCCACTACATCACAACGAACCGTGAACCACTTCTCGAAGGCACATTAAAGTCTGGGAGCGTTTTCTCTAGCCATGCCTGAGACGAATCTTTGATATGAATTAGCAGACTTTTAAAACAGACAAAAATGCCCTTCAGTGCTCAAACGTGGACAGCATATAGGAAATGCGTTTCCCTAATCAAATGCACCGGACATGTAATCTGACACGTATGGAGAATCACCAACAGCCCAAAGGACTGCAAGGTGAGCTGATTCATAGCAATCGAATCTCTCATTGTTGGGACGCCCGTGCCTATTCGGCTATAATGGACTATTCCATTACTATGTAAAGTAATGGTGGCATCTACATAGGAGAGTGTGCAGAGCAGCCGATCGACAAGTCAGTCGTAGACTTCCGGTGACGACCCGGAAGTACCCATTGCTCATACTACGTCTTACGACGGTTGGGATGATTAACCTTTATTCTTGTATTGGATACTAGTAACTTTTGTAAATACTATTTTCACGGAATACAACAATTAACCTATTCCTGTTGTTGAGTTATTTATTCTTACTCACGACATAACACTCATAAGATAAAAAAAAACAAAGTTTTAAGGATGTAGTTAAATGTAACCAAAATGTAATATATTACCTTGACCCGTCAAAAATATTGTTGTGAAGTAGCTCCAACACATGACATACGGTTCACAATATAAAGAGGACTAATATCGAGTAGCGACAGAGTGGAGTCGGCAGCTGACGACTAGCATGGTCGTTGTCTACTCAGATCACCAGTTGTTGCCACTCTACACGGACGGGTACTACTGTATCTACCGAGAATAAACGTATTATTTACTTATACCTCAGTATTGTCATTCCTCCAAGATACAACAAATATGATTGACATAAAAGACAGGTAGCACAGGCGTCGGTCGACAGAGACATGATCTATATCAAAGACAGAAAACACAAGGCGACAACAAAAGTTTTGAAATGCAATGGCAACAAAGATATGATTGACGTCAATTGGGCAGGGATTCGTAAGAGAGAACAGAGAACACCTGCTGCCTAATGACTTTCCGTCAACCAAACCTTGTTCCAACATCCACTTGCTCAAGCCCATCAAGTATGTTACCTGTTGTTTTCCTCTGTTTCTTTTTCTATCGGTGAGTATTAGATTCTCAAAGCCTTCCTTCCTCATTAAATGACCAAATAATTGTCTTTTCTTAATGTTAAGTATTAGTTTTCTTTCAGTTTCCATCCTCTCCAAAACTTCATAATTCTTGGTTCATTTTTTACGGCTTATCAACATTTTGCAGGTTATTTAAAGCCAGAAAATATTTAAGATTATAAGGTTTTTTTGAGAGAATAATTATTTAGTGATATAATTTTTTTATAATCATATCGCCCCAAGCAAGGCAGTTTACTGCCACGGTTTTGCAGGGGTTTACATAGAAGGAAAATTATAAAAAAGAATTACAGGTTATAGGGGGTGTCAGGAAAGGGGTAACACAAGGATGAGAATACTAAAGAGAGTGGGGTGGACGGAGAAAGGAGCATGAGAGAGAGAGAGAGAGAGAGAGAGAGAGAGAGAGGATGCAGGTTAGTGAGATAGGAGATGACTATTGACTTTACATTTAAATTCTTGGAGATTGTACCTGCCCTGCTATCTATCTATCTTTTTTTAAAATCATATCGCGCCAAGGAAGGTAGTTTACTGCCACTGTTGTGCAGAGGGTTACATAGGAGGAAAGTTATGAGAAAGCGTGACAGGTTATAGGGGGTGTCAAGAAGTGGGTAAGAGAAGGATGAGAATACTGATGAGAGTGGAGTGGACGGAGAAGGGAGCATGAGAGAGAGAGAGAGAGAGAGGATGCAGGTTAGTGAGATAGGAGATGACTATTGACTTTACATTTAAATTCTTGGAGATTGAAGCTATCGGGGAAGCAAGTAAACAGAAGGGAATTCCACAGGTGGGAAGTGCGAGAAAAGAAGCTGATGGAGTAGAATGTGCGTTTACAATTTATTGGTTTCACACTAAAAGGGTGGGACACATTTGCTAATCTTGTGGCTCGAGTAAATTCATATATATAGGGGCATCAGTGAGCCATGTTCATCGGGTCAGAAGCCATGAAAGTATTTTTAGAAAAGATACAGTCAATTAGTTAAGTGCCATACGTGAAACACGCTTGGGCGATCATGTCTCGAAAGAGACATGACTGACTGGGCAGAATATTATCCCGCAGTAGGTTGCCATTACTTTTTGTGGTAGACTGATCGCCAGCCAAAGCTATAGAACCCAATCTGTGCTGTTATTTGACCCATAACTGGAAGGAAGCGACGGATTAATACCTTTCCCAAGGGTATTTGAGCGTAAGTGAATGCAATGAATTCAACTGGAATTCGAACTCGGCTCCCCGATTTCTCGTTCCGAGCCGATATCCACTGCACCACAACGCACATCCTAGAAGAGACACAGTGACGCCATATTGCCCCGGTGAGAAGTTTGAGCTGCCAAGTCGAGATCGACCACATAACAGATTCTCCATTGGATTTTGTCAAGACCCCTGAGAGGATAGCAGGAGCACCCTATCAGATATGTCAGCAGTATTCAATGCACGGGTGGATGGTAGATTTATATATGTGCAGGATGGTTTCAGACGGGAAAAACTTCCTGGCTCTGCACAGAGAACCAACCTTGGCAGCAAATTTAGCTATGTATTCTATATAGTCATTCCACTTGAGGTCTGTTGTGAGAGTTAACCTGAGGAGGCGCAGTGACTAGACATAAACTGTAAGAAAACTGAATGCATGGTCATCAGCCCAAAGAGGAACTCAAAAATGCAAATTACAGGTCTGGGATACTAAAATCAAGCAGATACAGAAATTCAAATACCTGGGAAATGCTCCAACAGAGGATGAAAAGTGCAACACTGAGATCTTTAGTGAACAAAACAAGTTCTAGAATTACAAATTCAAATGTTAAGCACTGGCTCATTGATTTTTGTTAGAAATACTCGAATTTACTAACTTTGCTTAGCACACCCAAAACTCGTTAAATTTCACACCTCGATGGGAAATGCGTTTCAGCCAATAGAAAACTAGAAAACATCTTGAAATAAAATAAAATAAAATAAAATAAAATAAATCAAATAATCCTCAATTATCAAAATCGAATTCTTTTTACGGACCCTTTTCGAGAGCCAGCGACTGTATCTGAGCTGCCAATTCGGGATCTACCACATTACAGATTCTCAGTTGGATTTTGTCAAGACCCCTAAGAGGTTAGCAGCAGCACCCGACCAGATATGGCAGCAGTATTCAATGCACAGTCGGATGGTAGATTTATATATGTGCAGGATCGTTTCAGACGTGAAAAACTTCCTGGCCCTACACAGAGAATTAAACTTCTTAGCGGCGGATTTAGCTATGGATTCTATGTAGTCATTCAACTTGAGGCCTGTTGTGAGAGTTAACCCAAGAGGTGCATTGTTTTACTTCCAGGCAGACTAGCCTGATCCATGCAAATGTGGTGTAGGAGTGATTATCTGTGATGGTTAATAGATAGCAGCTTTGGTTTGAAAGCATTAAAATTCATGAGCCATTTCTTACCACAATATACCACAGATTGGAGGTCCTTTTCAAGCTTGGCAGCGAGGTTTGCTTTGTCAGCCTCGGTAGATTTTAGGTTGAGGCGAGAGTAAACTGCAGTCTCGTCAGCGTATATGCCGACATGGGATCTTATTACATCTTACTAATTAACCCATAAAAGGGAGTTGATGCCTTTCTCATAGGTTTTTGCGCGTAAGTGATTATAACGAACATGGGTGGGATTAGAACTAGGCTTTTCAATTGCCATTCTGACACGTTAAAAATTACACCACCCACACATCCAAGATTACAGCAACAGGTATTCTTGAGCAGTCACCCATCTAGTTACTGACTAGGCTCGATGTTGCTTAACATTGATGATCGTACTGGAACAGGTGTGCTCTGAAATTTCACTATTAGTGCGCAATCTCTTGTTTAACTTTGTCGAAAAAAAGGAAATTTTTAAATTAAATACATTCATATAAACGAACAATATTTTTTTTCACAAGCTGCTAAACTTGCTTACTTTGTATTTGTGAAAATATATTTAGTCAGTTAATACATGTTTGTAAAAAGCTTTGTCACTGTAATCAACTGTGTAGAAATTAATCTGAATTTATGAACATTATGTTCTTTAAATATTCGAAAAATATTAAGCATTTAAACATGAATGCATTCCTATAAGTGAAGAATAATTTTTAATTTTGTCAAAAACTAAATTAATCCTTGCATCTTTCGGCGTGCAATTAATTTGTTCTAAACACGCGTATTATACTGTTTTTCAGAAATTTAATTGATTATGGTACAGTGACTATTGCGTAGAAACCAACATAAGATGTGTGCGTAGCTTAGACGTCGTTGAGTGAGTTTCAATTCCGTCCGAAGTAAAAACCGTTCGCATTTGCATAAATGACATTGGAAAGGCACGAATCCTTTCTGTGGCTAGGGATTAATAGCGGAGGATAACGAAGTGTAGGAACAACACTGAATTCAAACATGCAGTAAGATATTCTATCCAGAAAAGTCAATTGCCACCAAAGGCAAAATTAGTTAGAAACAAAGAAAAGAGTACGGAGCGGGTATGTAATATTGACCTCTAGTATAGGGCAGTGAGTGCTGGAAAATCTAGTATAGGGCAGTGAGTGTGGAAAACTGGGAAGGAAAATCTAGTATAGGGCAGTGAGTGCTGGAAAATCTAGTATAGGGCAGTGAGTGCTGGAAAATCTAGTATAGGGCAGTGAGTGCTGGAAAATCTAGTATAGGGCAGTGAGTGCTGGAAAATCTAGTATAGGGCAGTGAGTGCTGGAAAATCTACTTACAAATGAAAAAGAGATCTCAAGCAAAACAATGTGTCTGGTCCCTTCAGAACTTTGGTGATAATAGATTTCCAAAATTTTCTTTTTTTCGGAGTAATGCATTTATTTTACGTATTTAGGAAGATTAACAGAGTAACAACTGAAACGCCGGTCGACCAAATTTTTACTAAAATGTTATTTGGCAATGGGTACATGTTTCTGGGCTAACATTTCACGATGATTCTAGAAATGAAGTCCGTTTTGTCGAAACACATAAGGTTTTCTCTCTCCAGATAATTTTTTCTCAAAAAAGAAAAAATAGGCCAAAATATCTAATTTCAGTGTGAAATTCCAGGATATAATAATCTAATTAAAACACTTGAAATGTTTTATTTTAACCAGAAGTTGAGAAATTAAGAAACTTCTGGAAATTGTTCTAACAGAAGATAGAAAGTGCGACACAGAGATCCGAAAGAGAATGGGCATGGCGAAAGAAGCATACCAGAAGTTGAGTAAAGTATTAAGAAACAGGACAATTGCGCTAGAAAAAAGGTAAGAGAACTGGAATGTTATGTGATGGCAATTTTTAAATATGGCAGTGAATGCTGGACAATATAATCAATGATGAAGGAAAAACTTAAAGCAATTGAAATGTGGTTCTATAGAAGGATACTGCGAATATCATGGATCGAGCTTGTGAGCAATGATGAGGTTCTGGAAAAGATGGAAACGAAAAGAAAATTAATACTGAGCAGCAGGAAAAGACTGCTAAAGTTCCTGGGACATGAAATAAGGAAAGAGGGTTTGGAGAACCTGATATTAACAGGTGAGATAGAGAGAAAAAGAGACACGGGAAAGCAACGGATAGTATATTTGAAGGTCTTGATTAGGTGGATGACAAAACAGGGGTTGTGGGGTGTAAAAGGAGAAAGCCTACGAAGAGGCACCATGGATAGGGAGATGAGGAATGATTTCAGTTGGGCTGAACACTGGGCTAACCACGTATCCTTAAGACACATGGCCCAGTGGATATAGACGTTTATTAGTCCCTATGACTTGACCCAAAGAGTTGTGAGTTCAATACCAGGCTACAACAGTGGTGAACAAGTAAATTGCAGGGTTAGAGGGAGATAAGTCATGACTTCCGATCAAGGCTTTACGCAAGAAATGAGAATGATATACACCAGTGATTGCAATAAAGGGTTTGATTCGAAGATCCTAGAACCTGATAAATGCCTGAACGTACAACAGACAAAACGTCGTAAAAATGGCAACAAAGATGAGGACAATAGACAGAATAATGTAAATATTGTAAATACTACCTCATCTCAGAAATATAGACGAATAGAATGATCAATTATTAAATGCCATACAAATGGCAACAAAGATGAGGACAATAGTCCGAATAATGTAAATACTGTAAATACTACCTCATCTCAGAAATATAGACAAATAGAATGATCTATTATTAAACGTCGTACAAATGGCAACAAAGATGAGGACAATAGTCCGAATAATGTAAATACTGTAAATACTACCTCATCTCAGAAATATAGACAAATAGAATGATCTATTATTAAACGTCATACAAATGACAACGAAGATGAGGACAATAGTTCGAATAATGTAAATACTGTAAATACTACCTCATCTCAGAAATATAGACAAATAGAATGATCTATTATTAAACGTCGTACAAATGGCAACAAAGATGAGGACAATAGTCCGAATAATGTAAATACTGTAAATACTACCTCATCTCAGAAATATAGACAAATAGAATGATCTATTATTAAACGTCATACAAATGACAACGAAGATGAGGACAATAGTTCGAATAATGTAAATACTGTAAATACTACCTCATCTCAGAAATATAGACAAATAGAATGATCTATTATTAAACGTCGTACAAATGGCAACAAAGATGAGGACAATAGTCCGAATAATGTAAATACTGTAAATACTACCTCATCTCAGAAATATAGACAAATAGAATGATCTATTATTAAACGTGGTACAAATGGCAACCAAAATGAGGACAATAAATACTGTAAATACTAATTTATCTTCGAAATATAGGCAATTACTAAAGAAACGCCTATGGAACAATCATGTAATATAAATCGTTGAATATAGTTTTGAATGCGAGAGATGCCTACCAAAAGTTAAAGAAAGAATTCATAAATAAAAATATCTATCAAAAAAAGGAAATAATAACGTTCTCTCTTATTATATGGTAGTGAATACTGCAGCTGACTTCAAAAAGCTAAGCAAAGCATTAAGAAACAGCAAAATTTTATTAGGAAGAAAGAAAAGAGTACTGAAAGATTATGTAATATTAGTCTTTCTATTTTGCAGGGAATGCTGAAATGCCTTCCAAAAGCTAAGCAAAGGATTAAGAAACAGGAAAATCTCGTTAAGAATTAAAAAAGTGAAAATCTTATTACAAACAAAGAAAACTACTGAACATTTATGTAATAGCAGTTCTCCTATATGGTAGTGAATTGCATTCCTTTGAAGAAGTTTTCTGGGTTAACAAAAATGCGGTTGTACAGAAGGCTGCTGAGAATCACGTGCACTGAACACTTGATTAACGACGAGATTCTAGAGACAATGACAATAAAGAAAACGCTTACACATAACCGGAAATCTATCGGACACACAATAAAGAAATAAATCTCTGAAAATTTGATACTTATAGGATAGATTGAAGGCAAGAGAGATGGATAAATGCAAATTATTGACTTCCTGTCGAAATGGTGTAAATAGATATCGAAGCTTGGTTTGGAAAAAACGTGAACACGAAAAAATTTATTGAACGCTTTAAGAAACAGGAAACTTTGGTGTGCCAGTGTTACTAATGTCCACATTGGACCCAGTAGATAGAAGATGGCATGTGCATTGGGTGCAGTGGATATCGACAAAGAACGACAAATCAAGAAGTCGATTTCGAATTCTAGTTGAATTCCTTGCATTCATTTACGCGTTTCATACAAGACATCGCTATAAAGAAATTTCCTCTGTTATACTATAAACGATTTAATAGAATTCTTGTAGTTAAAATGAATTGGTGACATTTAATAGAGACATCATAATCTTATATGCGCCGACAATAGTGTTTACTGAAGTTTATTGACAAGGATGTGTGTTGTGATGCAGTGGATATCGACTCGGAATTATAGTTGAATTCCTTGCATTCACTTACGCGCAAATACCCTTGGGAAAGGTAATAATCCGTCTGTTCCCTCAAGTTATGGGTTAAATAGTAGGACAGATTGGGTTCTATAGCCTTGGTTGGCAACCAGTCTACTGCAGAAAGCAATGGGAACCTACTGCCGGATAATCTGCCCAGTCAGTCATGTCTCAACAGAGACGTGATCGTCCAAAGTGTGCATCACGTATGGCACTTAACTGACTGACATAGAGGAAGAAGAGATTAATGCTGTGGCTCACTGGGTTGGAGGAGGCTACATAGTTTGCATTCAATAAATTATTAGATAATATGGTTTACTCAGTGTCTAGAGTTAAGCGTCGGACGAATTCTCACTATATTTACGGCCATTAAAAACGTATGAATTAAACAAGTTTCAGAGAAATATTATGTAAAAGTACATTGTGAGAACCGGATATATCCCAATTTTGTTTACAATCAATCCTTGGTTTATATATATATATATATATATATATATATAAAGGAAAACATAATATGAAGTGATACTTGATTTCCGGATATGGGTGTGTTTTTGTTCTATCGGTTCAAGACCACGATAAATTCATGGTCCATACAAAACCAACTTGTTTGTTTACCAATTATTTCAGGCTTTATTCGTTATGACAATCTTCTTCTTCTTCTTCTTCTTCTTCTTCTTCTTCTTCTTCTTCTTCTATGTGACCTGTTCTTTCAGGACGTGGACGATCATGACTTTCCACGTCTCCCTGTTCCTGGTGGCTCTTAGCACGCCTCCTCCTGTTATACTATGCATCCCTCGTTCCATCATCCACCCGATATCCTTCAAATATGTTATCCGCTGCTTTCTCCCGTCTCTTTTTCCCTCTATCTAGTCTGTCAGTATCAGGTTCTCCAAGCTCTCTTTCCTCATTGCACGTCCAAGTAACTTCAGCTGTCTCTTCCTGATGCTCAGTATTAATTTCTTTTTCGTTTCTATCATTTCTAAGACCTCATAATTAGTTACATATTTGATCCATGATATTCGCAGCATCTTTCTGTAGAACCACATTTCAGTTGCTTCAAGTATTTCCTTCATCTTTGATGATATTGTCCAGCATTCACTGCCATATTGAAGAACTGAAATCACATAACAATCCATGACTCTCTTCTTTGTTTCTATCGAAATTATGCTGTTTCTTAATACTTTACTCAACTTCTGGAATGCTTTGTTCGCCATACAAATTCGCCTTCGGATCTCTGTGTTGCACTTTCCGTCTTCTGTTACAACACTTCCCATCTATTTGAATTTTTGTACCTGCTTGATTTTAGTATCCCCAATTTGTATTTGGCTCATTGGGCTGTCCATTTTACTGATGACCATGCATTGTGGTGCAGTAGATATCGACTAGGAACGACAAATCGGGGAGTCGAGTTCGAATTCCAGTTGAATTTGTTGCATTCACAAATACCCTTTGGAAAAAGTATTAATCCGTCTCTTCCCTCCAATTATGGGTTAAAAAATAAGACAGATTGGGTTCTATATCCTTGGCTGGTAACCAGTCACGAATAGAGAGTATCCCATAAATGTCGCAACAATTCATGGTAGTACTCTTCGTTTACTGTCTGACCAGGTGGAGCATACTCATGATCTTTTAATAGTAGTAGTAGAAATGCGCTCAACAGTGTCTTCACCCTATTTTGACTTATACTCTTTTCGGCCTTTTCCCTCGTGAAGACTGAGCCTTCGTTTTGGGCTCACAGCCGTAGATTCCGACAGCAACGTGATAAAGATTCTCTGCTAAATTTTCTCGGCGATATTCACTGAAAGAACCTCTGCTGTGCTGTGAGACGACGACACGCTACACATTTTCGCTAATCAGGATTCCATTGATTGTCTGATTCGTTTCCTCGGTTTATTAAACATTTTCAGAAAAACCAGAAAAATATTTTTAGATTGTTTGATCATTTTTTCGATAATAATAATTTAAATATACAAGTCTTAATAATTAACCCATATCTGGAGGAGAAGAGGTGAATTCATACCTTATCCAAGAGTATTTACGCGTAAATGAATAGAACGAACATGTTACGAATTGGAACTCGGTTTTCAGGTTAACACTTTCGATCCATTATTGATTGCATCACAAGCTCATCCAAGGTTACAGAACTTCGGTTTCCCGAGAGATCACTCATCAAAGTACTGACCAGGCTCGACTTTGCTTAACCGGTGATAGTAACTGAACCAAAGTTTCAACATGATGTGGCCGTAAGCCAATTAATCTATTATTGTCCTCTAATTGTCAGATAAAAAGTCTTTTTTCTTGACTGAATTTTAACCATTTAATTGTTCCATTGATGGACGCTTTGTACACATGCATTCATTTTCTGCCTTTCAACAAGCTAGGGTAGCTTTAGTGTTGTGGGGTCTCCCCTTTTTCCATGATAATGGACTCGACTTGAGTATACATATACTCCTGCCATAGTGAGATACGGGAGTTACCGGAAAATCCGTGAGATACCGACGCATACCGAAATATACCGAGGTTTCACGTAGAATACCACGTCAGTAGTTCATAGTAGCTCTGAGCTCCATTCAGCCAGATGATTGTTACACAGCACCCGTCTGCTTCTAACGTAGACATACTAATTCTACTACGGTTTCACTTCAGAGACTTGTATATATATTTCTTACTAATCGTATTTCTGGATGACTAGTTCAAGTTTGTATCTTTACGTTTAATATACTTATTTTTCTATCTCAAATATCTGGTTTGTTAATCATTATTTTGTGCGGTTCCTATTCCCAGAATCCACAGCATTTAGAATGTGTTCCAAAGCTTTATAATAATTCTTGTTTCATCTCAATAAGAAATCATTAGTCTACAGTCAAATTGCTTAACTTCAGTGACCGTTTCGCCATACATTTACTCAAACTCGCTAAGTAAGATATATTTTGTTTTTCCTCTGTACTATGAGTATGAGATTTTCCAAACCCTCTTTCCTCGTTATATGCCGTAGATTTTCAACTAAGTATATGTCTCATTTTTGTTTCTATTGTCTCTAAAACTTCGTCGTTGCTCACAATTTCTGGAATCCTCAGCATCTTTCTGTAGGACCACATTTCTTTTGCCTCAAGACGCTTCTTCATCTATGATGAGATTCCTCAGCATTCACTGATCTATACAAGGACAAATATCATGTAAGAATTCAATACACTTTTCTTTGTCTATATTTCTGAGAAAAGGTAGTATTTACAGTATTTACATTATTCGGACTATTGTCCTCATCTTTGTTGCCGTTTGTACGACGTTTAATAATCGACCATTCTCTTTGTCTATATTTTTGAGATGAAGTAGTATTTACAATATTTACATTATTCGGACTATTGTCCTCATCTTTGTTGCCATTTGTATGATGTTTAATAATAGATCATTCTATTTGTGTATATTTCTGAGATGAAGTAGTATTTACAATATTTACATTATTCGGACTATTGTCCTCATCTTTGTTGCCATTTGTACGACGTTTAATAATAGATCATTCTATTTGTCTATATTTCTGAGATGAAGTAGTATTTACAATATTTACATTATTCGGACTATTGTCCTCATCTTTGTTGCCATTTGTACGACGTTTAATAATAGATCATTCTATTTGTCTATATTTCTGAGATGAAGTAGTATTTACAATATTTACATTATTCGGACTATTGTCCTCATCTTTGTTGCCATTTGTACGACGTTTAATAATAGATCATTCTATTTGTCTATATTTCTGAGATATGGTAGTATTTACAGTATTTACATTATTCGGACTATTGTCCTCATCTTGGTTGCCATTTGTACGACGTTTAATAATAGATCATTCTATTTGTGTATATTTCTGAGATGAAGTAGTATTTACAATATTTACATTATTCGGACTATTGTCCTCATCTTTGTTGCCATTTGTACAACGTTTAATTACTAGATCATTCTATTTGTCTATATTTCTGAGATGAGGTGGTATTTACAATGTTTACATTATTCGGACTATTGTCCTCATCTTTGTTGTCATTTGTACGACGTTTAATTACTAGATCATTCTATTTGTCTATATTTCTGAGATGAGGTAGTATTTACAATATTTACATTATTCGGACTATTGTCCTTATCTTTGTTGTCATTTGTACGACGTTTAATAATAGATCATTCTATTTGTCTATATTTCTGAGATGAGGTAGTATTTACAATATTTACATTATTCGGACTATTGGCCTCATCTTTGTTGCCATTTGTACGGCGTTTAATTACTAGATCATTCTATTTGTCTATATTTCTGAGATGAGGTAGTATTTACAATATTTACATTATTCGGACTATTGTCCTCATCTTTGTTGTCATTTGTACGACGTTTAATAATAGATCATTCTATTTGTCTATATTTCTGAGATGAAGTAGTATTTACAATATTTACATTATTCGGACTATTGTCCTCATCTTTGTTGCCATTTGTACGACGTTTAATAATAGATCATTCTATTTGTCTATATTTCTGAGATATGGTAGTATTTACAATATTTACATTATTCGGACTATTGTCCTCATCTTTGTTGCCATTTGTATGATGTTTAATAATAGATCATTCTATTTGTGTATATTTCTGAGATGAAGTAGTATTTACAATATTTACATTATTCGGACTATTGTCCTCATCTTTGTTGCCATTTGTACGACGTTTAATAATAGATCATTCTATTTGTCTATATTTCTGAGATGAAGTAGTATTTACAATATTTACATTATTCGGACTATTGTCCTCATCTTTGTTGCCATTTGTACGACGTTTAATAATAGATCATTCTATTTGTCTATATTTCTGAGATGAAGTAGTATTTACAATATTTACATTATTCGGACTATTGTCCTCATCTTTGTTGCCATTTGTACGACGTTTAATAATAGATCATTCTATTTGTCTATATTTCTGAGATATGGTAGTATTTACAGTATTTACATTATTCGGACTATTGTCCTCATCTTGGTTGCCATTTGTACGACGTTTAATAATAGATCATTCTATTTGTGTATATTTCTGAGATGAAGTAGTATTTACAATATTTACATTATTCGGACTATTGTCCTCATCTTTGTTGCCATTTGTACAACGTTTAATTACTAGATCATTCTATTTGTCTATATTTCTGAGATGAGGTGGTATTTACAATGTTTACATTATTCGGACTATTGTCCTCATCTTTGTTGTCATTTGTACGACGTTTAATTACTAGATCATTCTATTTGTCTATATTTCTGAGATGAGGTAGTATTTACAATATTTACATTATTCGGACTATTGTCCTTATCTTTGTTGTCATTTGTACGACGTTTAATAATAGATCATTCTATTTGTCTATATTTCTGAGATGAGGTAGTATTTACAATATTTACATTATTCGGACTATTGGCCTCATCTTTGTTGCCATTTGTACGGCGTTTAATTACTAGATCATTCTATTTGTCTATATTTCTGAGATGAGGTAGTATTTACAATATTTACATTATTCGGACTATTGTCCTCATCTTTGTTGTCATTTGTACGACGTTTAATAATAGATCATTCTATTTGTCTATATTTCTGAGATGAGGTAGTATTTACAATATTTACATTATTCAGACTATTGTCCTCATCTTGGTTGCCATTTGTACGACGTTTAATAATAGATCATTCTATTTGTCTATATTTCTGAGATAAGGTAGTATTTACAGTATTTATATTATTCGAACTATTGTCTTCATCTTTGTTGCGATTTGTACGATTTTTCCGCCGTTGTACGCTCCAGCCTTCTTCAGGTGCTAGGAATTTCGAACTGAACCCTTTGTTACAATCACTGGGGAATATCATTCTCATTCCTTGCGTAGTAGTAATGCCATGAGTGGATATCAGGAGTTATTTCCCTCTAACACTGCACGTGACTTGTTCACCCCTGCTGTAAACTTAAGGAATCAGCACATATGCTAGGCTTAAAAAATCCTCCAAACTCACTAAGCATAGAGATGAACACAATATGGAAAGCAATAACAAGGAGTGCCAGAGAAAATCATTAATTTCAAAATTGAAATATGAGATCTGGTAAAAGGTACTAGAGAAAATTATTAACATCAAAATATGAACTCTGATAAAAATTGTTAGTGGACACTAGGTTTATAAGTGTCTACGGCTATACCGTGTTGAATGCACCGGTTCCCGTCCGATCACCGAAGTTAAGCAACATCTAGCCTGGTCAGTACTTAAATGGGTGACCATTTGGGAATACCAGATGCTGTAAACGTAAGGACTAAGTATGGTCTACCGGTCCTCCAGGTTTGGGGGTTGGGTGCAGCGCTAACAACCCTACTCCGTAAAAAACAGTTTGTTACAGAAACAGCAACAAAAAGTTGCTGCCCTATGCACCATTGGGTTTGATGGATAAATGATGAGGTTTATAAGTCCCAAAAATTCAATTGCTTTTGTCTTTAAGGGCTTAAATTTGGGATGATTAGCCTTGTATTTATTTTTTGTAGTTTCTTCAATGTCATATCAAATCCTTATTGGTCATTTAATGTCGGAATTGTATTTGATGAAGTAGACTATAGACAAATGTTTAGTGTCATACATCTTGACTTATTAGTTATTATACATCTTAAATTGGCTGTAATCATTCATGTCTGTCTGTTTGTTTCATGGCATATTGCCACCTTATAGGTCATTTACTGCCAAAATTTATTTGATAGTGCAGACAATATTTACTGTCACTCATCTCGACTCATCTTAACCACACATGGCCCAGCGAATATTGACTTTGGTTAGGTCCAGTGACTTTATCCAAAGTTCAATACCAGGCTACAGCAGTAGTGAACAAGTAACTTACAGGGTTAAAGGGAAATAACTCATGACTTCCAATCATGACATTACTACTACGCAAGGAATGAGGATATTATACCCCCGTGATTGTAATCAAGGGTTCGGTTCGAAATTCCTAGCACCTGAAAAAGGCTGGAGCGTACAAAGATAAGGACAATAATCAGAATAATGTAAATACACGTTTCTTTGTTTCTAACGATAACTTCCCTTTCTTAATACGTTGCTTAGATTTTGGAAGTATCTTTTACTATCTCTTATGGTGCCCTAAAGGAATGGAATCCTCCTCCGTCAATAAATAATAACCTGAGTGATTTCCGGGGAGGCAGTCAAGAGGCAGTCGAGACGCAGTGTAATTTTGAGAGTTCGGACGCACATTTCTATCTCATGATTACTAACACTCGTATTTGTATGCTAGCAGTATAGCCCAGCGTTGCTCGGGTGTAATGAAAGCTTTAAAACTAATCCATGGTTCTGGAGCTCAGACTCAGCCTAAAGAATATTTGTGTGAAGTTTGGTGAGAATCGGATAAAAATTGTGGATTTGTATAAAGGAAATACAAACAGACACACACACAAACATCTTGCCTTTTATATATATATATATATATATATATATATATATATCATTGATTTTCTGCACTATTGTATGAACTGCAACCTTGAAACTTCTGAATATCGTTTCTTATATCTTTGTCTATGAGTGTATCAGATTTGATAAAAATCGGATTACTCCTTCTATAACCCAATTTTTTCGATTATCGATTTTCGATATTTATCAGGGGTGAACACTCGCAGACGCTTATAGTTCAACTGTGTAAATTTTCAAGAAAATCGGTTCAGTCGTTTCGCAGTCTATAGGTAACAGACACACACACACACACACACACACAAATACACACACACAAATACACACACAGAGACAAATTTCCATTTATAAATAAGTTTAGATATGTTCTGTTATTCTAATACACTGTTTGAACCTACCTTCTTTTTTCCTTGTCTTTCGTCCTGATTCAAACAGGCCACAACAACTTAGAGACGAAGATTCGTCACAACACTATCCAAATATACTTTAATTAATTCATACTTAATTAATTAAATATTAATCTATCTCTTCCCCATCCGGCTATGGGTTGAATAGCAGAACAAATTGGGTTCTGTAGCCTTGGTAGGTGTTATGGTGCCCTATCTGTAGGAATGGACTCTTCCGCCGTCAATAAAAAATAAACTGCGTGACTTCCGGGGACGCAGCTGTGAGGCAGTCTAGAAACAGTCAAGACGCAGCGAAACTATACCGTTTGGACTTACACTTCTATTCTACTGATTAATAACACTCTTACTTGTATATATGTTCTGTTATTCTAATACACTCTTTGAACCTACCTACCTTGTTTCCGTGTCTTTCTTCCTGGCCTAAACAGGCCGCAACAAGATGGCGACGAAAATTCGCCCTAACCTTATCCAAATACGTCTTCAAATTTCTAGTGTCCTACTTACCGTTCTCTTTTCAAAGAGTTCCAAGAAACCGTTTGTACTTGTATGTTTATGGTATCCCCCGTTTGTCAATTCGCACTTTGGTCTCATCTTTTTGCTAACAGCCATGCAATCAGTTTTCTCGAAATTATTATTTAGTTCCTTCTTTTCACATTCCTTTTATATCTTTTGTAGGAGAACTTTGTAGTTTTTTTCTCTGTATCTGCTGCAACTGAGTAGTGAGTTCAGTCCTCACTGGGTGTCCCTCATACATTCGGCCTTGTGCCCCATCTAAGCTTCGCTTAGAAAATCACCTGTCATTACTGTATCACCTGTATATCTTAACTTGTTAAAATTGTAGTCACCAATAATGAATCTTGGTACGACTTTGAATTCTCTCAGAATCGCCTTACTGTATATGTTGAATAAGTCCAGTGAGCAGACACTCCCTTGTCTTACGCTCCATTCTATTTTTGTGCATTTGCTGCAGCTCGCCTCATCATTCTGCCTCTGCAATTTTTTTAACTGCTTCCATTTCATGAGAAGAAGCATCTTTTCCAAAATGTTCAAACGCTAATAAGGATTCTCTACGCAAAGTTACATATGAAATAAGCAATTAAAAATAACGACAGAAGAATATGGCGAAGAAGAAAATGATACTGCAATTAATCGAACAACTAATTATTGTTTTATTGATTAATGATCTTTAAATTGCATTCTGGCTTCAAAATCGATATTTTAAAAAGTCCAACTGTTATTGCAATTTCCGTCAGCTGGCTCTATTTGCCTGTCCAACGTAGCTTGTTCAATCGGCGATCGAAGTGAGTTGCAATTCAAAATAATGGAATGATATCTTCATTTTTAAAATAGCGAAACGTTTGGCACAAAGACGAAGCAAATTAAGCGAAAGGTATTTGGGGTCAAATTGAAAAGCAGAATAGAGTAAATGTGATTAAATCCGTTTGTGCCATGCAATCGGGTCGCAGAAAGGAAAGAACAAAAAAAGTCAGGAGAAAAACGTTCCTCGGCGCATGAATAACACTTATTATCAACTGGAGGATCAAAAGAAATCGAGTATCACAATAAACCAGCAACTTTTCAATTAATAAATTCAGATTCGTATTGTTCATTTAAACGGGTCGTGTGTATTTTTTTTACATTAATAGGATTTTTAAATTATGAATTCGTAATCTAGAAGCGGACAAAAGATAAAATGGAAGGTTGAACAGAATGAAAGAGCGAGGAAAAAGAAGATGGGAATAAATGACAAAAGCAGCGAAAGGAGAAAGATGTCGAAAAAGGGTGAAGTATGAAGAAGAATAACGGAGAAAGAGAGAAAGACAGAAAGAAAGAAAGAAAGAAAGAAAGAAAGTTAAAGTAAGAGGTAGAGGAAAAAGAGAATGACAGAAACAGTAGAGGACAAAAGAAAGAAAGAAAGAAAGAGAAGAACGAAAGAAAGAAAGAAAGAAAGAAAGAAAGAAAGAAAGAAAGAAAGAAGAGAAGCGGTAGGAGAATATTAGGAAGATAAAGAAAGAAAGAAAGAAAGAAAGAACGTTTAAGAAAGAGGCAGAGAAAAAAGAGAGTGACAGAAAGAGTAGAGGACAGAAAGAAAGAAAGAAAGAAAGAAAGAAAGAAAGAAAGAAAGAAAAAAGAAAGAAAGTATGCTAAAAGAGAAAAATTGAGCTAGAGGAAAAAAGAATGACAGAAAGAGTAGAGAAAGAAAAAAGAAAGTAAAAAGAAAGAAAGAAACGATAGAAGTAGAAGATTAGGAAAAAATAAAAAGAAAGAAAAAAGAAAGAAAGACGGAAAGAAAGAAAGAAGAAAAATCGTTAAAAAAGAACGTTAAAAAAGAAAAAGTGGTAGAAGAAAGCGAGAATAACAGAAAGAGGAAAGAAAGAAAGAAAGAAAGAAAGAAAGAGAAAGAGAAACGACAGAAAATGAAAACGAAGAAGAACTAGAAAATGAAGAAAGACAGGTACAAAGAAAGAACAAAAGAAAAAACAGAAAGAACAAAAGAAAGCATAGAACGAAAAGGAAGAGGTGTAGGGAAAAGCAGAATGGCAGAGAGAACATAGGACCATAAAGAAAAAAGAATTAAAGGAAGAATGAGAGGAAGAATAAAGGTGAGCAAGAAAGAAAGAAAGAAAAAGAAAGAAAGAAAGAAAGAAAGAAACTATGGAGAAAGGGAATAGAATAGAACAATGTAAAAACGAATAAATGATAGAAAGAAAGAATAAAGAAAAAATGAAACAATGAAAGAACAAGAGAAATAAAAAAGAAAGATAGAAAAACAGACGCGAAGGGAGAAGTAGAAGAATAAGCGGATGAAGAAAAAAGAAAGACAAATGAATAAATGGCAGATAGATGGAATGAAGGAAAGAAAGAAGTGAAAGGAAGAAGAGGAATGATAGAAGGGGCAAAACAAGGGGTAGAAAGAAAGAAAGAAAGAAAGAAAGAAAGAAAGAAGAAGATAAAAGAATGCACAAGTAGCTGTAGATTTGGAGAAGAAAAAGAAAAATGAAAGAAAAACAAAAGAAGAAGAAGAAGAAGAAGAAGAAGAAATGTGGCGAAGTATACAAATGGACAAAATGAAAGAAAGAAGGGAAGAAAAAAGTCGATAGAAGAGACAAAATACAGGTGAAGAAAAAAGAAAAAATAATGGATAAAATAGAGGACAGAAAGAAAGAAAGAAAGAAGGAAAGAAGGAAAGAAAAAATAAAGAAAGGAAGAAAGAAAGAAAGAAAGAAAGAAGAGATGCGATAGAACTAGGGGAATGTCAATAAAAAAGAAGTACGACAGAAAGAACTGAGCATAGAAAGATAGAAAAAAAGAATGAAAAAGAGAAAGAAAGAAAGAACTGAAAAAAACCAAAGAGAAACGATACAAGAAAAAGAAGTAGAAAAAAAATGACATAACGAATAGAGGACACAAAGAAAGAAAGAAAAAAGAAAGAAAAAGTAAAGGAAGAAAAACGATAGGAAAAACTGGATGAGAAGAAAAGTTTGACAGAAACAATGGCGGACTGAAAGAAAGACGGGAAACGAGAAACGATAGAAGAGGCAAAAGACAAAGACGAGAAAAAATAACGAGAGAAAAAAGAAATGCAGTAAAAAAAAAAAAAACCAGAAAGAAGAAAAATGGTAGGAGAGCCAAAAAAGAAGAGAGACAGAATGAAAAGAGAACAGAAAAAAGAAAAGAAATGAAAAAAGAAGAAGAAGAAGGAGGAGGAGGAGGAGGAGGAAGAGAATGACAAAAAAAGAATTAGAAAAAGAGAAGCGAAAGGAACGTTCATTATTTGACTGATTTTTTTTAAGCGCATCAAAACACCTCTATGGCTTATCTGATGCCGAAATCTAAACATTTTGAACACAATTTTATGGCTTCAACTAAATATATTGTGAACGCAGTTGTATGCCTTCAATTATAGTGTCGTTGATCATTTCGTATTAAAACTTTATTGTTCGTAATCATGAAAAATGTCTCGCTGGTCATTTTACCTTAGAATGAATTGTTTGCAATTGTTCAGTATTACTAATTCACGAGAAGTAGTAAGCCATCAAAAACAAAATAGTCAATAGCTGAACCTATTCATACTTTTGGTGACTTTTTATGTAAAGAAGTTACTTTAGTAATTTAACTATAAAAGTGCATTGTTGGTAATTTTACTATAAACATTCATTGTTGGTAAGTTGACTATAAAATGTATTTATATAAATTGATAGTACTTGTTTTTGTTTTCGGGTTTACTATTTGCCAATAACTGGAAGCCTAAAAACTTTCTACCACCCAGTGTCAGGATGGACCGGGGGACATCGATTCAGAGCTGGTTCTACGCTTTTGAATGCCTCCAATCTCACGAAGAGTGGGTTAGCTGCCAGATGTAATTTAACTTCATGCCCAGGACAAAAAAAAAAAAAAAAAGGAAGGAAGAAATGTACTATAAAAATAGAGGAGATAGAGGGGGTAAATTAATGACAGGGCAAAGAAAGAAAGAAAGAATTAAAAAAGAAAGAAGAGTAGAGAAATATTAAGAAAGAAAGAAAGAAAGAAAGAAAGAAAGAATAGTAGAGAAATATTAAAGAAAGAAAGAAAGAAAGAAAGAAAGAAAGAAAGAAGGAAAGAAAGAAAGAAGAAAAAAGAGTAGGGAAACATTAAGAAAGAAAGATCGAAAGAAAGAAAGAAAGATCGAAAGAAAGAAATAAAGAAAGAAAGAAAGAAAGAAAGAATAGTAGAGAAATATTAAGAAAGAAAGAAAGAAAGAATAGTAGAGAAATATTAAGAAAGAAAGAAAGAAAGAAAGAAGAAAAAAGAGTAAGGAAATATTAAGAAAGAAAGAAAGAAAGAAAGAAAGAAAGATTGAAAGAAAGAAAGAAAGAAAGAAAGAAAGAATAGTAGAGAAATATTAAGAAAGAAAGAAAGAAAGAAAGAAAGAAAGAAAAAAGAGTAGGGAAACATTAAGAAAGAAAGAAAGATTGAAAGAAAGAAAGAAAGATTGAAAGAAAGAAAGAAAGAAAGAAAGAAAGAAAGAAATAAAGAAAGAAAGAAAGAAAGAAAGAAAAAAGAAAAAGAGTAAGGAAACATTAAGAAAGAAAGAAAGAAAGAAAGAAAGAAAGAATAGTAGAGAAATATTAAGAAAGAAAGAAAGAAAGAAAGAAAGAAAAAAAGAAGAAAAAGAGTAGGGAAATATTAAGAAAGAAAGAAAGACTGAAAGAAAGAAAGAAAGAATAGTAGAGAAATATTAAGAAAGAAAGAAAAAAAGAAAGAAGAAAAAAGAGTAGGGAAACATTAAAGAAAGAAAGAAAGAAAGAAAGAAAGAAAGAAAGAATAGTAGAGAAATATTAAGAAAGAAAGAAAGAAAGAAAGAAAGAAAGAAAGAAAGAAAGAAAGAAAAAAGAAAGAAAGAAAGAAAGAATAGTAGAGAAATATTAAGAAAGAAAGCAAAAAAAGAAAGAAAGAAGAAAAAAGAGTAGGGAAACATTAAGAAAGAAAGATCGAAAGAAAGAAAGAAAGAAAGAAAGATTGAAAGAAACCTTAAGAAAGAAAGAAAGAAAGAAATAAAGAAAGAAAGAATAGTAGAGAAATATTAAGAAAGAAAGAAAGAAAGAAAGAAAGAAAGAAAGGAGAAAAATGAGTAAGGAAACATTAAGAAAGAAAGAAAGAAAGAAAGATTGAAAGAAAGAAAGAAAGAAAGATTGAAAGAAAGAAAGAAAGAAAGAAAGAAAGAAAGAAGAAAAAAGAGTAGGGAAACATTAAGCAAGCAAGAAAGAAAGAAAGAAAAAAATCTATAAATATATTAAAGATAAAAAGTACTAAGAAATGAAGGAAGAAAAAAAAATAGGAATTATATAAAAAGAAATGAAAACCTGAAATACAAAAGAAAATAGAAAAATGGGTAAAAAGAGCAACAAATAAAAGAAGAAAAAAACAACAAAAAATGAGGCTGAGGTTCATTTGTGGATCAGACAAAGATATTCCTTGCAGTAATCAGGCAGAGGCGACACGTTGTATCAATTCAATAGCAAGGAATCGATGAGGGTTTCGCACTCGTCAGGTTTCCTATGCCACACATGGGCTGAATCTTTTTTCTGATACGCTGAAAATTTAGCAAAATAGTGATAGCGGAAATCAGAAACATATTCTGCGGTGAGAGACGAATCGACGAGAATGCTTATTTGCATAAAGTACAACTTAAACATTGCAAATGATGAACGAAATATGCGCACGAATGAAACACGCAAGAGGGACACGAACGTAGAAAATAACACTATCGCACGGGTATAGGCAGGCGTTTATATCGCGAGATAATGGTAGCACCCTGTTTGGTTAAATAATTGGTCTTTACACTGGAATAGATGGCCTCTTCATGACGCACGCCTATATGATGATGTATGAAGGGCGTATGTTGCCCAAACCAGATGAACACCAATCTCTGAGATACCAAAACGTTCCAAAAATATACACATACCACTTAACAAATACGTATATACACTCTCACACCCTGATTGAGCACCCTGGAAGAATGGAAGACTTTGAAAAACAATAGCTTCTCTAGAATCTACGCACCGTTCATTCAGTTCAATTAGAACACTGTTATCTACAGGCATGTGGTCACATGGTATATCACACGCTAAAAGTCTGTCGCTTTCCACCAAGCGCCAATAGCTCAGAGGTAGAATCGCCGACTGATGTCAATTCGGTCGGGTTTCTGTCCTGGGTAAAAGCAATCGGTTGTCTAACCGTACTGATGGGCTGTGATACGGCGTAACAGATCTGTTTGCGGATGACTGTATATATATATATATATATTTATATATTTATATATATTTCATTTGTAAACGATTTATTTGTTCCTTTCCCGTGTCCTTAGGCGATTTATAGTAACTGAGTTTACCGTTTTGTGAATACGCTCACGTAGCAGGGATTTTGGAAGATTTTCTACCGTGATATTATTGTCCTAAAAGGTTTTTGTTGGTATGGATACACTTGGCCATAATCAGTAAAGTGCCGTGGTTTTTTCTAACCCGACTACTTTAGATCTTTTCTAAGATCAGCTTTGCGGGTAAATTACAAAGACAAACTTATTGTAACTGCGATAAAATGTGCATTTAGTTGCCATGGTGATTTTTAAAAGCGCACGAAAGCGCTCTGCTATAGTTATTTTAAAATTTTAAATTTATCTGTTGTAATTATGGGTTCTTTTTGCAAAACAAGTTTTTCAGTATGAGGGAGCTGTTCAGCAATGTAAAATGACATCATGTTTAGCTGAGGTTTCTTGAATAGTCTTGTGGAGTAGTTTTTGCACTGAAATTTATAATCGTGCTATATCGGTCGCTAATGTTAATCTTAACATACCCAAAATGTTAGGAACTTGGTAATCTTCCACTGAATGCTGACTCCTTAGTATTCGGCTAACTGCCGACTAATATCAACTTCCTAGTAGTTGTATTGAACTCCAATAGAAGTCTAAAGAACTCCTATGAACATCACAAGTACTTCCCGATAACTCTTATTAATATAGGAGGGAGAGTCCATTATCTGAGGAATAGGTGTGTTTCCCCATAACAAAGACATAATGAGGAAAGATGGTTTGGAGAATCTAATACTCACAGGACGGATAGAGGGAACGAGAGACAGAGAAAAGCAGCGTGAGACATACTTGATTGGCTTGAGCAAATGGATGTTGGAACGAGGTTTCGAAGAGATAACAAAAGGAAAAAAGTTAAGAGTGACAGGGCAAGTGGGAATCCATGATTACCTGCGCCCTGAAGAGGCTCGGCACAAAAAGATGAAGTTTGTTACTTATATTATATGAAAGTATTTTAATAAATAAAAACAGTTTTAGAAACAGAGAAACAAATCTCCACTAAAAATAAAATTCATAACAATAAAAAAATCCGTTCAGTCCGTCAGTTAATTGCCATACGTGATACACGCTTTGGGCGATCATGTCTCGAAAGACACATAACTGACTGGGCATAAGATTATCCCGCAGTAGGTTACAGTTGCTTTCTGCAGTAGACTGGTTGCCGACCAAGGCTATAGAACCCAATCTGTCCTATTATTTTACTCATAGCTAGAGGGGGAATAGATGTATTATATTATTAAGTAGTACTTAGTGGGGGATCAGTTTATAACTTCATAACAATAGAAAACCAATCCCTCACTTTATGACCAGTAAAAGCTTTAATCATATTTCCAACTATTATATTCAGTCAGTCAGTTTAGTGCCATACGTTTTACACGCTTTGGGCGATCATGTCTGGAAAGAGACATGACTGACTGGGCAGAAGATTATCCCGCAGTAGGTTGCCATTACTTTCTGTGGTAGATCAGTTGCCAACCAAGGCTATAGAACCCAATCTGTCCTATTATTTTACTCATAGTTAGAGGGGGAAGATATGTATTATATTATTAAATAGTAATTAGTGGGGATTCAGTTTATTACTTCATAACAATATAAAACTGACCTCCCACTTATGCCCTGCAGAAGCCTTAATCATGTTTTCAACTATTTTCTTCAGACAGTCAGTTAAGTGCCATACGTGATACACGCTTTGGGCGATCATGTCTAGAAAGAGACATGACTAACTAGGCAGAAGATTATCCCGCAGTTGAATTGCCATTGCTTTCTGCGGTAGACTGATTACCAGCCAAGGCTATAGAACCTAATCTGTCGTATTATTTAACCCATAACTGGAGGGAAGAGACGGATTAATACCTTTCCCAAGGTTATTTTTGCGTAAGTGAATGCAAGGAATTCAACTGGAATTCGAACTCGGCTCCCCTATTTTTCGTTCCGAGTCGATATCCACTGCACCACAACTCACTTTAAGAAATAGATAAAAAATATCCTTTCAAATATTACGTTTGTTTACGTCACTGGTAAACAAACGGAAGGTAATATATATAGATTCGTAGAAGGCCCGACAAGATATTTGCATTCATTAAAGAAATAAAATCTCAATAGAAACGAAGAGAAGAGTGCTAGACTGCTACGTGATGTCAGTTCTTCAATACGGCTGTGAATGCTGGACAATATCATCGAAAATGAGGACAAAACTGGAAGCGGCCGAAATGTGGTTCTACAGAAGGATGCTACGGATATCGTGGACTGAGCATACAAGCAACGACGAGGTGTTAGAAAGAATGGCAAAAAAAGGAAATTGATGCTGAGCATCAGGAAGAGACAACTGAAGTTCCTGGGACATGCAATGAGGAAGGAGAGCCTGGAGAACCTGATACTGACTGGTCAGATAGAAGGAAGGAGAGACAGAGGAAGGCAGCGGATAACATATTTGCAGGGACTGATCAGGTGGATGACGGAACGGGGGTTGCCAGGAGCAACAGGAGCAAACATACTAAGAGCCACAAGGAATAGGGAGACGTGGAGAGCCATGATCGCCTACGTCCTGAAGGGACAGGGCACATAGAAGAAGAAAGAAATAAATCTTGCTCTACCAATATAGTCTCCTTAACCGAATTGATAAACACGCATTTCGTTTATAGAAGTGGTTTTCCTGATGAAAAAAAAACAAAAAAAAAACGGATACTGGCTTGAGTCCTGTCGGGGGTACAGTCTTTTCTTAGTCGTCCTTTCTTTTTTATTTTCTGCTCCGACGAATTTCTCGACCTGTTACCCTGACCACATGAAGTTACCCGTGTTACTAGATTGCCAAGTAGGTCCCACCTTTTTACCGTCAAAATAGTTCACTCGAACCACCTTTTCTACTCTATCCACTGCACCACAACGAAGATCCGCTTTTTTCCTTCATCAGGTTCAAATTCCGACATGAGAGTTTTAATTACTTTCCTTAACTTTGATTTGCAGTTATATTGTTTGCCATCTTCATATAATTTCATCGTCATAGATTTTTTATTCATATCAGGACTGAATCGTAGTCATTACATTATTTTCTCTTCTATAAATCTTTTATTCTCAAAGAATTTACGGTTAAGCTTAGATAGATTAGAAGCTGCATTGTTATTCACGAATACATATTTCACTTTGAAACTACGACATTGGGATTTGTACCATGTAAAAAAAGTCTTCTTCATAATATCGCAATAGTTAGAACTGTTCAGTTCAGTGAGTTTGAATAGTCCAATAAAGCTTTGCTTGACAATTCCAGAACATATAATCACGCTACTGCCTCTTTGTTACTTTCTTTTAGCTCATAGGCGCGTCTGAATTAAATACAATTTATCTTTTGGCTCAGAAATTAGGTCCATCAGATGTCACTCGAAATTTGTTCGTAAAAATAACTTTAGAAAAGTCATTTTATGTATTTCTTGGTTCAACTTAAACGCTTTAAATATTTGATTTAGTGAGAGGAGGTTGCCTAGAAGATTGTTTTACAGATTTCAATTTACAAAGTATTGCACGTCTTTTATCCTTCTAGACACCTCCAGTTCCATTCTTTTCAAAACTGTTTCTTTCGCTGCAATTAATTTCAGTTTGTATTTCCTTTCGAGGAAACAAGATCTTCAAGCCTTTCTTTTTCTTTGTTCTCTGGTCATATTTCCAACAGCATTCTTTATCATTCGATGATCTTTGCAAAGCTTCCATGTGGACATTCCATAACTCAATAACGTTATTAGATAATATTAGATATTTTATGAATAAAACATTCATAGGGCACCTAAAGTAGGCATAAGAGTTAGCCAGCTTGTCTCGCCGGAACCACTACACTTGAGTAATAAGTTCGATCCTTACTGGCCGCCACTTACATTCTGCCGCATCTAAGCTGCGTTCAGAAAGTCGCCATTTCCTATTTTACATGTTTTAAAATATATTTTAGAAAAAATAGTTTTTTTCCCATTTCAGAGGTTTTCAGTTAGTTTAATCTGCATACTAACATCAGCCGGCTGATTTTTGTAAATTCGAAATATTTGAATATGGAAACGGATGTCTAAATTTGAGAAATATTGACTCAAAAACCTTTTGAGTTATTCAGGTTTATTTGATTTGCATAATAACTTCAGACAGGTTGTAACTGAAAACTAAGGCCCTAGCTTTATCGTTCGAAACATATGCATTTCGTTAAAAGACGATTTCCTCAATCGAAATTCTAAAAAGTATGAGTGGCTGATTTAATTACCGTAAAAGCAATGACAAATTTTGCCTTTCAAATGGAGTTAGTTTTCTAATTAAGGTGAGTAATTGTTTTATTTTGCCTTTTATTTGTAAAGCATCATATAAATATATAAACTATAGTTATGCTCTGGACTAAGCACTATTGGGAAATGGTAGACTTTAAAAACAGTAGCTACTCACGCATCTACGCATCGTTCATTCAGTAAGAATTTGAACACTCTCAGCTGCTGGCGTGTGCTTACATTGTGCATATAACAATCTAAAGTCCGTTGTTTTCTTGCTGCGCGCCCATAGCTGAGAGGTCGAAACGCTGACTGATGTCACTTCGGTCGGGTTTCGATACTGGCTAGAAGCAATCGGATGTCTAACCGTACTGAGGAGCTGTGATGCGTCGAAAAAATACTGTCTGTGGATGGCTAGAATATAATTATATGCATATGTCAGTCAGTCAGTTAAGTGCCATACGTGATACACGCTTGGGCGATCATGTCTCGAAAGAGATGACTGACTGGGCAGAAGATTATCCCGCGGTAGGTTGCCATTGCTTTCTGCGGTAGACTGTGTTGCCGACCAAGACTATAGAACCCAATCTGTCCTGTTATTTAACCCATAACTGGAAGGAATAGTCGGATTAATACCTTTCCCAAGTGTATTTGAGCGTAAGTGAATGCAATGAATTCAACTGGAATTCGAACTCGGCTCCCCGATTTCTCGTTCCGAGCTGATATCCACTGGATCACAACGCACAACATACATATGCATATGTACACATCTATAAATATTGCATTTTTCTTTTTCTTTTTCTTTTTTTTTTGTAGCAACTCTTTTCTTATATTTCAAGAATTGTGTGAAAGAAAGAAATTTTCAATTATGTATTTAGTTGTTCTAATTTAATTACAGATTTATTCCTTGGGAAATAAGAACGCGTAGAAAATGCCTGCCGTGATTTTTGTCCGTCGCCCTTTAGTCTACTTCTGAATAAACCATGTTTATTCAGAATTTTATTCTCTTTTGATAATTATATTACAAAAGGGAACCCTTGTATTTTGTATTTAATTTTGCTTTGATAGATCTACTTTCTTTTTTTTTTTAATCGTTCCACTCCAAGCAAGGCATTCCACTGGCACTATTGCGCAGGGGGTTACATAAGAGAAGGTGGTGAGAAAGAGTGGTTAGATATAGGAAATGTCAGAAGGAAGGTGATAGACGGGTAAGGATCTAGATGGGGAGAATGTTTGAGAGAATGGATGCGAGTTAGTGTGTTAGGAGGTGTCTATTGACCTTACATTTAAACTCCTGGAGATTGTAGCTGTAGGGGAAGCTAGTATGAGGAAGAGAATTCCACAGGCGGGAAGTGTGGGAAAAGAAGCTGTTGGAGTAGAAATAGCGGTTACATTTTATCAGTTTCACTGTAAAAGGGTGGGACCTAGTTGCTAATCTAGTATCTCGTGCAAATTCATACATAGGGGGCACCAGTGATCTAAGTTCATCGGAGTAGAAGCCGTGAAAGTATTTATAGAAGAGGCACAGGGAAGCCACGTCACGCCGGTGAGAGAGTGACTGCAGGCGGTCTGCCAAGTCGGTATTGATCACATTACAGATTTTCCGTTGTATTTTGTCAAGAACACCAAGGAGAATAGTAGGGACATCTAACCAGATGTGGCAGCAGTATTCAATACACGGATACTGTTTGCTTGTTGTTATCTGTCGTTATATATAGAAACAACCCATTTTCTTTATTAAGTTTCTTGATTTCGTAGACTGGAAGACGTAATTCACACAGTATAAATAGCAGGACGTCTACTCAAAACATCAACGCTGCGTATTTTCAGATGATGTGTCGAAATGAAGTTTCGTCATCCGGAAACACCATCCAAAAATACACATCGCCCGTTAATTTAAAAAAAAAATAACTTAATTATCTATTAAATAAAATTTCAAACTGCCGACCCTCGTCGTCAAAAATAACAATTCACCTGCCAATCTAAAGTACAGAGAACCAATGTCATTGACGAATTTTCATGTCTTTTAAAGGAATGTGTTCTTGATCAATCTAAATTCGTATATAATTAAAATGGCTACATCAACACGTGATTGATGAGAAAATAAACTCAGTTCAATTTGATCTCATTTAAACACATACGGAGACCCTCCCAAAATCTATCCGCAACAAACTTGCTAATAACATTAATATCGAAGTAAAGGACATGACCTGTCAGCCGACAAAGAAATTAATACTAAAATTTGAGTTCTGAAAAGATCAAAATTATACGAACACATGAAAAATTACATAAAAAATGATAATACCTGAACTGTCATTTTAATGAAACCTTTATAAACGATAAATTGTTGCCCAAAATACACAATTTTTAAATTACATAACCCGGCAGCCAAGTAAAAAAGTAATATTACAGTGTTTCGGAAATTTTCACTACTGTTATGGAGTCATCCCTTTTTTACATATATAAATGGACTCGTCTAAGGTATACAAATGAAGCTGCCTACAGAGAACGAGAGTGGGTAAAACAGTGAGTGTGTAAGAAAGGGCTGGTAACTCAATGTTTTTCACAGTAATTGAACCGCCTTTAGTTGGTCAGCAAGAATATAGACTTATTACCAGGAATTACTTCTCATCTACAAGAGTCTATATATTTGACTCCTACTAACAAGTATTCCTGAATTCTACTAACCGTGTACAGGTTGTATATATCTTGTTCAATATACATTTTCCTCTCATATCTGTTTTGTGTTTTTATTATATTGTGTAGTTTCTAACAAGAATCCACAACAGAACCCAACGCGTTATCTTTGGCAAAATGTTATGACAATAGATAAAAAGAAGGAATATGTGGAGGGCCATGATCGCCTACGTCCTGAAGTGACGCGATTTTTTTTTTATTTACTTTTAAATGTACTTTTATCACAAAAGATTTGGTGAGGCGCGAGAACATTTTGATTCCGAAAATGCGGCCCAGAAAAAATGTTTTGGGTGCACTGGGCTAGACTAAAAGAATGAGAGAACTCTACATCCAAAAATTGTAATGGAAGCAATGGGAAACTGTTATGGAGTCATCCCTTTTTTACATATATATAAATGGACTCGTCTAAGGTATACAAATGAACCTGCCTCCAGAGAACGAGAGTGTGTAAAACGGTGTGTAAAACAGTGAGTGTGTAAGGAAGGGCTTGGAATGCAGTGTTTGTCACAGCAGTTGAACCGCCGCTCGTTGGTCAGCAAGAATATAGACTTATTACCAGGAATTACTTTTTATCTACAAGATTGTATATATTTGACTCCTACTAACAAGTATTCCTGAATTCTACTAACCGTGTACGGGTGGTATATATCTTGTTCAATATACTTACATTTTTCCTCTCATATCTGTTTTGTGTTTTTATTATATTGTGTGGTTTCTAACAACAAATATGAACACATGAAAAATTATATAACACTTAATGATAATACCTCAAATGTCATTTTTAATGAAACATGTCTGAAAGAGAGATTGTTGCCCAAATACACAATTTTAAAACCGTATGACCCAGCAACTAACAAGGAAAGCAATTCTACAGCACTTCGGAAAAATTATACAAGCACAAAAAAATTATACATAAAACTTAATGATAATACCTTGTATCATTTTTAATGAAACCTGTATAAAAGAGAGATTGTTGCCTAAATACAAAATTTTAAAATTACATGAACCAGCAGTCAACAAGGAAAGTAAGACTACGGCATTTCAGAAAATTTGAGGTCCAAAAAGAAAAATATATACAAACACATCAAAAATTGTATAAAAGAACTTACTGATAATACCTTGATTGTCATTTTTTACAGCCTTTCGGAAATTTTCAGTTCCGAAAAGAAATAAGTTATACGCACATATGAAAGATTATATAAAAACTTAATGATAATATCTCCATTGTCATTTTTAATGAAACCTGTATAAAAGAGAGATTGTTGCACAAATACATCATTTTTAAATTACATGACCCCGCGGCCAACAAGAAAATAATACTACAGCATTTCGGATAAATGTGTGTTCCGAAAAAAAAACAAAAAAAAACACGAACATATAAAAAATTCTATAAAAAACTTACTGATAATTACTTGTCTATCATTGTTAGGAGACCTGTATAAAAGAGAGATTGTTGCTCGAATACAAATTTTAAAAATTACATGACCCTGCAGCCAACAACGAATGAAATACTATAGTATTTCGAAAATGTTAGTTCCGAAGAAAAATTATATGAACACATGAAAAATTATATAAAATCTTAATGATAATAACTGGCCTGTCATTTTTAATAAAAACTGTATAAAAGAGAGACGGATGCCCAAATTCACAATTTTTAAATTACATGACCCGGCAGACAAGTAGGAAAGTAATTCTACAGCATTTCGGAAAATTTGAGTTTCGAAAAGAAAAAAATTATAACAACACCTGAAAAATTATATAAAGATACTTAATGATAATATCTTGTGTGTCATTTTTAATGTAACCTGTATAAAAGAGAGATTTTTGCCTAAATACACAATTTTCAAATTGCATGACCCGGTAGCCAACAAGGAAAGCAATTCTACAGCATTTCGGAAAACTTGAGTACTGAAAAGAAAAAAAAAGTTATATGAACACGAAAAAAAATTATACATAAAACTTAATGATAATATCTTGTCTGTCATTTTTAATGAAACTTGTTTAAAACTGAGATTGTTGCCCAAATACAAAATTTTTAAATTACATGAGCTAGCAGCCATCATAAAAAGTAATACTACGGCATTTCAGAAAATTTGAGTTCAAAAAAGAAAAAATATACAAACACATGAAAATTGTATCAAAATGCTTACTGATAATACCTTTTCTGTCATTATTACTGAAACCTGTATTAAAGGATGATTGTTGCCCAAATGCACAATATACATACATATATATATATATATATATATATATAGCAGTATAGCCCGGCGTTGCTCGGGGGTAATAAAAGTTTTTATATATATATTATCGATTTTCTGCACTACTGTAAGAACTGCAACCTTGAAACTTCTGAATATCGTTTCTTATGTCTTTGTCTATGAGTGTATCAAATTTGATTAAAATCAGACCACTCTTTCTATAACACGATGTTCGAAATTTATCGGGGGTACCTCGACACAAAACCTAGCTAAGAACACTCCCAGACACGTATAGTAGAACTGTGTAAATTTTCAAGAAAATCGGTTCAGCCGTTTCGGTGTCTGTAGGTAACGGATACGCACACACACACAGACCAATTTCTATTCATAAATAAGTTTATATATTTATATATATATATATATAATTCCAGGTGAAAAGGACTCAAGGTTTTACTGTTTTGAGTGCCGCGGCATTTATCTTATTATGAACAGTGCTCAATATAATAAATATTATAGAGCTTAATATATATATATATATATATATATATATATATATATATATATATATATGAATTAATTGTACGTTGCGACACGGAAATGTCTGTGTTTCCAGATAGAAATCATCTGCACAACCAACATGAAACAGTGCCTGATAATGAGAATCTATCTCGAAACATAGACATTTCCGTGTCACAATGTAAAATTAATTCATATATATATATATATATATATATATATATATATATATATATTTTAATTCAGATACTTCAATCCAAGGGAAAAAAGCAGGAAGGTAAATTCCAAAAACCCGATCCTAATTAATATTAAAATTTTTATTTTAATATTAAAAAATGATACAGGAAGAGAGCTCCATGTAATAAAATATTACAGAGCAAATATATATTAAAAAAGGATTAATTCAAAGATGTTGAATGGCCATTTCGATATGAAGATCCCCACGGGGGATAACACATCACCTCAGCAACAGAAAAATCATTTCAGAAAGGATTTTTCTGTTGCTGAGATGATGTGTTATCCCCCGTGGGGATCTTCATATCGAAATGGCCATTCAACATCTGCCTTCGGGTAGAGTGCGCTCTCTGCTTCCGAGCAGAGAGCAATAACCCAGTCGTGGTTCCGCCGAAGGGTAGAAGCACGACTGGGCAAAAATAGACAGACATTTTTGGCCGGGCCATATAGCCCGGAAATCCCAGTTATAAACTGACCATGTGTCACATGTTGCCCTTACTGGGAGGGACAGCTAAATAATGTAATGGATAACCTCAATTGTAGTCCACCAGACAGTCACCACAATATTTTGCTAATGTAACCTGGAATTTAAGAAATTTTTAAGTGACTAATCACGATCAATCCATTGATCTTATCGTTTACGTTTATCATAAAGGATCCACTTTTCATCAAAAGTGACTATTCGCTCCAGAAAGGGATCATTACTGTTACACAGAACGAGTATCGTGCAGACTTTAAAACGCTCAAATTTTTGATTTTCATTAATATCATGAGGAATCCATTCATCGAGCTTTTTCACCTTGCCAATACGCTGCAAATGGAAGTGAGTCAGTTGCAGTGCTAACAACAAGCGTCTTAGATATTTTTCTCTAACACTTCGACGTGGGTTTTGCTCAATAACTGATTAATACCTTTCCCAAGGGTACTTGTGCGTAAGTGAATGCAAGGAATTCAACTGGAATTGGAACTCGGCTCCCCGATTTGTGGTTCCCAGTCGATATGCACTGCACCACAACGCACATCCGTCGGCGTACCGAGTTCGTATTCCAGTCGAATTCATTTCATTCACTTTCGCACAAATATCCTTAAAAACGTATTAGTACATATTTTCTCTCTCTAGCTATGCATCAAATAACAGGATAGATTGAGTTCTGTAGCCTTGGTTGGAAACCAGTCTACCGCAAAAAGAAACGGCAACCTACTGAGGGATAATCTTCTGCCTATTAAGTCATGGATCGAAATAGACATGATCGATCAAGCGTTTATTAAGAATGGCACTTAACTAAAAGACTGATATTTTCCTTTAGCGCACTTTAAGGCTAATATACTCTGCCCAGTCAGTCGAGTCTCTTTCAAGACATGATCACCTCGGCATATACTACCTATAGAACTAAACTGACTGATCTGGATAAAAGATTTGAATAGCAGGACAGATTGGATTCTATAGTCTTGCTTGACAACCAGTCTACCGCACAGAGAAATGGCAAACTCCTGCGGCAAAATCTTCTGCTTAGTCATGGGTCCAAAGAGACATGATCGTTCAAGTAAGTATCACATATGGCAATTATCCGACTGACTGACTTTTACAAACGAGATTTAGTCATTGAATATGTCAGTTTAGTGCCATATGTGATACACGCTTTCGGCGATCGTGTCTCCAAAGGGACATGACTGACTGGGCGGAAGATTATCCCGCAGTAGGTTGCCATTGCTTTCTGCGGCAGACTGGTTGCCGATCAAGGCTATAGAACCCAATCTGTCCTGTTATTTAACCCATAACTGGAAGGAAGAGACGGATTAATACCTTTCCCAATGGGATTTGTGCGTAAGTGAATGCAAGGAATTCAACTGGAAATTGAACTCGGCTCCCCGATCTCTCGTTCCGATTCGATATCCATTGCTCCACAACTCACATCCAATTGAATATATATGACCCATACCCAGTTGGGTAGTGTTATGTGACCCTCTCTATCTTATCAACATTTGCTTTTTTTTTCTTACTAAATTTTTATACGTTACAACTTAAACGAATTCCAATTGACCATTAAAGAAAGAACATTTTTCTCGGATTTTAACGTTATTCGAGGTGGGTGTGTGGTTGGTCAAAATCCTTGAATGTGTTTTGCTTGTGCTAATTCCCGAAACTAAAACGCTACATAAAATTCACTAATTTTTATACGCAACCTTGAATGTGTTAAAAGGATTCATCTTTTTGACAAAAAAAACAAAAACATTCTTAGCCCTCTGATGCCCCCCCGCCCCCTGCATTAATTTACTACAGCTACTAGACAAGCAGCTAGGTCCCACCCTTTTACAGTAAAACCAATCAAATGTAACCGCAACTTCTTCTCTAACAGCTTCCTTTCTCACACTTGCCGCCTATGGAATTCCCTTCCGTATACTTGCTTCCCTGAAAGCTATAACCTCCAAGAATTTAAATGCAAAGTCAATAACCATCTCTTATTGGAAATCTATTATTAACAAGTGTTTGTTTAATGTTGTGTGATTCGTTATAGAATATGGCTTTGGAAGAAGATACCATTTGTGCGCGTTGAATTAAGTTTGTTATAACAGCTAACTTATATCGTTAGGGGCATCACTATTATAATTAAGAAGACACGAATATATGCTAGTTAGTTTCCTATATAGAGAAATAGTAAACCTATGTGTGTTGGACTCATTAAATACACAAAGAAATGGAATTTTATTATTAATATTAAGTTCTATTGTAAATTTGAGGACGGAGTGACTTTCAAATTTGTTTTTAAGTTGTGTGATTAGATCAATATTTTTTGCTAAAATGAAAAATTCATCTAAGTATTTTACATAACAGGGTGCTTATTAGCGTCATTAAGTATTTTATTTTCTAAATGTGCCATATAATAATTAAAAAAGAGGGGACTTAAGGAGATCCCATTGCAATTCCATTTATTTGTGTATAAATATTACCTAGGGCGTCATGAAAAGGTACTTGTGTGGTGCATGCTAATAATATTTTTTTAAATAGTGTGTTTAATATTGATTGGTGGGAGAGTAGCATGATTGCTTTTATCACGGACAATGAGGTCGATCGTTTCATGGACGGGGAGATCAGTGAATATGTTTTGTACATCCTGAAGCCACATTGAGGATGGCTCATTTGGTCCGACAGCTTAGAACAAGCTTGATAGAACAATATGTACATGTTGGATAATTTTTGTCTTTATTTCCACCAGAAATTAAAACCAAAATACGGTGTTTAGGACGGCTCATGATTAAGCATAATAAACCTTCATTGCCCGTTATTTGTAAACGAGTAATTGGAAAATATCCAAAAGTTCTACAATATAATTGTATTGAACACGTTTTAATACAAATGTGCACTGAATCTTATTATGACCAAAAACTAAGTAATCAATCAATCAATCAATCAATCATATATATATATATATATATATATATATATATATATATATATATATATATATATATATAAATAGCTAACCTAGAGAGCCAACGAACCTACCAAGGTTTCACCAAATTGGATCTTCAGGGAAAGTTGGCTAAAGAGGCTAAATGAAGGCAAAAAGATACAAGAAACTCCGAAACCCACGTGATCGAAAGATTTTGTTAATTGAGTGGGGAGAAGTTAGTCATAGTTTGAACCCACACATAGTTTATTCAATTCCAAGTCTGAAATAAATAAATGTAAACATAGAAAACATTGGTTGTTAAATTAAAACATAAAGTTTAATTATTATCTTTATGAGTTGTAGGTTTTTCGTCTTTTTTTAAATAAAATGTGATTAACCCCCCCCCCCCACTTGATGTTTGGTGTCTTCTGTTTTGATTAGGTAAGTTTTGGCGTTTCTTCCCTACTTGCGTATTGAGCGCTTTTTGTTTGAGGTTATTCGTCTCGGTTTTTTTCTTTGGGCTACGTACTTTGACTGATGTTCACGTGCTTAACTCGTTCTTTTTTATGACCATTTTTTTTCCTTCTGCGTATGTACTCGGAGGGTTTTTCGAAACGAGTATAACGACACATTTACATTTAAATAAATATATATATATATATATATATATATATATCAGGTATCTATCATCAGCATCATCAACATCAGTCCCCCGACTGCTTCAATCGTCGTGGGAGATGATGAGAACAGAAAAATAGACAGCCTCTTGCAGGCGTAGCTGTCGGCATGTTGTTGCTTTGATTCGTCCTCTTCATGAACCTTTCAGTGGGATTTCAGATAGCATTGCAGCACCTACTTCTCTCCAAGCGTTTGACCGACAGAATTTGGTGTGCATCACTATTGGTCCGTAACTAAAATCTTCCACATGTTTGAAAGTCAGAGTTTTCCTTTTATTAGGACGGTTGCCATAGAACCAGGCTGTCTTGCTATTTACCCATAGTCGCGGAGCGGAAGAGATGTATTCTTAAATTTTCCCAATTGAAAGCAACAAACTCGACTTGAATTCGAACTTGCTTTCCTGTGTGCTCACACTGAGCCGCTATCCATCATGCCAACATGCCTTCACACATCGAATATCTATGGCACATTCGACGCACGTGCAAAATTCCATTAGAAAAGCCAAAGGACAAATTACTCCAAGGTAGTGGAGCGAATATACTTGCTATTAGAGGCAAGACAATATCATGTCACCTTGCTCGCTCCTAATATTGAACATGTATGTCAAAGAAACTTGGGAATCTGTGTTGCTATTGGCTGTTTACTATGTTGGAATCCACCATAGAAAACTACGTGCGAAAACAGTCAATGGCATCACTTCAAATCAAATAATCAATTTTTTCCCCAAACTCTGATTTTGGGAGAGTTAAAAATCTAAGAATATAGAACTTCTGACTTTAAGGATTTTCACCAGATTCTGAAAAAATTATACAAAACACGTATTAACTTGTTTCAAACCTGGCACATTAAAACATATTTTCTGGTGTTTATCTTCAAATGAAGAATAACGGATGTGCGTTGTGTTCCAGTGGATATCAGCTCAAAACGAGAAATCGGAGTTCCGAGTTCGAATTCCTTGCAGTCACTTACGCACAAATACACTTGGGAAAGGTCTTAATCCATCTCTTTCCTCCAGTTACGGGTTAAATAACAGGACAAATTGGTTTCTATAGTTTTGGCTGGCAATCAGTCTACTGCAGAAAGAAATGGTAACCTACTGCTGAATAATATTCTGCCCAGTCATTGATGTCTCTTTTGAGACATGATCGCCCCAAATCGTGTATGGCACTTCACTGACTGATGAATTACGAAAACAACTACCATATGACTATTGTTGCTGATAATACAACAACGGCAAAAATATGGAACGTGTAGACATAAGTAAAAAGTTTATTGTAGTGTCTCTCATTGTGCTCTTCGAGTGTCTTGTAAAACGAATCTAGAATGCATACTGTGAGCAAAGTGTTTGTTTCTATCTGCTGTAGCCAAGTATTGAACTCTTTTCTATCAACTCACTGGCTTGAGACAAAAAAGTCTTATCGCTTTTATCGTTGGGCCATGTGTCGTTTAGACAACAGTCTGAAAAAGTAAATAGTGTAAATAATGACAATACTTCATTTCGGAAATATAGGCAGACCCTGAAGAAGGCCGGACAATACAAGGACCGAAATTTCCTGAGCTTGGCATCAAAGATGAGGACAACACTGTAAAAAGCTTAATAATTACAAAACCTCATCCCAGAAATATAGACAGACTTTAAAGAAGGCCGGAGCATACAGCGGCCAAAACTTCCTGAACTTGGCAACAAAGATGAGGACAACAGTTCGATCAATGTAAAAGGATTTATAATTACAAAACCTCATCTTAGAAATATAGGCAGACTCTGAAGAAGACTGGAGAATACAGCTGCCGAAACTTACTGAACTTGGCAGCAAACATGTGGACAACAGTCCGAACAATGTGAATAGTGTAAATAATTACAAAACCTCATCCCAGAACTATAGGAAAACCCTGACGAAGACCGGAGCACACAACAGCCGAAACTTCCTGAACTCCGTAATAAAGATGAGTGCAAAAGTCCGAACTATGTAAATAGTTTAAATAATAAAAAAAAACTTCCGTGAGACCGTGAAGACCGGGGTATACAGCGGCCGAAATTTCCTGAACTGAAGATGAGGGCAAAAGTCTGTGCAATGTAATTAGTTTAAATAATTATAAAATCTCATCTTAGAAATATAGACAAAGTAAAAAGGACTAATGATCAATTAGAAGAATTGAAAAAAGTAAGTTTTTTTTTTCTTTTAATCATTTCACCCCAAGCAAGGCATTCCACTGCCACTATAGCGCAGGGGATTACATAGGGGAAGGTGCTGAGAGAGCGATTAGATATAGGAAATATCAGAAGGAGGGTGATAGACGGGTAAGTATCTAGATGGGGAGAGTGTTTAAGAGAATGAATGCGAGTTAGTGTGTTAGGAGGTGTCTGTTGACCTTACATTTAAACTCCTGGAGATTGTAGCTGTTGGGGAAGCTAGTATGAGGAAGGGAATTCCACATGCGGGAAGTGCGGGAAAAGAAACTGTTGGAGTAGAAATTGCGGTTACATTTTATCGGTTTCACTGTAAAAGGGGTGGGACCTAGTTGCTAATCTAGTATCTCGTGCAAATTCGTAACTAAGGGGCACCAGTGATCTAAGTTTATCGGAGCAGAAACCATGAAAGTATTTATAGAAGAGGCACAGGGAGGCCACGTCACGCCGGTGAGAGAGTGACTGCAGGCGGTATCGATCACATTACAGATTCTCCGTTGTATTTTGTCAAGAACCACGAGGAGAATAGCAGGGGCACCCGACCAGATGTGGCAGCAGTATTCAATGCACGGGCGGATGGTAGATTTATATATGTGCAGGATAGATTCAGACGGAAAGAACTTCCGGTCTCTGCACAGAGAACCGACTTTCATAGCAGCGGATTTAGCAATGGATTCGACATAGTCATTCCACTTGAGGTCAGCTGAGAGTGTGAGGCCAAGGAGGCACAGTGTTTTACTCTCTGGGAGGCAAGTCTGTTCCATAAAGAGAAAACAAGTGGCGAAGTAAGGCAGGGAGATGTCAATATCAGACAAGTACTGAACTTTATTCATCTGAGAAATGTTTTAACGGACGCTGTAAGATGTGAAACCAAAATCAGAAAACGCACTGGGGTAGCGAAAAATGTCTTCCAAAAACTAAACAATATATTGCGAAACAGTAAATTTCCGTTAGAAACTAACGAAAACATTCTGAGCTACTATTTCAAATCGATCTATTTTATGCAGTGAATGTTGGGCATTTTAATCAAATGGAGAGGAAACTTCATGCAACAGCGATGTGATACTACCGAAGGATGCTGAGAATGCCTTTGACGGGACATATAATCAGCTAGGAGACTTTACGGAAAATAACAACAAATTGGATATTTATATTCAGAACCAGAAAGAGCCAGCTGAAATTTCTGGGACACATAGTGAGGAAAGAGGGCTTGGAAAACTGAACACACACTTCATATCGAAGGCAAGACGAACAGAAAAAACAATGAGTAATAACCTAAAGGGATGGTATAAATAGATTGGAGGACTGGGATTAGTAGGTATATCCTTCTTTTATGTGGAATTCGAAAACGGCTCCCTGATTTTTCGTTCCGAGCCGATATCCACTGCACCACAACGCACATCCCAAAAACACCTATAGGAAATGCGTTCCCATACCGGGATGAGAACGCATTTCCTATAGGATGTGCGTTGTGGTGCAGTGGGTATCGACACGGAACGAGTGATCGGCGTACTGAGTTCGAATTCCAGTTGAATTCCTTGCATTCACTTACGCGCAAATACCCTTGGGAAAGGCATTATTCCGTCTCTTCCTTTCAGTTATGGGTTAAATAATAGGACAGACTGAGGTCTATAGCCTTGGTCGGCAACCAGTCTACCACAGAAAGCAATGGCAACCTACTGCGGGATAATCTTCTGCTCAGTCAGTCATGTTTCTTTCGAGACATGATCGCCCAAAGCGTGTATCACGTATGACACTTAACTGACTGACTGAATATAATAGTTGGAATAATGATTAGGGTTTATACTGGTCATAAAGTGGGGGATAAGTTTATTACTTCATAACAATAGGAAACCGATCCCCCACTAATTACTACATAATAATACAATACATTTTTTCCCCTGTAGCTATGAGTCAAATAACAGGACAGATTGGGTTCTATAGCTTTGGCTTGGCAACCAGTCTACCACAGAAAGCAATGGCAACATACTGCGGGATAATCTTCTGCTCAGTCAGTCATGTCTCTTTCGAGACATGATCGCCCAAAGCGTGTATCACGTATGGCACTTAACTGACTTAACTTGAATGAGACGTATGGACTTGAAGAATTTTGACTTTTACAAGACAAATTGAAGGCAAGAAGGATCAAGAGAGACTTCGATTCCCTTATTTAACGAGCTTGTGGATGACAAATATGAGGGATGAGGAGGTATGAGTGTTATAGATCCAACATCTACATATTGTTCTATCACGCTTGTTCTAAGCTTTCGGACCAAATGAGCCATCCTCAATGTGGTTTCAGGATGTACAAAACATATTCACTGATCTTCCCGTCCATAAAACAATCAACATCAAAGTTTTAGTGACCGGTTTGTGTCGGAAGTAAGACACGGAACAAGGAGGTAGGTTCCAAACAGTGTATTCTTATAACAAGAAACAAGATACCCAAAACAAGTGTTAATAATAAGTAACATAGAAATAAGAAAGTCCGACTAGTAGCTGTCGTTAAATACTTCTTGGGGCTTCCGTTAACTGATCATGTTGTCTGCTTTTTTGACTGCCCTCTCACTGCAGTATTTATTCGCCTCCCCACTTAAGACAAATTGTGGCACAAGGTCTTTTAATGTAGGTAATCTGGGTCTGATAGCCCGGCCAAAAATTCCAGTCTAATTTTTCCCAGACGAGACTACTCCTCGGCGGAGCCTCGACTGGGTTATGACTCTCCACCCGGAGGCAGAGACTTAGTCAATACGTAAGGCAGTTACTGCTATCTTACTGCAGTATTTAACTGTCATCCCACTTAAGACAAAATGTGGTACAAGTCCATTTTAATGTGGGTTAACCGGACCATATAGTCCGGCCAAAATTTCCTGTCTGATGCTCCCATAGACGAGAAGCAAGAAGAAGAAAAAGAAGAAGAAAAAGAAGAACAAGAAAAATGTGAAGAAGACGAAGAAAACGCAGAAGACGTCAAGAATAACAAGAATTAAACGAAGAATAAGAAGAACATTAAGAAGAAGAAGAGGAAGAAAGAAAAAAGAAAAAGATCATTAAGAAAAAGATTAGAAAAAAAGAAGTCGAAGTAGAAAAAGACGAAAAAAACGACGATGAAGAACAAGAAAAAAGAAAAAGAACAGAAAATATAAAGAGGAAAAATACAAAAAGAACAAGAATGATGTAGAAACTGAAAAAGAAAAAGAAGATAAAAAAGCTGTAGAAGAAAAATAAGAAGACGAAAAAGAAGAATTAGACACAGAAGAAGAAAGAGAAGATGATAGTGATCACGAAAAAGAAGACGAAGAAGAGGAATAAGATGTAGACGACGAAAAAGAAGAATTAGATGTCAGTCAGTTAAGTGCCATACGTGATACCCGCTTGTGCGATCATGTCTCGAATTGTATTATCATACAGCAGACAATTATCCCGCAGTCGGTTGTCTTTAGTTAGATATTTACAGCCCTGGTATTCCCAAGCGGTGACCCCTCTAAGTACTGACCAGGCTCGATATTGCTTAACTTCAGTGATCGGACGAGAACTGGTCTATTCAACGTGATATGACATTAAAAAGAAGAATTAGACGAAAAAGATGATGATGATGAAGATGAAGAAGATAGATTAACATGAATATTGAAGGTTTATGGCCTCATCACGCTGAAACAACGGTTCCCGTATGATCACCGAAGTTAAGCAACATCGAGCTTGCTAAGTACCACGATTGGTGATCTTTTGTGAATCTTCTTCTTTGTGCCCTGTCCTTTCAGGACGTAGGCGATCATGGCTTTCCACGTCTCCTTATTCCTGGTGCCTCAGCACGGTTTCTGCTGTTACACCACGCAACCCCCGTTCTATAATCCTCCTGCTCTGGCCCTTCAAGTATGTTATCTGCTGCTTTCCCCTGTCTCTTTTCCCCTCTATCTGACCTGTGAGTATCATGTTCTCCAATCCCTCCTTCCTCATTGCATATCCCAGAAACTTCAGATGTCTCTTCATGCTGCTCACTGTTAATCTTCTTTTCGTTGCCATTCTTTCCAACACCTCATCATTGCTCACATGCTCAGTCCACGATATCCACACCATCCTTCTGTAGAAACACATTTCCGCTGCTTCAAGTTTTCCTTCATGTTCGATGATATTGTCCAACATTCACTGCCATATTGAAGAACTGACATTACATAGCAATCTAGCACTCTCTTCTTTGTTTCTAGTGAAAGTTTCCTGTGTCTTAGTACTTTATTGAGTTTCTGGACCACGTCCTTCGTCATGCAAATTCGCCTTCGGATCTCTGTGTCGCACTTTCCATCTCCTGTTAGAACGCTACCTAGGTATTTAAATTTTTGTACTTGCCTGATTCTAGTATCCCCCACATGTATTTGGCATTTTGGGTTGCTCTTTTTGCTGATGATCATACATTCGGTTTTCTTGCAGTTTATTTGTAGTCCTGTTTTGTCACTCTCTTAAGCTACCTTCTGTAGGAGGTCTTGCAGTTTCCCTTCCGTGTCTGCAATCATCACTGTATTGTCTGCGTACCGTCAGTCAGTCAGTTAAGTGCCATACGTGAAACACGCTTGGGCAATCATGTCTCGAAAGAGACATAACTGACTGGGAAGAAGATTATCCCGCAGTAGGTTGCCATTGCTTTCTGCGGTAGACTGGTTGCCAGCCAAGGCTATAGAACTCAATCTGTCCTATTATTTAACCTATAACTGGAAGGAAGAGATGGATTAATACCTTTCCCAGGGGTATTTGCGCGTAAGTGAATGCAATAAATTCAACTGGAATTCGAACTCAGCTCCCCAATTTCTCGTTCCGAGCCGATACCCACTGGATCACAACGCACATCCTGAAATTTGCGTACCGTATGTTATTTAAATTATGACCTCCAATTACATATCCTGGCATAACATCTAGAGTCCTCAGAATAATCTCGCTATATTAGTTGAATAGATCCGCTGAATAGACACATCCTTGTCTTACGCCCCTTTCTATCTTTGTAAATCTGTTGAACTTTTGTGAATACCAAATCTTTTAAGTTTGGACGTGCGGTTGGCGCAATGAATGACAGATATGTGAAATTGGAGTCGGATTCGTTATAGACCCTAGCGAGCAAATTCTTTGGAAAGGAATGTATTCACTTCTTATCCCTTACGTATGGGTTAAATAGAAAAAATTATATCAGATAATCATTATCTTCAAGAAAATTATTAAAATCCAACAATATGCTCCGACTTTAAAGAAACCGCAAAGCGTTGATAAATCATAAAAACAAATTAATATTGATAGGGGTGTTTTGTAATTTGCTTAAAGCATTGTGTATATAACGTGTATGGGTAGGTATTTGAAGGCTATAACAATGAGTTTAGTAAAAATAAAGGAAGGTTAATAAGGTGTTGGGTATTACCTATTTATTATTCATTAATATTTCGAGATCAGAATCTCATCTTCACAATGATAAGAGAGCTTGATTTCACGTTCGCTGGTGGACCGTGCCTTTAAACGAATGGTCTTCTTTCGCTGCTACTGCTGTCGTTAATTGTAGTGTGTGTGTGTGTGTGTGTGTGTGTGTGTGTGTGTGTGTGTGTGTGTGTGTGTGTGCGCGCGCGCGCGTGTGTGTGTGTGTGTGTGTGTGTGTGTACCTGTAAGTGGGTTAGTTCATGTAATAATATTGTTTATCCGTAACTTAAATCTTTCAAGGGTGGAATATTTGAGCGGAAGATTCTAAGGACTTACTGATCGTACTGACAAGGCTTTCCACATATGTTCAGATTTCTTAATTATCTTGTTATGTCGTGAGTAAGAATAAATAACTCAACAACAGGAATAGGTTAATTGTTGTATTCCGTGAAAATAATATTTACAAAGGTTATTAGTATCCAACACAAGAATAAGGGTTAATCGTCCCAACCGTCGTAAGACGTAGTATGAGCAATGGGTACTTCCGGGTCGTCACCGGAAGTCTACGACTGACTTGTCGAATCGGCTGCTCGGCACACTCTCCTACGTAGATGCCACCATTACTTTACATAGTAATGGAATAGTCCATTATAGCCGAATAGGCACGGGCGTCCCAACAATCTTTGTCTAAATAAATAAACCACTCACGGAACATATCTTTTGCAAATTTCTGGCACTTTAGACGCCTGAGTAAAATCGTGTGGATACTTCACTAGGTTTAAGTGCTATAGAAATATTTGAAGAGCACATATTAGATTCCCATAGATTGAAAATAAACGTACATTTATTATCTTTCTATATGCCGTGTCCCTTCAGGACATGACCAATCATAGCCCTTCATAGCAATGTTATTCCTTTAAATATCTAGGCAGTGTAACTGAATAGCTGGAGTAATTGAGGACGGGAAATATGACACCGCAATCCGAAGGCGCAATGGAATAACAAAAAAAGCTTTCTAAAACACATTTTTATTATTTTTGTGGTTTCTCACACGGGAATCCACAACATTTATAAAGAGTGTTCGATACAGAGTAGTGCTTAATATTGTCATTTTCTTATTCTTTATAAAAGCATTATATCCCTAACAAAAAATTTCATGTTTCAGAACAATACTCTTCTTTGTTAGGTGATATGTTAAAATGATTTATTTTAAAAATATAAGATGAATTCATTGTTATTTAGAAAATTAGGGAGTGTTAGTTGGAGAAAACGCTTAAGGGATGTCAATATTGTTCCATTAAAAATGAGAATAAAGTAACCATGGAGATTTAATATTTGGGTTATGAAATTGGGGCAGGATGGCTTGGATCTAGACATGTAATTTTTTAATTTTGTCTGGATAAGGTACATAGTGGGATCTTAGATTTTTAAAAATGGGTAGACAATAATTTTTAACAGAAGTTTGGATTTTAGGTTTTTTTTATTTATTAATAGATTTTCTTTCACTATGATTGATGGGCTGGGATGTTTAGGTTAGGATTAGGATTAAATAATTAAGATATGCTTAGTTATATTGTATTAAGAACAAACACTCTCAGCTATTTGGCGTGTATAATAATAATATACACGCTAAAAAGTCTGCCTCCTTCTACCAAGTGCCCGTATCTCAGAGATAGAATCGCTAATTAACGCCAATTCGGTCGGGTTTCAATCCTGGGTAAAAAGCAACTGGCTGTCTAACCGTACTGATGAGCTATGATACAGCGAAACTGATCTGTCTGCGAATGACTCTCTCTCTCTCTCTCTCTCTCTATATATATATATATATATATATATGGGGGGGTGAACTGAGGTCATCACCAAGTGGTGACAAGTTATTTTATGCATTAACGCGATTTTCAGTGCTGAACTTTGTTCCTTAAATATTTATCTACAATGTTAACTACTGTGTCTTTGAATCCTTTTTTATTGTCCTCTCGCCTTAATAACGATTTCTTCCAAGATTGTTGACGTCTCAGTAAACCGTTTCTATCTTTGTGGCTTTATTGCCTTGATTGTCGCCGAATAATTTAAACAAGAGATTTTCGAATGGGATACAAAGAGGCGGAAATTGCTTGAATATCAACGAACGTCCAACTCTAAATTGCTTCCAAAAAAGTTCATAAGAAAGATAGAAAAATTGATGTGGATGATGGCGGCCATCGACGTCTTTTGGCAATTAACGGTAACCAATTGAGGTCTATTATGCCCAAGCTGGCCTGCAAGCTGATGTTGCGAAATATAAAAATGAAAACAAGAATTAAACCTTGACCATTCAACAATTGTTCGATATTTAAACGGAATTGGAAAATCAAAGAAAAAAAAAAAGAAAAAAACATCGTCAAATTGATGCCGCACGAAATGGAACGAAAATCAATGGATTCGCCATTACGAGGTCGGTTCTGTTCTTCTTTTTGCGTAACAAAAAAGATTCAATGTTTGATTGCATTCGGCATGCGAGTGAAATTGATTCTACACGACATCTGATAATGTTGAAAGCAGTGGCCGAATTGATGTTGAGAATTAAACCATTGCCAGAAAGTGTGGATCACGAATGCAACCGCGCTTCCGGCCATATCACGTTCAGTCTTCGTTGTTTCTTGTACGATCTTGGAAATTAAGCAACATCAAGCCTGGTCAATATTTCAATGGGTTATCACTTGAGAATAACAAGTGCTGTGAGTTTCGATGTGTGAGTGGTGTAATGGATATGTCATAATCGGAAATCGGAGAAACGAGTTCTAATTAGAGATGGCTGCGTGTTGTGGACTTCGGGTAAGGAACCGCACAAAATAATGAACAAAAAAGAGATTGGGATAGAAAAATATGTTATATTAAACGTAAGGATACAAACTGGAACGCAGGTTAGTAATCCAGGAATACAATTAGAAAGGAATATATATATAGAAGTCTTTGAAGTGAAGCCGTGCTGGAAATAGTATGTCCACGTCGGAACGGACGGGTGATATGTAATACTTTTCTGGCTGAGTGGAGCTCAGAGATACTATGCCAACTGACGCGGTATTCTCTATGAAACTTCGGTATCCTACGGATCTCTTGCGATGTCCTCTACTGTACTCTGCGTAACTCACTATAGCAGGAGTGTACTTAAGTCGAGTCCATTATCAAAGAAAAGGGGTAGATTCCACAACAGTGCGTTAAATTTACTTAATCGCGTGGAAGACAATGAATCAACTTCTTTTCACACTTCAGATATGGCTGAATTAGCAGGTATCATTATCTTCAAAATTTATTACAACCGAAAACGTTTCCTGGTTTTAAATTACCTGCAGCAGGTTGATACACCGTAAAAAAAACCAAAAAAAACAATCAATCCAATGCAACCATTCTCAATTCTGACAAAAACTAACACTACAGAAAAGTCATAGGCCACATCACAACTTCCCTGAACCATTAGGGTCTGTAAGTGTATCACATATACTGATGCGACAACAGCAATGGTGTGTCTCGAGAAGAGAGCATGATAATACCTTTTCTTTTTCAGGTTGGCTTTAAATTTAAATTAAGGCAAAAGAGATCAGTCAGCGCTGATATTTATTCCATAGCTGGGGGGCAAGAAGAGAAGAAACGATAACTTGGAATATTTTTGCAAAATTTATCAAAATGAACCCGTCCGGAATTCGGCTCGTATTTTAACGATTTCTATTTATGATTAGCTAACCGTGACAGTACGCCCACTCACCAGGTAGAAGATTGGAAAAATGTCCCAAGTACTGTAACTTTGTCCAGTCTAAAAGATTCAATTCCCCTCCATGACAATGCTTGATTGCTTTTATTGTAAATGACTTTAAACAAATTCTACGAACTAGAAAACCTTTAACATATCTATATTTCTGAGAGATTAGTTATTGTCATTACATTACTGACATTGTTCGGACTATTCCCTTCATCATTATTGCCAAATTTTTGATTTGCAAATAGCCTGAAGACACCACTCATGGTAGAAACCTAGATAGCGTAATAACTCGTTTACAAATGGAAAATTTTCAAAAGTTCGACAATATAATTATATTGAACACTTTTAAATGTACTGGTCTAATTTTATTATGACCACAAACTAAGTAATTAAACAATCAATCAATCAATATATATATATATATACACACACATATATATATATATATATATATATATATATATATATATATATATATACATATATTGCCATCCGCAGACAGATCTGTTTCGCTGTATCACAGCTCATCAGTACGGTTAGACTCCGATTGCTTTTTAACCCAGGATTGAAACCCGACCGAAATGACGCCAGTCGGCGACTCTAACACTGGGCTATGGGCGTTCGGTGGAAGTAAGCAGACTTTTTAGCGCATATCATTATACGAGCCCAGTAGCTACAGCGCTCTATATATATATATATATATATATATATATATATATATATATATATATATATATATATATATATATATATATATATATATATAATTCAGAAATCAGTCGATTACGCAACTTTGGTTTCAACCTTTCAGTATCTTCCGGGTTTTATCTCCAAAAATCAATTCCGAATTAAAATATGTAAAAAGCTCTTCATTATACATGTATTGAGCAGCCCACTTAGCTGTTTGGTCATTTCAGTCATGTCGACTTCGAATTGTTGTGAGGACATTACTGCGGATGTGCATTGTGGTACAGTGGATATCGCCCCGGAACGAGAAACCGGGGAGCCGAGTTCGAATTCCAGTTGAAACCATTGTATTCACTTACGCGCAAATAAACTTGGAAAAGGTATTAATCCTTCCAGTTATGGATTAAATAGCAGGACAGACTGGATTCTATAGCCTTGGTCGGCTACCAGTCTACTGCAGAAAGAAATGGCAACCTACTGAGGGATAATCTTCTGCCCAGTCTATTTGTTCAAACATCAATTTTAATAGATATTTATATTTGAGTAGAAGCTTTGTTTTTTATTATTATTAAAGTGTATTTTGAATATTAGAGAAATCTTGTTAGAAGTTTATCCGTTCTTTGCCAGGATTCGAACATGCGTTCTGTTTTTGATCTTCGTCGCTAATTTGTTGTGTAGTTGTTGGGAAACTTCGCCGCAAAGTTGTAGTTACGGTTTGTGTCGGAAGTAAAACACAAAACAGGTTTAAAACAGGGTATTGGTATAACAAGAACCAAAATACCCAAAGGAAGCGTTAATAATAAGTAATATAGAAATAAGTAAGTCCGAAGCTATTATTACGCTGCTTATTGACTGACTAGTAGCTCTCATTAACTGCTGTTAACTGCTTCCGTTAACTATCCGGTTAACTGCTCTCGTTGACTGCAATATTCAGTTGCCATCCCACTATGGCAAAATGTGGCACATGGCCTTTTTAATGTGGGTTCTCCGAGCCATATTGCCCGGCCAGAAATTTCTGTCTAATGTTCCCCAGGCGAGATTCTACCCCTCGGCGGAGTCTCGATTAGGTTAATTTTCTTTGCTCGAAAGCAGAGAACTTAACAGTGTGTAAAGCTTTCAACTGTGCGAGTTGACCGCTCCCGGATGTTACGCAGGTAATCATATATAAGAAAGAGTAAGAGTCCATTCCTCGGAAGTGGGCACCATAGCACGTTCCTTAGCGGGAACCGTCATTATACTGACATGTCTTGTCCCCTAAGTTACGTAGTACCCCCCATTTAGACCAGGCTCTAATGCTTTTTTCTACATCATTGGAAAGAATCTAGACGATTCAAGAAATATGCTAATTGGGTGCTTGCCCCTATAAAAATAGGTTTTTGGAAAAAGTTGTCAGTTGTTAAAAAGGAATTTCTGGTATTATCAACTCCGGCTTTTGACTATTATATCCAACCGAAAGAAGCTCTATGAAAAGTTACCGACCAACAAAAACCCAAATCAGGGACCTCCTGAAACTAACTTGATAAATAGATTTTACGACTATTTTCATTGACAAAACCTCAATGATTCTTTATATACAGACTAGCAGTATAGACCGGCGTTGCTCGGGTGTAATGAAATCTTTAAAACTAATCCATGGTCCTGGAGCTCAGACTCTTTGGACGTTGGCACGAAAGATTAAAAAGCAATAGTTGTTTTCAGTTAAAGCGAAACCCTAGACTGAAAAAAAATGAATGGATGTAAGTCAAATTTTGATTTCCTGGTATCAATATCAAATTTTCTGCACTATTGTATGAACTGCAACCTTAAAATTTATGAATATCGTTTCTTATGTCTTTGTCTATGAGTGTATCAAATTTGATTAAAATCGGACCACTCCTTCTATAACCCGATTTTCGATATTTATCTGTGGTACCTCGACAGAAAACCTAGCTAAGAACACTCGCAGACGTTTATAGTACAATTGTGACAATTTTCAAATAAATCGGTTTAGCCGTTTCGGAGTCTATAGGTAACGAACACACACCCACAGACACACACGCACACACAAAGTTCCATTTATAAATAAAATTGTCTCTATATACATACATATATATATATATGTTATAAACTCCCTTTTACTATACAGCTTTGGCCGTTGAAAGAAACTAACTGAAGAAAAAAGTGAAATGCTTCCTTTACTAATTACAAAGTTTAATCTTAATTTCACTTGACACAGCAGACGAATTTTCATATTTAAAGTTGGGTTCTCTGCGTGAAATTGTCTATTCGAACTTATACTAAGTCGCATCTTAATGATGCACATTTTCTCTTTCAACGCCGCTCTACTAACACGTTCACTTAAATCCATCCAATACAACTAGAGAAATGTAATCGAATGCTATGTTGATCTCCACAGATATGTATTCCATATTTTTTGTCAGACTGTCGGCGACTAAACCTGCTACCCAACTGCATAGGCTTGTGAGTTAGGCGGGATGTTAACAATACATTAGGGCTAAAAACAAGACAAATAAAAGGGGCAGAAGAACTGGAATAGAGTCAACAGCTAGGTAACTAGAGTCGGTGTCGCGATAAATCACCGTGGAGAAGGCAATACAAAACTATTCCACTATCATTCCAGAAAACAATCATGGCCTTGAAAAATCGGGGTGAATTGGGGTAAGTCCAAAAGAAGTAAGAAGTTAAGAACCGACATGAGTAAGAGGTGTTCCCTGACCGTCATTCAGCGATTGTTAGCGCCAAAATCGTAAAAGAGACACAATTCTTCGGTGTATGTCCCTTGCCATAAAAAAAGGAACGACATATGCAACAGTTGTCACTCGACCGTTATCCTGCGACTGTGTGCCCTAGGAACATGGAACGTCAGAACGCTGAACAACTGAAGTCAACTAGAGTATGTCAAACAGCAGATGAGCAGATTGAACATCAATATTCTGGGAATATAGGAAACTAGGTGGCCAAAAAAATGGGGATTTCATCGGTGACAACCGTAAGATTATAAATGCAGGAGGTTAAAAAAAAAGCTTTGACTTGATACTAGGCGAAGAAATAAAGAAATTCGTTATTGGATACTGCCAGCTATCCGAAAGTGTCATCTTGGTCAAACTGAAAGAAACACCCTTCAACATATCTATTAATTGTAGTATATGCACCGACAACTCAAAACACTGAGGAAGAATTGGCATCTTTCTACTCCATACTGGACAATGCGAAGGTTCAGTATAAAGTCCCAGGATTAGAATCATCATGGGAGACTTTAAGGAGAGGGAAGGGGTGACAGTTGGTAACCTTGGGTCAAGAAACCACAATGGCCGAGTAGAAAAATTGGTCCAATGGTGTACAACAAATGACCGGGTATTAACACCCGCTTTCAAAGACATCCAAGACGCTTATGGAGGTGACACGAAAAATCAAATTATCCCTAAAACAGAAGATTCTGATATGCGGTTGTTCAATGCGAAACTTATCCAAATGCCGACTGTGACCACCTCCTAGTCATTTGATAAAACTAAGGATGAATATGTCTCATATGCTCACCTCACTTTTATTTGATATAAACCGTCTGCATATCGATAAAAAATGAATTCAGTTAATCGAAATCTAAACTTATTTATAAATGGAACTTTGTCTCTGTGTGTGTGCGTCTGTGTGTGTGTGTCTGTGTGTGTGTCTGTGTGTGTCTGTGAGTGTGTGTCTGTCAGTGTGTCTGTGTGTGTGTGTATCCGTTACCTATAGACTCCGAAACGGCTGAACCGATTTTCTTGAAAATTTACACAGTTGCACTATAAGCGTCTGCCAGTGTTTTTAGCTAGGTTTTATGTCAAGGTACCCCCGATAAATATCGAAAATTGATAATCGAAAAAATCGGGTTATAGAAGGAGTGGTCTGATTTTAATTAAATTTGATACACTCATAGACAAAGACATAAGAAATGATATTCAGAAGTTTCAAGGTTGCAGTTCTTACAATAGTGCAGAATATATATATATATATATATATATAAATCGATACTAGGAAATGAAAATTTGACTTACATCCATTCATTTTTCTTTCAGTCTACGGTTTCGCTTTAACTGGAAACTTTTTAGTCTTTCGTGCCAACGTCCAAAGAGTCTGAGCTCTAGAACCATGGATTAGTTTTAAAGCTTTCATTACACCCGAGCAACGCCGGGCTATACTGCTAGTATAGAATAATAGAAAGAGATGTAAGACAAGTATTTGTCTTCTCACCGAACTTATTCAACTAATACGAATATGTAACGATATAAACCTCGTTTATGGATTTGTAATCGATTTGGTTTTTTGTGGCGCCTCCCGGGGCTTCTTCGTGTCCATAAAGAAGAGATTCAGGAATACAGTTGTTCAATGCAAAATTTATCCAAGTGCCAACTGTGGAAGTGACCACCTTTCAGTCATTTGCAAACTAAGGATGAACCTTCGGAGACTGAAGAAGCCTAGTGCAGCACCCAGACTGCAATACAACAGAGTTGTGAATAACCTCAACCTGCAGGAAAAATACACAGAGAGTGCGAAAAACAAATACGAGGAACAAATTGGAAAGGGAAACTCAAAATTGGACACACTGAATGAAGGGCTAGTGACATCAGCAGACGACATTGTTCCAAAGGAAATCAGGCGTAGAAGAAAAAACGAGTGGATGACTGAGGAGATTATCGACATGATGCAAAAGAGACAGAAAACGAGGCCAAGACATGGAACGGAATAGAGAAACTACACAAAGAAATAAGGAGCAAATAGGCTAAAGAGGAATGGCTCAAAAACAAATGTTCAGAAATAGAGAGACTGAGCACAACTAATAAAAGATACATGCATAAGAAATAAGGAATCTAGCAGGACAAAGGACATAAGACATGCTTCTTAACAGGATCTATAACATTTAAGGATAGAAAGAGGAAATACTCCAACGATGGAAATAATATAAAAATAGGTTTATTCCACGATTGCATTCACTTACGCGAAAATACTGTATTTTAAGGTATTAATCCATCTTTTTTACCTACGGCTATCGGTTATGTAGCAGGACAGATTGGGTTCTATAGCCTTGGTTGGCAACCAGTCTACTACAGAAAGAAATGGCAACCTACTGCGAGAAAACTAACTGCCTATTCAGTCATGAATCTAAAAAGACATGATCAGCCAAGCATATTTCCCGCATGGCACTGATGCAGTTTCATGCACCCGCTGTGTTTCTTGGAACACATCATTCAGTCGCTATATGATGACGACTTTAGCCTAATGTGAACCCGGATCAAAACTTATTAATTATGGTAATTGTTTTAATAAATGACGAAATAATGATTTAATCAGAAATCATCAAAGCAATTGAAGGAAAAATTTGAAATAAATGACGAGTGCAATCAGAAATTTAAAATAAAATTTCAAAGATTTCCTGGAATAAAATCGATTTAGATTAGATTTATAGAAATCGGAATTGAAAAATAATTGGTAATCCTGGAACTGGTCATATTTTCTGTTTTTCTTTCCTTTTTTTTTCTTTTTTAATATTTCATTATCGCTGCTGAAAAGAGGATCTGATCTTGCCACAATGTTTACAAAACACACGGTTGTCATTAATTCGGTGTCATGTTATTAAATAACCTCGTCAGACAGAAATTTTAATATGGATGCAATCCATGGCACCAAAATAAATCGTTCAAAAATTTCTAAAATGTCAGATGAACGGTTTGAAACAGCTACTGGAGAATGAAGGCTGTATCTCTTAGCGAAGATCATTCCTCTTCGAGCCCTGTGGATTGGCACCATAGGATCACAAGCAAAGGCCTATACCAAAGAACAGAAACGAAATTATTTGAGGACTTTCAATAACAGCAACAACTAAAATAGATAGCACATGTAACCCGTGGAGAAAATAAGATCTACTAAGAAAAATGAAATTCTGTAAGGACCTAAAAGTACTGTGGTTGATCTAGCGAGTAAAGCACTTTCTAAAGATTTTCGTTTTAGTGAATTCTTTGCCCTTTTAATCAGAGTGACATTTCTGAAATCAAAATTGTGACTAGTCTCGTTACAGTGAGCAAAATATGTATTTAATGTGCAGTTTTGTAAAATATCAATTTTGTGTCAATATAATATTTTATTTAATTTTTTGGGGTTTCTCCGAGATATATATATATTTATCAGTCATCTGTAGACAGATCTGTTTCGCTGTATCACAGCTCATCTGTACCGTTAGACAGCCGATTGCTTTTTACCCAGGATTGAAACCCGACCGAATTGGCGTTAGTCAGTGATTCTACCTCTGAGCTATGGGCGCTCGGTAGAAGGAGGTAGTTTTTTTTAGGGTGTATATTATCATTATACACGCCCAATAGCTGAGGGTGTTCTAATTCATTGCTGAATGACGGAATAGCTACTGTTTTTCAAAGTTTACCATTATTCCGGAGTGTTCAATCAGGGTGTGAGAGCGTAGTCAAATATATATATATATATATCCTATCACCTCGAGCAAGGCGGTAATGCTACTGGTGTGCAGGGGGCTACATAAGAGTAAAAAGAATAAATAGGAGGAGAGTAAAGAGAAAGACGAACCAGTTAGAAAGGAGCAAAACAAGGATGGGAATACAGGTGAAAAATAGAGAGAGAGAGAGAGAGAGCGAGAGAGTAAAAGATATACAGGGTTATGCAGAAAGAACTAGAGTCAAGTTGTTAAGATATGGGTATTGACATTGCATTTAAATTCCTGGAGGTTGTAGCCGTCAAGAAAGCAAGAATATGGAAGCGAGTTCCACAGGCGAGAAGTCCGAGAAAAGAAACCGTTGAAGTAGAATTGTCGTCTGCATTTGGTTGATCTAACTGTGAATAGTTGCCAGTCTGGTTGCACGAATAAACACCTGTCGCATAGGCACCAGTGACTTACGTTCTTGGAAGCAGAAGTCATGAAAATATTTATAGAACAGACAGAGGGAATCCACATCCCGATGGTGAGAAAGTAGCTACTAGAGTCGAGCAGCCAAGTGGGTACCTATCACATTACTGATTCTCCTTTGGGGCCTGGCAAGAACACTGAGATACTTGTGGTAATTATTAGAGGTGATAAAGTAAATTCTTTCTTCAAGTTTTAGCTTATTATTTCGTTTTGTATTAATTAAAATAAATGACATAATCAAAATGTAGACTTTCCACGTTACTTCAAACAAAAGATTAGGAAAGAAAACCCCATCACTACCAAAATGAGCGATAATCGCTACTGGGATTGGGTAAGCTATTTTCCTGGAATTTTTTTTAATAGAAAGATTTTACAAATTTAAACCGAATGTTCATCGGCTGTTCAGTAAACGAATTCCTAATGTTCCCATAAATGGAAAAGGTTGATATTACCATTGGCATATATACAAACGTCTACGGCTATATCGTATTGAATACACCGGTTCTCGTCCGATCACCGAACTTAAGCAACATCGAGCCTGGTCAGTAATTAGACGTAAGGACCAAGAATGGTCCACCGGCCCTACAGATTTGGAGGTTGGGCGCAGGGCTAACAACTCTACCCCGTTAAAAACAGTTTGTTACGGAAAAAGTAACAAACATTTACTGCCATACAAACGATTGGGTGTAAAAGACGACATGATGATATATACAAACAACATTTATTAAGTTAAACCGATAATGTCTGTTTAAATTTTTTTTTTTTTTTAATTTTCGAAACTATGTTGCACATCGAGAATAGAATTTTGAATAAAAATACCCAATGTTATGTTTTTGTCTCGTATGCTATTGTTATCATCATTATCATGAGCCCGATGACCATGGATGTTCATCTGATCGCTGTACGGCTAAATGCATGGCGCAACATGTCTTAGAATATAATCTGGATCAAGCACATGCCTCACCTGGTCCAACCACAGCCGATGTCATCCAGCTTGAAGGCTCACCTTCGGTACGGATACGTAGCCGTCGAATTAATCGGAAGAACCTCATTTTAACTGCTGCCGTTGTTGAAAATCCCAAAGAAATGTATTATCATCACCGCACTGTCTTCATACATAGACTAGCAGTATAGCCCGGCGTTGCTCGGGTGTAATGAAAGCTTTAAAACTAATCCATGGTCCTGGAGCTCAGACTCTTTGGACGTTGGCACGAAAGACTAAAAAAAGTAATAGTTGTTTCCAGTTAAAGCGAAACCGTAGACTGAAAAAAAAATGAATGGATGTAAGTCAAATTTTGATTTCCTGGTATCGATATCAAATAAGTTTTTTCGTCGTAAACTGAATTTTGAAGGCTAAATAAGTCCTCTGAGTAAATGGTATGATGGCTGGGACTAAGAACTACAATTATACCTACTTAGATACAAACCAGAAGCAAAAACTAAAATAAAAGGGCTGAAAAATTACAGACATGCAGGCAGATAAACAGACACACGCACAAACATCTTGCCTTTTATATATATATATATATATATATATATATATATATATACATATATATATATTATCGATTTTCTGCACTATTGTAAGAACTGCAACCTTGAAACTTCTGCATATCGTTTCTTATGTCTTTGTCTATGAGTGTATCAAATTTGAGTAAAATGGAAACACTCATTCTATAACCCGATTTTTTCGATTATCGATTTTCAATATTTATCAGGGGTACCTCGACACAAAACCTAGCTAAGAACACTCGCAGACGCTTATAGTACAGCTGTGGAAATTTTCAAGAAAATCGGTTCAGCCGTTTCGGAGTCTATAGGTAACAGACACACACACACACAGACAAAGTTCTATTTATAAATAAGTTTAGATGTGGAAGCCAGTCTACTCTACCGGGTTAGATGACACTTCCCACTAAAAGAATTTTCATCCACCGTTTGACAGGCCTTAGGTTTAATAGTGACCGGTGTCTAGACACCATTCTCAACAAAAAATGCTGACGGGGAGAACCAAACTAATTTAGTTGCAGGTGAGTCGGCCATACGACAGATAATAAAACGTCACATGGCACCAGTGACACTCATTAAGTGACCTAGCACAAATCTGGAACAACACACACACACACACACACACACACACACACACACACACACATATATATATATATATATATATATATCGAGAGCGAGGGAAATTTTACTTGCCCCCAAATCATTTTACTCGACCGACTCCATTTAAAATTTCAAACGTGTTTGAAAGGATTTAATTTTTTTAAAAATAATAACAAAATTTTATCTTTTCTCTTAATAATAGCAGAAGCAATTTGATGATAAAACTTTGTTTTTATTAAGTTTGAGCCCTTTTTGGGGAGCAATTGAGTAGAGGTACCTAAATTTGTAGTTTCTTTCTTCTGTTTGACTACAACCTCCATCACATAAATGATAAAAAATAACAAATCTGATTTTCTCAACGATTTTCTATAAAAAATACTTACTTGTATAAGTTGTTTTTTCGGTGCGTGCTTGAAAGTAGTATGCCTATTTTTTCTTTCTTTCAAACGTTTGTTTTTACTTTTCGTTAGAGGAGAGGAAATATAGATATTGTTCCAAATGAATTTTTAAAATTCTGTGAGAGTCTTTAATCTACGCGTCAGAGATATTCTGGCTCCACTCTGAAAGCATTATTTAAACGCATGCTTACACTGCCCGGGACGATAAAAGGTCGTTGTAGATCATTCTAAGTAACTTGTGTATCTTCAGTGGCATACTTTTGGGTTGTAAAAGGAAGCGAGATTTTTAATCGACCGCGATCATGTCTCGAAAGAGTCTTGACTGAATGGACACCCTTAATGACACATGGCCCAGTGGATATAGACTTTGGTTAGTTCCTGTGGCTTGACCAAATAGTTGTGAGTTCAATACCAGGCTACAGCAGTGTTGAACAAGTAACTTGCAGGGTTAAAGGGAGATAACTTCCAGTGGAGGCTTTACTCCACTGATTGTAATAAAGAGTTCGGTTCAAAATTCCTAGCACTTGAAGACGTCCAGAGCGTACTACAGCCAAAACGTCATACAAATGGCAACAAATATGAGGACAATCGTCCGAATATTGTAAATAATGTGTGTTAAATATTTTATACTCAATCCAATATAGCGTTTTCTTTTAAGAGAACTTACTTTTTGACTTCTTACTTTCGACAAAAATACCGTTGACAAGCTAATGTAATTAGTATTAATGATTTGCAGAAAAGTAATTTAGCCACTCATCTTAATATAAATACAAATAAACACATCATTAACTTATTCTACCTTGTGTGGATCCATCCTAACAATCAGTCAGTTAAGCGCAATACGTGATACATGCTTTGGGCGATCATGTCTCGAAAGAGACATAACTGAATGGGCTGAATATTATCCCGAAATAGGTCGCTATTGCTTTTTGCGGTAGACTGGTTCCCAGCCAAGGCGATAGAACCCAATCTGTTCTATTATTTAACCCATAACTGGAGGTGAGAGACGGATTAATACTTTGCCCAATGTGTGTAAGTGAAAGCAAGGAATTCAACTAGAATTCGAACTCGGCTCCCCGATTTGTCGTTCCGAGTCGATATCCACTGCACCACAACGCACATCCATCGTTGTTTTCGACTCTGCTTCGCGGCGGCGGCGGCGGCGGCGTAGTCTTCATCGTTGTCAGCTTGTTTCGGCGTCGGAGGCAGTGACAGCAGCGGCGATGGCAGCGGCAAACGGTAAACGGCGGACGTGGTACAGCAGCAGCGAACCACGGAAGCCGGTGCGTCAGGGCTCGGAGGACGAGACCTAACGCAAGCGAGAGGCTGCCAGTATCTTAAGAATAAAAATCATGAAAAAAGCCATTTAAAATTAGATTTTCTCTTGGAAGTTAGAATCAGCCATGTTGATAGAAGATAAAAATGGTTCCAATAATATTGGTGAAAGCAGTTACATTTGCAGGTAATATATTTGATCAGCCATTCCCTTTTTGTGTGATCGTGACTCAGATATAAAGACTAGCTAGAGAATAACCTCTCAGCTCTCTGCAGTCAGTGTGTCTCATATTAACTTCCAGCGAATTGCCCTGGAAAGAAGTAACTGGAGGTATTTGTGCCAGTGTTATATCAGAAACTTCGAATTCAGTCGTATTGACCGACTAAGAGACAAAAAGCCTCAGCAAATATTCCTGTGGGTCTGTCCCGAGGACCTAGTTTTTGCACATTGTGTGGACATGTTTGCATGTCACTAGTGGGAATAAAGTGTCACATACTACTAAAATTTTAAAACATTATGTCGTCGGATCCTCATATATATATATATATATATGAAAAGGAAAAAATGTTAACTTATCGGATGGTGCATATATATATATGCACCTACCGTAGCACGATAGTTGAAAGATTGATCATAAGTGTAGCGATTTCGGATTTTACACCCCGGTTAGATTTTATTTTGCATGTCAATATTTTCACGATGAAATTGCTTTTATCGAAATGATGTTGCTAAAATGTTAGTACTCATTATTTAAGTCTTTCGAATGCGTAGATTGGTCGATATACTTCAGACTGTTTCTCCTCAAACCCCTGAATTCACAAAATAACTTTTGGCGCACTAGGAAAATATATTTATTCCTTAAAAATTATTTTGTTTACGTTTCGGATACAATAAATCAATGAACAGTACATATCTTTTGAGAAAATCTGAACTAGGATGTGATCCTTCAAAGGCTTAATTAAACATTGTTGACTTGTGACAATGTATGGTGACAAAGGTATCTGAAGCGGGCCGGAGGAGAGGATGGTTTCTCCTATAAAAGGAGACGGAAGATCGCACCCAGAGAGACCATTTTCTCTATGACGCAAACCGGTAGACATAATTCACACTTTAAAAAGAAAAAAAAAAGAATGACCACAATAAAAAATAAAAAAACTGGGTGTCTAGTCAACCATGTATATTCACAAAATAACATTCTTTATTTTTTATAATCGTATCGCCCTAAGCAAGGCATTTTGCTACCACTGTTGTGTAGGGGGTTATATAAAAGGAAATTTATGAGAAAGAGTGACAGGTTACAGGGGGTGCTAGGAAGTGGGTAAGAGAAAGATGAGAATATTGATGAGAGTGGACTGAACGGAGAAAGGAGTATGAGAGAAAGGACGCAGGTAAGTGAGATAGGAGATGACTATTGACTTTACATTTAAATACTTTGAGATTGTAGCTGTCAGGCTATCTATCTATCTATCTGTCTATCTATCTATCTATCTTTAATTTTTTTATAATCATATCGCCCAAGCAAGGCATTTTACTGCCACTGTTTTGCAAGGGGTTACATAGGAGTAAATTTATGAGACAGAGTGACAAGTAATAGGGGGTGTCAGGAAGTAGGTAAGAGAAGGATGAGAATACTGATGAGAGTGGAGTGGACGAAGAAAGGAGCACTAGAGAGAGGATGCAGGTTAGTGAGATAGAAGATGACTATTGACTTTACATTTAAATTCTTGGAGATTGTAGATGACGAGGAAGCAAGTAAACGGAAGGGCATTCCACAGGCGGCAAGAAACTGTTGGAGTAGAATTTGCGTTTACATTTTATTGGTTTCACAGTAAAAGGGTGGGACCTAGTTGCTAATCTTGTGGCTTTAGTAAATTCATACATAGGGGCAAAAGTGAGCTAATTTCATCGGAGCCGAAGCCGTGAAAGTATTTGTAGAAGAGACACAGGGAAGATGCATTGCGTTTGGATTTTTAAAAAAATCAAAAGAAAAACTGATCCCTACGAACAAAAAAAAAATTTAAGTAATATATGTATGACATCTTGGTTGATTTATTTCCATCAATGTTTTTTTTTTTTTCAAACTCTGGCACAGTTATAAAATTCAGTCAGTGTAATTGTAATAGACGGTTGGTTCGGTTTGGTTTATTTTACTGCATATCAACCCCTTGGGGGGTCATTTAATGCCGAAGCATTAGTTGTTTTAATATGAAAAAAACGTAGTATGGCAATAATTTTTTACTTAACAAAAACGTATTTTTGTTGTTAATATTTTTCCTTCAAAAATCTTTATGTATATATTTCATAAAAGTCTATTTTTATACTTTCATAGTGTTTTAACCCCTGTTTGGAGGGTTAGCTATTTGCCCATAGCTGGGACACGAACAAGTGCTTCCACCCAGGGTCAGGGTGAACCTAAAAACAACAGCAATCAAAAGGTAATTTCATGCTCCTAACAACCTCGAAATCAGAGACCTTGCTGCCGGATGCAGTTTACCGTCATACCCAGGACCCTCTAATAGGCGGGTGCTTAGTTACTTTCAAATCTTAACCCAAGGCTTTTCTAATTTTAACGAAGTCGGTCACCATTGTCAGGTTTCTACCATTCTCCTGAATATTAGAATAACCGTATTCTCACTGGAGAACGCGTTTTTAATGACCTTGTCGCATGAAGAACTGAATTTACTTTTCACGCTGTTTTTTTAAATTGTTTTCACACTTACATTGTAAGTACAATACCAAACTGGTGGTCAAAACGCCTGCTAACAAGAATTGTTTAATCCACCCCATTGGGGTTGACCGTGTGTCGTTTATTATCCGTCGTCGTGGCTATCTCTCGAGGTCGAGGAAGATCGTCTTAGTTTTTTATTCTTTATTTTTTTGCTTCGGTCAGATGGGTTTGTCGACTATGAGATGGCTAATGATACTATTTTTGACTGATAGGTCCAACGACATTAAGAATAGGTTGTTCCAGAGGGTGGATTAAGTCTTAGTTGTAGTTTTTCTTTTCGTCGTCTTTTTTCCTCTCGTTGGGCTGATCGTTTGAATTGTAACATTGTTGTCTCGTCTCTAATCGTGAATCTCCAGAGATTCATAGCTATTTCACTGATCCTTTGAGGTCGGAGTAAAACATTTGCTTTGGTAACCGGTTTTCATTCTTTTCGTGCCAAATGTCTACTCCATTTAAGTTAGGCTTACGGCCATATCACGTTGAATACACCAGTCCTCGCTCTATCACCGAAGTTAAGCAACGTTGATCCTGGTCAGTACTTAGATGAGTGACCGCTTGGGAATACCAGGTGCTGTAAGCGTTTAGTGACGGATGTGCGTCGTGGTGCAGTGGATATCGGCTCGGAAAGAGAATTCGTGAGCAGAGTTCGAATTCCAGTTGAATATCCTGCATTCACTTAAGCACTGGTACCCTTGGGAAAGGTATTAATCCGTCCCTCCAGTTATGGGTTAAATAACAAGGGTAGGACTTGGGGACCCTACCCTTAAAAACAAATCCCAATGAATCTTGATACTCGAAAAGAAAAAGTATTACTAGACACAAAACTTATATAAAAACAACATTAAATTGTTGAAAGAAAAAGGTATTATCAGCAATAAATAAATAAAATTTAGTTGGCAATAAATGACCCGCCGAGGTGTTTATATGCCATAAAAACAAAACAACCAAACCAACCATTTAAGTTGTTTCTTATGATTTTAATTTAAAGATGGCTTCAATTTTGGTCATTTTAGCTTGACTTCTTTTTTCCCAGCTGATGTTCAAGATATTTTGAAAAAATTTTCCGACAGCATTTTTTTTATAAAATTTAATGCTGCTATTTAAATATTTGTAAATTTCTAATACCTCTAGGCTTTGCTTACAAATATATTTTAAAATAAATTCTCCGTAGACTAAATCAACAGAGTAGCGTAATTATTAAAAGTATGAAAATGCGATTTACCGATTGAAGTCGACTTAATACAAAACACTACTAAAAAGATAAATGTACCCGAAACACAATTGCTAATAACTACAGACCTATAACACGCTTTCTTATCATGTAGGGAAACCTTAGTTGACAATTTAAGAAACAATTATAATATTTTCGAGATAACGGAGGATTTCCATCCGAGAAACAGAACGGATCCTTAAAAGTACCAGGGTAATAAATAACCATTTTTTTAAAAAAATTCCCTCCAAGTAATGTTGTTCATGCCTACCTGTCTATCATACTGGATAACTACTTCCCACTACAAGATTTTTGTCAGTGAATTTTGTTCTTTTAGTCTCGGAAAAAAAGGTTTTGTCTAAAACTGACTATGTTGAATCTGCTAAGAAATCAGTTGCCTCAAGCATAGATCTCCGGCTTCTAGAAAAACGTAACTCATTCCACCACATCAAGGTACTTCATCTTGGACTCAATGTTTTTAATAGCCTGAATTTCTTCTCTGCGGGAAAGTAATGGATAGCGGATTGAGAAATCAGAGAGCCGAGTTCGAATTCCAGTCGAGTTTATTACATTCAAGTACTAATACCCTTGAGAAAGGTATAAATCCATCTTTTTGCTTCACAGCTATGGCTCAATAGCAGGACAGAAATGGTTCTATAACCTTGGTTGGCAACCAGTCTAGGAGAAGGAAAATCTCTGAATTCAAAACTAGCCTAGAGGTGAACCACTTCGCTTGGAGAATACAGTGGTTTACGTTTGGTCAACGCTCCTTCCTATAAAAAAAGACAAGTTACAGAAGCATCGACCAGCCCAGAACAGAGTGCGATTACGAGGGATCGTCGATGATCAACTGGGAGCGATAGACCAAAAATAAAAAAATATATATTTCTGTGTATCTAAATTTGCAACATCAAAAGTTGTATTTCTTTTGGCTTTCTTATTGTTGCAGACACGACGCGAACCTATATCAACAACTACGATAGAATGTTATGACAGGATGTGCGCCCACCAGGAAGCCATTGATGTTAAATCTGTCTTCTGGTTCTTGCTATTTCCGTTGTCCTCTACACTGCTTTTGTTGTCTGTCTTAGACTCAGTTCCGGTCAGAGCAGTATCTCTCTTCCGTATTTTCATTATTTATTTTAAATTGTGACGAATAGGTTTCCTGAAGATGCTGTCTTATAAAACAACAACAAAACAAAGATACTCGATTAAAACGCGCGGACAGGCAGAATTTGATTAGAGGATTTATTGGAAAGGAGGCTATCGATTAAGAGTTCGCAATTTCGTTCATGGATTTTTTTTTTTTCATTTCTCGTTTTTTTCTTTTTTTTTCTTGCTTTTTCTATTTGTAAGTTATTTTTTGTTTCCTTCTTAAATTCGTTTTTTACTTTGTATTTTTTTCGTATTTTCTTTTTCACTATCTTTTTTCACTCCTTGATTTTATGTTTAATCAGACTTTTAGTTTCTTTCTTCTTTTTTTCCTTTCTCCATTTCAATTTCTTTTTATTTCTTACTTCATTCCATCAACAAATTGCTTCGTTCGTTCTTTCTTTCCTTCTTTCTTTTCTTAATTATTTCATTCTTTCTTCACTTTTCTCTTTCCTTCCTTCCTTCCTTCCTTCCTTCCTTTCTTCCTTCCTTCCTTCCTCGCGTACTTACTTCCTCTTTCTCTTGCCTAATATTTAATTTTTTCTACCCATTAACTGCTGCTTTCCTTCCACTTTTTCGCTCCTTTCCTCCTTTTTTCTCTTCCTTCCTTCCTTCCTTCCTTCCTTCCTTCCTTCCTTCCTATTTATATTTTTCATTATTTCATTCAAACGACGAATTATTTCTTTACTCTAACTCTTTTTCCTTAATTCATTCCTTCTTCAATATTCCTACCTTCTTAAATTTCTATTTATTTTCCTTCTCTATTTCATTCAATCTACGCCTTCCTTCCATCCTTCCTTCCTTCCTTCCTTCCTTCCTTCCTCTTCAGACTTCATTTCTATCCTCCTATTTCTTCTCCCTTCATTTCTTCACCCCCTTACTCATTCCTCTTTCTCTTTTTCCTTAATTCATTCCTTCTACCAAATCCTTCCTTCCTTCCTTCCTTCCTTCCTTCCTTCCTTCCTTTTAAGACTGCCTTTTTATCCTTCCATTTCTTTTCCCTTCTTTTCTTCACCCCCTTAATCATTCCTCTTTCTTTTCTTCCTTAATTCATTCCTTCACCCGAATCCTTCCTTCCTTCCTTCCTTCCTTCCTTCCTTCCTTTTATATTTCCTCTTTCTCTTTCTTAATAATTCATTCTTTCAAAACATTCCTTCATTTCTTCTATCCTTCCTTGATTCCTCTTTCTTTTCCTTTTTTTACTTCATTCCCTCTACGCATTCTTTCTTTCCTTCCGTTTTCTTTTTCTTCATACATAATTCATTCTCACGCCCGATTCTTTTTCCTTCCTTCCTTCCTTCCTTCCTTCCTTCCTTCCTTCTAGTTCAACCGATAGCAATTTCTATGAAACTTACTGGTATCATTTATATATTTCTAAATTTCTAATTCCCCCAGGTTTTTTTTTTTTTTTACAAAAAATATTTGGGACTAAATCTCCCTACACTAAAGCAACAGAGTAGCGTAATTATTAAAAGAAAATGCGATTTAGTACAAAACACTGCTAAAAATATAAATGTACCCGAAACAAAATAGTAAATAACTACAGACCTTATGACGTAGGTAATCCTCATTTAGCAATTTTAAGGAACAAATGTCAGATTTTCAAGATAGCGAAAGATTTTCATCCAGCGATCGAAATAAATTGTTCGGTTCAAAATTCCTAGTACCTGAAGAGGACCGGAGCCTACATAGGCTGAAACGTCGTAAATATGGCAATAAAAATGACGACAACAGTCAATACAATGTAAATAATAGAAGGATACACACGTATGAACAGCTCTAACAAACTGCCTTCCATTTTAGAAAAATCTGTGCTTTTATCTGCAGACTGAAAAATCAAATTAAGAATCATTAGCGTCAACAAATACAACACGCTCAAACATTCTCTCCCATCCCAAAATTCTAGCTAACATTGAAGAACTGGTGACGTTCTCGTCAATAATGGCAGACTAGTCCTGATTCTCCGTTTGATTGATAATATGAAGGCACAACCTTGGACGCTAGAATGTCTAAAGATGTTAAACAAAGATACATTGTATATTTATAAGTCTAGAGTTCGTCTGAGTATTTAATATTAATCCCACTTCTGGTATGATAATTCTGCTATGTATCTATAGGTTCTTGAAAAATCCAAAGAAGAATTTGCAACAATGTCAGTCCTGGCCTGGTATCTCGATTTCAGTCACGTTTTCACAATCACAACGTAGCTTTTCATAGCCATTTCTTTTCATGGTAATAGTTCTGATGACCATCCTTCGTTAGTAACTCAACTTCACGAATTTCAATGGAGTACTGAACTAGCATCTGTTTATATATATATATATATATATATATATATATATATATATATATATATAACATAGTGATGATTCACGTATACTGTCTTAGGAAAAACTACTAAAAAGTTGTAAGTTTAAAAATGTATTTTTTTGACAGTATTTATTTATTTCTATTATTATATTTGATATTTCAGACCATCCTCGGCCCTTCATCAGAAACAAATGATTTTAAAATTTAAAAAAAATTATCTGAAACAAAATTTATAAGTATTATTAAAGATAGGTTTACGATTACAAATATTTAAAAGAAATCTGTCACTTTCTGCGTCACGTGATGTAAACGATCTCTCTACGAACGCTCTCGCGAAATACGTTTCTAAATTTAGAATTTAAAATCATTTGTTTCTGAGGAAGGGCCGAGGACGGTCTGAAATATCAAATATAATAAAAGAAATAAATAAATACTGTCAAAAAATACATTTTTAAACTCACAACTTTATATATATATATATATATATATATATATATATATATATATATATATACTACCGGCCATAATTATTAATCGACCCCAGTTTTTCAAAAGAAATTATGAATCCCATACTATTTTTAGTATTAATTTTATAATTAATGGTTATTTTTTATTATTATCTTGAAAAATTTCACAAGGTAAGGAAGCAAAGATGAATTAGTCCGAATTAGCTTAAATTTTCTTCATTCTTTCATTGATAAAACTGCAATATAGGTAATTATTAATTATGTATAAATTCATTTGGTGGACATGTTATTGTGTAGTATTAACAAACGAGCCATTCTATTTTCATTTACAATTATTGACTTGGCAATAAATACTAAAAAATAGTATGAAATACTTAATTTTTTTCAAACACTTGGCTGGCCTAACAATTATGGCACGCAGTATGTATATATATATATATATATATATATATATATATATATATATATATATATATATATTAAATACCCCACTACATACGAATTTACTCAAGCCGCAAGATTAGCAATTAAGTCCCACCGTTTTACTGTGAAGCCAATAAGATGTAAACGCAAATTCTATTTCTACAGCTTCTTTTCTCGCACTTCCCGCCTGTCGAATTCCCTTCCGTTTACTTGCTTCCTCGACAGCTTAAATCTCGAAGAATTTAAATCTAAACTCAGTAGTCATCTCCTATTTCACTAACTTGCATCCTCTCTCTCATGCTCTTATCTCATTTCTGCAGTATTTTCATCCCTCTCCCACCCGCTTCCTGACATCTTCTGTATTCTTTCTCTCCTTCTCATAATTCCCTCCTATGTAACCCCCTGCACAACAGTGGCAGTAAAATGCCTTGCTTGGGACGATACGATTGTATAAAAACATCTTGGAAATATTTTAACATGTAATTGAATGTGCAACGCTGAAATCGAAATTTGCTGATTTCAAATGATCCCGGCAAAAACTAAACAAAGTATTAAGAAACAGTAATTTTTAATAAAAACAATTAATTATTTCTGAATCTTATTACCTATCTTGAGCGGTAGCTTCCCCAGAGAGTTCCAATTTGAAGTTCAATTCTCTCTGTCTGCACAGGACAGGATGGATGTTGTATATTGATGGTCAGAGACTCCAGGATGTCCAGATATCTCGTCCTAGCCCTGTGCAAGAAAGAGAAGAAATCCGGGGAATAATATGTCTGCAGGGCTGACCATCAACATACAACATCCTGTCTCGTGCAGACAGAGAGGAGTGAAATTCAAATTAGAATTCTTTGAAGAAACTACCGCCCAACATAGGTAATGAGGTTTTTTTTAAATCCTGTGTTTTAACCACAGACATTGTTCAAAAACTTTTCTTGACGACTTCTTTGTTTAAATGGCCGATGATTTGTTTCTGAAGATGTGTCGGCCGAAAGTCGTCTTAAAAATCCCCCTCTTATTTTTTTATTTTCCTTTTTAGTTAAGATACATTTGTATCTTTCTTAATAAAAAGGATCCTTTTAAAAATAACATATTTAAGTAACTCATCGAATTTTTATTCGACCTCAACAGAATGCAGAAAGCACTGGACGGCCGTTTCGTCCTATATTTGGGACTCTTCATCAGTGCGCATCCACTACCCGGACGTTTAAGTTAAGACTGCATACCAACAGTACCACGGGCCCTGGTAACGAAAAGGTAACGAATATATATATATGTAAACATGTTACGGAAATTAACGAATTTTAACGAAATTTGGTTATAAGCAACCGACAATTTGTAATGAATAATTTTGAACATTATTTTTACCGATAATCGTATTTAAGTAGATATTCTGTTTTTAATTAAACAGTATTTTTATATTTATATCTACCGGCTTGATTATTTACAATAATTTTTTATTATGAAAAATGTGTGCTATCCAGCAGAATTCGAACCAACGACCCCTTTTACATAGCGGAAGCATATCATTTGATCTGGTACCGTCTTGACCACTCGACCATGAATAGCCTCCTGATCAGACGAGGATTTTATCATGCTTATATAACACCATTTTCGAATCACCGTAAACAAACATGTCTGCTCTGAAATGTATCGTAATGTCAACAAATGTAAACAAGTTACGGAATTTAACTCGTATTTAAGTAACCTGCTGAATAGCACACATTTTCGTAATAAAAAATTATCCCACCTCTGTTAAAACACTTCTTTGATATTCAAATTGTATTTTCTGATTTTTTTTTATTCGATTTGCTATTTATATATTGGGATGTTTGTTTTGATAAAAAACCATTCATTCCAAAAGTTTCGTTTCTGGTTCTGATATCGACACAATGTTATCTGCATATTTTACATTGTTAATATTGTGACTGTAAGTATTGAATTCTGAGAGAACTCCTAATTATCTTAGGATCGCCTCACTGTATAAATTGAAAGATTTCGGTTTGAAGGCTCGTCACTTAATATATACACCAGGTTCTCGACAAGAACGGCGAAGCCTGAACTGTTGCTCTAGATATCTCCAAAGCGTTTGAGTCTGGCATGCTGGCCTTCTACACAAGCTGCGAGGCTATGGTATAACAGGACAATTGTTTGACCTTATCATGTCATTCTTTTCAAATAGCACAATGAAAGTAGTATTGAACGGATAAACTTTCCAATACTATCATACAAACGCAAGTGGCCCTCAGGGCTCTATTCTAAATCCTATGCTTTTCCTTATCTACATTAACGATCTCCCAGATGTAATAAGATCCCACGTAGGCATATACACTGACGACACTACAGTTTACTCTCGCATCGATCAAAAATCTGCTGAGGCTGACAAAGCAAACCTCGCTGCTGAGCTTAAAAAGGACCTCCTTCCGTGGCGGACTGGGGACAAAGATGGTTCGTGAATTTTAACAAAACAAAGCTGCTATATATAAACCATCACAGACAAACAGTCCATTCCCCTCCATTATCATGGGCCAGGCTAGTCTCCCTGAAAACAAAACACTGCGTCTCCTTGGCTTAACTCTCACAACAGACCTCAAGTGGAATGACTATATAGAATCCATAGCTAAATCCGATGCTTAGAAAGTCGGTTCTCTGTGTAGGGCCAGGAATTTTTTTCCGCCTGAAAAATTCCTACACATCTACCATCCACCCGTGTATTTAATACTGGTGTCATATCTAGTCCGGTGCTCCTGCTATCCAACGAGGTGTCCTTGAAAAAATCCAACGGAGAATCTGTAATGTGATAGATCCCGACTTGGCAGCTCGGATACAGTCATTTTCTCATCGACCCAATGTGGCTTCCCTGTGTCTCTTCTACCAATACTTTCACGGCTTCTGCTCCAATGAACTCTCACTGGTGCCCCTATATATAAATTTACTCGAGCCACAAGATTAGCAATTAGGTCCCACTGGTTTACCGTGAAGCCAATAAATTGTAAATGCAAATTCTACTCCAACAGCTTCTTTTCTCGCACTTCCCACCTGTGGAATTCCCTTCTATTTACTTGCTTCTCCGACAGCTACAATCTCCAAGAATTTAAATGTAAAGTCAATAGTCATCTCCTATCTCACTAACCTGCATCCTCTCTCTCATGCTCCCTTCTCAGTCTAATCTACTCTCATCAGTATTCTCATCCTTCTCTTACCCACTTCCTGACACCCCTTATAACCTGTCATTCTTTCTCATAATTTTCCTCTTAAGTAACCCCCTGCAAAACAGTCATAAAATTTCTTGCTTGGGGCGATATGATTATATGTATATAAAAAGGCTCATCATTGCTTTATACCCCTTTGTATTGTTTATATTTACTGAAGCTAGACTTATGAAATAGAAATGACACCGTCATTCCAACGAATAATTTATTTCCAACTGTCGAGGAAAAAATGTGTGAAAATTGAAGAAAAATAATAATCTTCAAACACATTTCTACGAATTTAAATAATTTTTTTATTGAGTATAAAAGTAATCTTTGGTTTCTTTCAAGTTGAGATAAACAAGTTACTAAGTTTCTCGCAAACCGTCCAATAAAAAATATTTGTTTTTCATTTTTACAACACAAAAGAAATGAATTGCATAAGTGTGAGGGAAAAGATATAGTCAACTTATGCGGGGATCACATATTTACGTTACTTTATGTATGCGTTTATTTTGTAACAGTCATCCAATGTGAGCTATATTGTTACGACTGCTACAATTCACTTTGTTTACATATATCGATCATATGATTTTTGTGTTGCATGTAATATTTTAAAAGCGAGAAGGTTTTGGGAAGAACATTCTTAAACTCAACAAATTACATGAAAGTCTGATTTATCAGTGTTACTTATATTAGTCAATGGTTTACTGAAAACTGATTTGTTATTATACGCTCTGCTATTCATAAGAAAAAAATGGATCACAACTAAAAGTTAGATTTACTAAATGTTGTAGAGGAATATCCTATCCTACCCCGAAATGGATATAGTCAGGTCTATAAAAGACTGTGACTACAGTGAACTATAGAGCATACGTCACTCGCCTGACGACGCTATGACACTGTCAGCTCTCTGCTTCCGAGCAGAGAGCACGAACCCAGTCGTGGTTCCGCCGAAGGGTAGAACCACGACTCGGTAAAAATAGACAGACATTTTTTGGCCCGGCTATATGGCCGGGAATACCCACAATAAAATGACCATGTGTCACATCCGGCCTTGCGTGGGAAGGCTAGTAAATACAGCATACGTCACTCGCCTGACGACGCTATGACACTGACAGCCCTCTGCCTTCGGGTAGAGAGCGCTCTCTGCTTCCGAGCAGAGAGCAATAACCTAGTCGTGGTTCCGCCGAAGGGTAGAAGCACGACAGGGGAATAATAGACAGACATTTTTTGGCCGGTCCATATAGCCCGGAAAGCCCAGTTATAAACTGACCACGTGTCACATGTTGCCCTTACTGGGAGGGACAGCTAAATAATGCATACGTCACTAGACGAGAGCATACGTCACTAGACGAGGGCATACGTCACTAGACGGGAGCATATGGCACTAGACGGAAGCATTCTTCACTAGACGGACGCATACGTTCTAGGCAGAGACTTTTTCTACTTAAGTGTTGTACATGTTACTATTCGTTGGTGTTCTTGTATGTCTATTGGTTTATTGTACTGTGGTATAATAAATCTCTTATAATCTATCTTCAGTGTTAAGTATTATTCTTGCACTATTCTTTTTCTTGATTATCCCCTTCCGGGATATATCACTAAACTTAGAGGCTTATTGCTTAATAAAAATATTTCCTAATGTTTTAATTTTTTAATGCTGCCACATCTGGCCTAGTCTGGTCGGGTGCCTCTGCTATTCTCCTCGGGGTTCTTGACAAAATACAACAGAGAATCTGTAATCTGATCGATACCGACTTGGCAGCCCGGCTGCAGCCATTCTCACCGGCGTGTTGTGGCTTCCCTGTGCCTCTTCTATAAATACTTTCACGGCTTCTGCTCCGATGAACTTAGATCACTGGTGCCCCCTACGTATGAATTTACACGAGATACTAGATTAGCAACTAGGTTCCACTCTTTTACAGTGAAACAGATAAAATGTAAACGCAATTTCTACTCTAACAGCTTCTTTTCTCACACTTCCCGCTTGTGGAATTCCCTTCCATATACTTGCTTCCCCGACAACTACAATCCCCAGGAATTTAAATGTAAGGTCAAAAGACACATCCTATCACACAAACTCGCATCCATTCTCTCAAACACTCTTCTCATCTACCCAACCCTCATTCTCGGTAACCTCATCCGTCTTTTACCCTCCTCCCGACATTTCCTATATCTAACCACTCTTTCTCATCACCTTCCTCTATTGTTGGGGCGCTCTACACATTTCCACGAAAATGGACTATTCGAATCACTATATAAAATAGTAGTGATTATACCACAAGGAAGGAAGTCGAGTAAGAAAGTCGAGTGAGTGAGTCAGTCGGGTATTTCCGTTATTGCACCGGAAGTGTTCTCCTAGTCAATCTATCACATATCTCCGACGATACTGTATACTAATTACCTTGTTCTGTATTCTACTAATCCTCACCTTTTGTCAATACTTATCTTTCCTCTCAATACACCTACGTTTATACGATTACGTTGTTTTGTATTATTTCACATAGTTCTGTTACCCGATGTAGCACCTACGTAACCCCTGCCTAATAGTGGCAGTGGAATGCTTTGCTTGGGGTGAAATTATTAAAAAAAGAATATTGTTATTATCCAAAGAAAGGCGATAAAGCTTCTAAAACGCAAGGGGTTACAGGGTATAGAACATTAATAATGAGCGGGAAGGGGAAGGAGTAACCAGGAGGTCATTAATAATGAGCGGGAATGGGAAGGAGTAACCAGGAGGTCATTAATAATGAGCGGGAAGGGGAAGGAGTAACCAGGAGGTCATTAATAATGAGCGGGAAGGGGAAGGAGTAACCAGGAGGTCATTAATAATGAGCGGGAAGGGGAAGGAGTAACCAGGAGGTCATTAATAATGAGCGGGAAGGGGAAGGAGTAACCAGGAGGTCATTAATAATGAGCGGGAAGGGGAAGGAGTAACCAGGAGGTCATTAATAATGAGCGGGAAGGGGAAGGAGTAACCAGGAGGTCATTAGATAGCTATTGACATTGCATTAACAATTTGTTTATTACTTCATGACAATAGGAAACAGACCCCCTACTTTATACCCGGTAGAAGCTTTAACTGTTTCCATCTATTATATTCAGTCAGGCAGTTAACTGCCACACGTGATACACGCTTGGGTGATCATGTCTTGAAAGAGACATGACTGACTGGGGAGAAGATGTTCTCGCAGTAGGTTGACATTTTTCTACAGTAGAGTGGTTGCCAATCAAGGCCATAGAACCCAATCTGTCCTGCTATTTAATCCAGAGATGGAAGGAGAAGAGATAAATTATATTATCATATTAATTTTGGGGGATCAATTTATTACTTGATAACAATAGAAAACCGATCCCCCACTTTATGCCCAGTGGAAGCTTTACTTGTTTACAACTACTATATTCAGACAGACAGTTAAGTGCCATATGTGATATACGCTTGGTCTGACTGTCATAAGGTAAGTACTATTTACACATTTAAAAAAAGAACTATGAACAGTAAATTACTTCACTGTAAAGAAAATTGAACATTTTATTGCTATTGTATATTTTTTAAAATAATTTATAAATGTTTTTTTCAACTAATATTCTGCTTCTATTTTTCTTTCTGAAAATAACCTTTTTTACATTCCATTTAAAAGATGTGTTGCTGTTTTTAGATGTTTGGGATCTCGACACTCAGATACCAACAAAAATCAGCGTCGATGGATCTCAACATCGGTGACCACGACGCGATCCGAAAACGTAAACTTCTGACAGTCACTTTCTCACCTGCTCAATGTGGCTTCTCTGTGTCTCTTCTACAAGGACTTTCACGGCTTCTGCTCTGATGAACATAGCTCTCTGTTTCCCACTATGCATGAATTTGCTCGAGCCGCAAGATAAGCAACTAGGTCTCACCCTTTTACTGTGAAACCAATAAAACATAAACACAAATTCTACTCCCTCAGCTTCTTTTCTCGCACTTACCGCTTTTGAATTTCCCTTCCGTTTACTCGCTTCCCCGACAGCTACAATCTCCATGATTTTAAGTGTAAAGTCAATATCTTGCTAACTTGCATCTTGCTATCTTGCTAACTTGCTAACTATCTTGCTAACTTGCTAACTATCTTGCTAACTTGCATCCTCTCTCTCATACTCCTTTCTCCGTCCACTCTACTTTCATCAGTATTCTCATCCTTCTCTTACCCATTTCTTGACACGCCCTGTAATCTGTAACTCTTTCTCACAACTTTCCTCTTATGTAGCCCCCTGCGCACCAGTGGCAGTAGACCGCCTTGCTTGAGGCGATATGATTATAAAAGAAATATAGCCTGTTAGAAAAAAAAAATTAATGTTGATATAGGATGGTTTTGTAATTTGCTTGAAGCATTGTGTATGTTAGATGTATGGGTAGGTTTTGAAGGCTATGAAAATGCGTTTAGTAAAGTAAAGGAATGCAAAGACGTTGTTGGGTATTACCTATTTATAATAAATTAGTATTTCGAAATCAAAATCTCATCTTCAGAATTCTTTGAAAGGCACGGTTCACGGAGGAACTCGAAAACAAGCTCTCCTACCATTCTGAAGATGAGATTTGATCTCGAAATATTAATGTATAATTAAAAGGTAAAACCCAATAACTTCTTCATCTTCCTTTATTTTACTAAACTCATTGTTATAGCCTTCAAGATTTAATCATACAGCTAATGTTGTCATGAGAAAAACACTGAGAAATACGGAAGGATTATACGTTCCGTCTAAGACTGAACTACAGATTAAACCAAACGCTGAAACTACAAGAACAACAATAATTAGTATACAATGAAGGATAATTTCGTTGATCTCTCCTTACTGAGTCACTGAGTTTGAACCTCTTGTGGATTTTCGTCGCCAATTTGTTGCGGCAAATCTTCGCCGCAAAGTTGTAGTGACCAGTTTGACCGGAAGTAAGACATGGAAAACAAAAGGTAAGTTCAAAACAGTGTATTAGTATAAGAAGAACATACACTACCAGTCATAATTATTAGTGACTAGCAGTATTGCTCGGGTGTAATGAAAGATTTAAAACTAATCCATTGTCCTGGAGCTCAGACTCTTTGGACGTTGGCACGAAATACTAAAAAGCAATAGTTGTTTCCAATTAAAGCAAAACCGTAGACTGAAAGAAAAATGGATGGATGTAAGTCAAATTTTGATTTCCTGGCATCGATATAAAATAAGTTTTTTTCGTCGTAAACTGAATTTTGAAGGCTAAATAAGTCCTCTGAGTAAATGGTATCATGGCTGAGACTAAGAACTACAATTATACCTACTTAGAGCCAAACCCGAAGCAAAAACTAAAATAAAAGGGCTGAAAAAAATACAAACATACAGGCAGATAAACAGACACACGCACACACATCTTGCCTTATATATATATATATATATATATATATATATATATGTATGTATATATCTATATATATATATTATCGATTTTCTGTACTATTGTAAGAACTGCAACCTTGAAACTTCTGCATATCGTTTCTTATGTCTTTGTCAATGAGTGTATCAAATTTGATTAAAATCTGACCACTCCTTCTAGAACCTGAATTTTTCGATTATCGAGTTTTTATATTTATCGGGGGTACCTCGACAAAAAACGTAGCTAAGAACACTAAGAGACGCTTATAGTACAACTGTGTAAATTTTCAAGAAAATCGGTTCATCCGTTTCGGAGTCCATAGGTAACGGACACACACACATACACACAGACAGACAAAGTTCCATTTATAAATATATTTAGAAAATGATGTATTTCATACTATTGTTTTGTATTTATTACCAAGTGATTAATTCTAAATGAAAATAGAATGGTTCTTATCTTAATATATCTTCATAAGTACCTATATTGCAGTTTCCTCAATTAAAGAATAAAGAAAATTTAGAGTGATTCGGACGAGTACATCATTGCTTCTATGCCTTGTAAAATTCTGCAAAGTAATATTAACAAAAAAACATACTATTAACAAAAAAACATACTATGTTCATTTAGTATTATCCACTTAAAAATAGTATGAAAAACATCATTTCTTTTAAAAAACTAGTGTGTTCTAATAATCATGGCCGGTAGTGAGTATTAGTAATTAAGTAAATAGAAATAAGTCAGTCCGAACGGTACAGTTACGTGCTTATTGCCTGACTAGCTGTTTTTAACTGCGTTCTAGCTGTTGTGTTCAACTGCCGTCCTGCAGGCGATTATATAGTAAGAGGAAGAGTCCTTTCTTCGTAGGAGGGCACCATAACAAAAACGAAATTAGTTCTAAAATTTCTGAACATATCCTATTATAGAATAGTGTCATGTATGGTCTTTCATAGTATTTCTAATCCCGAAGTAAAATGAGACAGATAAACCTGGGTTATATCGTACCAGTATTAGGCGAGTTATTTCAACCCCGGTTTAAATGGAGAAGACGATATGGAAGATAATAAGGATGAAAAAAAATAGATTAAATCACACTCTCATTAATACCAGACTAGACACTAACCACAAAAACACAGCTGGTACATCTCTTGTTGGCCATGATATGTGATGTAATAAATATGGACACACCTTGGTCCCCCATCGCACTGTAATGGGATTGGCTAATATCAGCCATATATACAGACGAAGGCCAGGACTTCCAGAGTGAGTGAGTGATAGAAAACTACCAGTCTTTCCACTAGAGATCTATCCCCATTGGTCTAGAATTGACTACGCCTACGTCTCAGGATACGATGAATACGACGATTACGTCTACGGAAAAGATTGACCTACCGGATTACATTTGCCTTAATCACTTAACAACCTCGTATTCATATCTACTCCGTTCCGGGACATATCAATATGTATAGAGAAGTTCAGTATACACGTTTCAGCAGCTCATAGCTCAGTAATTGCTGAAGCAACGTTAGTATTGAACAAACAAAAAGTAACCTAAATCGGTGCTAGAATTGCAATAAAATAGTACAAAGAAAATTTAGAATGACTTTGCAAACAGCTTCATCACTGCCCATCACACCTCGCATAATGTCAAAAGAAAGTATTCGAAACGTTCACCGAAATTATTCCAGAAGAGCGTAGAACATTCTCGGCAATATTATTGTTCTTCAGTTATTTTTCCAGCAGCGTAGCGTAGATTTCTGATGAATTTCTTCTATGTTACATAGACTTGAGTGCAGTACCAAATTGGCTGCTCGGTCTCATGATATTAATCGTAAGTTCTATGCTAACAGTTTCTTCTGTTGTACGTTTCACTTGCGGGACTCTCTTCCGGTTCCTTATTTCCCAGTCAACTTTGATTTTCAAAAATGTAAACACAATGTCTATCTTCTGTCTTCTTAATTCCTGTTCTTTTACTGTTCTCTCTACTTAATTGTGTTTGTTTCTTTATCATATTCTTTAATACTCATTAATATATGCCTCTTATGAGTATTCTTGCTATGATTGGGGTGATTTTTTTTATAATCATATCGCCCCAAGCAAGTAAATGCCTTTACTGCCACTGTTTTGCAGGGGATTACATAGGAGGTAAGTTATGAGAAAGAGTGACAGGTTATAAAGAGTGTCAGGAAGTGGGTAAGAGAAGGAGGAGAATACTGCCGAGAGTGGGGTGGACGGAGAAAGGAGCATGAGAGAGAGGGTGCAGTTTAGTGAGATAGGAGATGATTATTGACTTTACATTTAAATTCTTGGAGATTGTACCTGCCCTGCTATCTATCTATCTTTTTTTAAAAATCATATCGCGCCAAGGAAGGTATTTTACTGCCACTGTTGTGCAGAGGGTTACATAGGAGGAAAGTTATGAGAAAGAGTGACAGGTTATAGGGGGTGTCAAGAAGTGGGTAAGAGAAGGATGAAGAGAGTGGAGTGGACGGAGAAGGGAGCATGAGAGAGAGAGAGAGGATGCAGGTTAGTGAAATAGGAGATGACTATTGACTTTACATTTAAATTCTTGGAGATTAAAGCTGTCGGGAAAACAAGTAAACGGAAGTGAATTTCACAGTGCGAGAGAAGAAGCTATTGGAGTAGAATTTGCGTTTACATTTTATTGGTTTCACAGTAAAAGGGTGGGACCTAGCTGCTAATCTAGTAGATCGAGTAAATTTATATATACGGGGCATTAGGGAGATACGTTCATGCCTTTTTGAAAGTAAAAAGAAAAAGGAACACTGTTGGAAAGCTATCTTTAATACAGAAGAATATTTATTCGTGTAACAATTTCGATATCTATCTAATCAAAACTTATTTATAAATGGAACTTTGTCTGTGTGTGTGTGTGTGTGTGTGTGTGTATCCGTTACCTATTGACTCCGAAACGGCTGAACCGATTCTCTTGAAAATTTACACAGTTGTACTATAAGCGTCTGCTAGTGTTCTTAGCTAGGTTGTGTGTCAAGGTACCCCCGATAAATATAGAAAATCGATAATCGAAAAAATCACGTTATAGAAGGAGTGGTCCGATTTTAATTAAATTTGATACACTCATAGACAAAGACATAAGAAATGATATTCAGAAGTTTCAAGGTTGCAGTTCTTATAATAGTGCAGAAAATCCATAATACATACATATATATATATATATATATATATATATATATATATATATATAAGGGAAGATGTTTGCGTGTGTGTCTGTTTATCTGTCTGTATGTCCTTTATACAAATCCACAATTTTTATCCGATTCTCACCAAACTTCACACAAATATTCTTTAGGCTGAGTCTGAGCTCCAGGACTATGGATTTGTTTTAACGCTTTCATTACACCCGACCAACGCCGGGCTATACTGCTAGTTTCAAAATATGTGTCTGTCCCGTTTTCATAGGCACTCAGGTTATTTTACAATATTAAACTACAGTAAAGATTATTCTGATCTTCCTAATACGAAGGATTATCTTAGGAGTTCTTAAACGTTTTCCTTCAGCGGTTTCTTTTTGTCCAGCCGACTCCTTTGGCTAATCCTTTGCGAAGAATATTTGTATAGAACGCATGAATAGTATCGTGAAAATAACAAGCAATAAATATTTTCTTATCTTTTTTTTCCGATTACACATTTAATGAGATGAATATCCTTGGCTCTTTTCAAAAAATATATCAATTTTAGGGAGAGTTTTACAGACAAACACACATATCTTATTCTAAAGAGAAAAACGAATATCTTATTTTAAATTGACAGTATTTGTTTTCACTATCTCACACATTGTTGGAAAACTGTATTCCTAATGATAAAGGGATGGGAATAGAAAAAAAAAACTGTCAACATATCTTTTGGGGAAATAGATGTATGGTAAAGCTAACGTTAAGATTAGACCGTATCGTTTTTAGGAAACATTCGTCATTCATTGACCGAGCACCAATAAAGCTGACAGATGTAATTTATAAATTCTTTCCCTTGAAACATTTTTTTCAGGAAAATAGATTTCCCAAGTTCGGTAATTGTTATCGCTCTTTCCACTTTTGATAGGAGGATTCTTCCTAACGGTTTCTTTAAAGTAGTGTGGAATGTCAATATCGTGGTTATGTGATAAGCGAGTGAAAAGATTGGAAAAGAGAAAGCCGGAAACCATATCCTAAACAGGGAACAAGGGATGAGACTCTTCATCTGTTCAACAGTCGTGGGTGGAGGTGACGGGTGGAGTGGAGTGTGAACCGGGTGATAGTTTTAGTCTATCTACTCCAATTGAAAACAAAAAGCTGAAAACAGTGAAAAGATTGGAAAAGAGAAAGCCGGAAAATCCATATCCTAAACAAGGAACAAGGGATGAGCCTCTTCACCTGTTCAATAGACGTGGGTGGAGGTGAACCGGGTGACAGGTTTAGTCTATCTACTCCAATTGAAAAAAAAAAAGAGTGAAAAGATTTTATATTCTCCTCGCATTACCAAGTTATCCATTTTTGTTGTTGCTGTTACCATGTGATGTAGGTTCTGATATTTGATACAGTTCCTTCTTTGCAATTATCTAGCGCCAGTCTACGCGTAACGCTATTTGGGAACGGAAGAAATTATATTAGTTATTATTATTACAGATCAAACGGAAGAAATTATATTAAATTGCATTAATAATTTTTATAGATCGAAAAGAACCAACAGGAAAAATTTATTCTGTTCCAATATGAACAGAGGAAAAAAAAGGAAAATTAAAAACGAGCTGAAAATAAATATGAATTGAGATTAAATTTCACAACGTGGGCAAAGGAGATCACCATTGGATGAGTCAACTCGAAGACCAGCTACTGAATCGACGACATCAACGACCAGCCGTTGCGAGGCGTCACATATGAAGTCCAAAGACGGGTGATCATCCCTAAGACCTACAGGCTTCATTTACTCATTTTTTAATCATTTATCTGAGAAAGCGGTTGCATACCACTTTAACTTTGGTGTTGCCGAAATTTTAGAATTGGTTGTGTGAATGGCATAATATCCCCGTGAAGGTCTAAATCCGAGAAGGTTATTTATCACAGACGTTTCAGTTCTTGTTTTCGCCGGCATTCATCAGGTCGATACGAACTGAAGACTTAATATAATCCATGGGAGTAGATTTAGTCAGTCGCTTAAGTATCATACTTGATACCCCCTTGAGCGATCATGTTTCTTTCGAGACGTGACTAACTAGACAGAAGTTTTCCCTCAGTAAATTTTCCCATTTATTTCTGGGGTAGACTTCTTCTCCTATGTGCCTTGTCATTTCAGGACGCAGGTGATCCTAGCCTTTCTCGTCTCCTTATCCTTGCTGTCTCTTAGCACGCTTTCTACTGTAACGTCTCGCAGCCTCAGTTTTGTCATCCATCTGCTCAGGCCCTTGAAATATGTTATCTGCTGTTTTCATCTGTCTCTTTTACCCTCTATCTGTCCTGTTAGTATCAGGTTCTCCAAGCCCTTCTTCCTCATTGCATGTCCCAGGAACGTCACTTGTCTCTTCCTGGGGCTCAATATTAAATTCCTTTTCGTTTCAATTCTTTCCAGCACCTCGTCATTGCTCACATTGCTCGGTCCATCATATCCTCACATAGAACCCAATATGTCCTGCTATTCAACCCATAGAAGACATGAATACATACCTTTCCCAAGAATATTTGCACCTAAGTGAATGCAACAAATTCAACTAGAATTAGAACACGACTCTCCGACTTCTCATTCCGGGTCGATATCCATTGAACCACAATGGACATCGATTAAACTGCTTATATATGTGGATATTTCTTCTAATTCTTATTTTTATTACTGTTGAGTACCAAGCTCTCCAATGAGTCTAGGTAAACACTTCCTGGTCCAGTGATTGAACTCACAATTTCTGTGCCACCGACTTCACAAGCCAATGCCTTAATCCATTGAGCTGTTGAGAACTTGGAGTCTTAAACCTACCCTACCTGCTGATGAGTACTGCTGATGCTTGTCATAATTGACTGTACTCACCGGAGATCGTTTTGTTACAGCTACTACTGATAATGAAAGCCTATAGATTCGAATTCCAGTTGAATTCCTTGCATTCACTTACGCGCAAATACCCTTGGGAAAGGTATTAATCGTCTATTCTTTCCAGTTATGGGTTAAATAGCAGGACAGATTGGGTTCTATAGCCTTGGTCGGCAACCAGTCTACCGCAGAAAGCAATGGCAACCTACTGCGGGATAATCTTTTGCCCAGTCAGTCATGTCTCTTTCAAGACATGATTGGCCAAGCAGGTTTCACGTATGGCACTTAACTGACTGGCTGAATATAATAGTTGGAATAATGATTAAGGCTTATACTGGTCATAAAGTGGGGGATCAGTTTATTACTTCATAACAATAGGAAAACGATCCCCCACTAATTACTACATAATAATATAATACATTTTTTCCCTGTAGTTATGAGTCAAATAACAGGACAGATTGGGTTCTATAGCCTTGGTCGGCAACCAGTCTACCGCAGAAAGCAATGGCAACCTATTGCGGGATAATCTTCTGTCCAGTCAGTCATGTCTCGAAAGAGACATGATCGCCCAAGCGTGTATTACGTATGGCACTTAACTTACTGACTGTGTAGCAATATAGTTGTCTTGTTCGAGTTTAAGTATTTATTGCTATAAAACTGTAATTTGCATTTGTTCAAACATTGAATTACGTTTCTGTGCGACATGAAAATTTGGTCCGAGATTCAGAAATTCTATTTCATCTGGAGTAAGTTGGTAATCCGATAGGTTAATGAAGTTGTCAATGATGTTTGGTAAAAGTATTTCTCCATTATATAATTTGTTTAACTTTTTTTTGAATGACTTGTTTATGGGATTCATGTTCCTTTTGTGTTGTATTGTTTAATAAATACAAAATTTCCTTGAATTTTTTAGTTGTGGTAGAGGATTGTAAGATACATTTAATACGTACAATTTCAGTGTTGATTAGTTGTAATTCCTGTTTGGCTGTGTTTATTTGTCGTTTCATGAGGTTCCATTGAAATTTCTTGGTGTTAGGGGTCATTTAATACTGAGGCATCATGTAACTTAAATTTAGTGTATCGAGGCAGCAGATAATTTTCTAAACATATACTGTTAAATATAATAGACAATGAATGTCTATCATGTTAAATCATGAGTCGTTCTAAACATCCTATTTTGGCTTTAATTTCAGGTGAAAATAAAGACAAAAATTCTGCAACATTTGGTTAATTTTTTATTTAGTTAGGAAGAAAGTTATAAGAAAGAGTGACAAGTTATAGGGGGTGTCAGGAAGTGGGTAAGAGAAGAGAATACTGGTGAGAGTGGAGTGGGTGAAGAAAGAAGCATGAGAGAGAGAGGATGCAGGTTAGTGAGATAGTAGTTGACTATTGAATTTACATTTAAATTCTTGGAGATTGTAGCTGTCGGGGAAGCAAGTAAATTGAAGGGAATTCCACAGGTGGGAATGCGAGAAAAGAAGCTTATCGAGTACAATTTCCGTTTACATTTTATTGGTTTCACATTCAAAGGGTTGGACCTAGTTGTTAATCTTGTGGCTCGAGTAAATTCATATATAGGGGGCACCAGTGAGCTAAATTTATCGGAGCTGAAGCCGTGAAAGTATTTGTAGAAGAGACACAGGGAAGCCACATTGCGCCGGTGAGAAAGTGACTATCTGAGCTGCCAATCAGGATCGATCACATTACAGATTCTCCGTTGGATTTTGTCAAGGACACCAAGGGGGATAGCAGGAACACCCGACCAGATATGGCAGCAGTATTCAACGCCCGGATAATGGTAGATTTATATATGTGCAAGATTGTTTCAGACGGGATAAACTTCCTGGCCCTATACAGAGAACCGACTTTCTTAGCAGCGGATTTAGCTATGGATTCTATATTGTCATTCCACTTGAGGTCTGTTGTGAGAGTTAAGCCGAGGAGGCGTAGTGTTTTGCTTTCAGGGAGACTGGCCTGGCCCATGCTAATGGGGTAAAGGCATGAAACAGACAGTCTCTTCTGGGTTTAGACTTCAGCGTCCACTTTTATAAAATATAAAATTTGCATACTTTCTATCCCTCTTGTCCTTATACCCATAAATATAGCATGCCTATCAACTCTATTTTCTCATTATGTCTATTTATCTTTATAATAACCCCTTCTTGTTCTCTAATATGTTTCTCAGTGAAATTCTATCTATTTCGACATCATCCTCAACTTACAATGACAAACTTTTTGTAACTAAGATCATCGTGATTTTTAAAAACACGCGTGAACACACTCTGTTAAAGTATTTTAATATTTTAAATTTATCGGTTGTAGCTATGGAACTTTTGGAAATAAATCGTCCTAATGTAAAAGAGCTAACCAGACATTTATGGAAAGGCAAAATGCCGTAAATATTTTATGAAGGTCAACACGATGCTGCTACACTCGTAATAAATTTTGTTAAGTGTAGGTTGTTTGCTTTTAATATAAAGGTGTTTGAGAATTTGAAAGTTTTAAACATTACTTTTGTGGTGAATTATATTGGTGCACTTAAAACTTTTTCTGGATTGTGAAGGTGTACAGAAATGTATTTTTAAATTTTGTGCAATAGATCTTGTACACGACAAATAAATTGTAAGACATCTTGATAATATTGTCGTTGTCAGACTAACATATGTATTTATTTATTTTTTTTTTTGTCGGTGATCAATCTACTAAAAGACATTTAAACTCATATACAATGTTTGTCCTTTCAAAAACACTAGTTGACAAAGAAAAATTAAGTTACTTGTGTTAAAGTGAGTATAATATAAATAATAATATATATAGTATATAATTAGTTTTATTTTTTTACTGAACTACAAAGGAGTATTATAAAAACAGACTTAATATGTCTCTACTGATATAAAGTATTATTATAGAAATAAATATAACGTCTGTATTATTCAATGAAACATGTTTCAATGACGATAGGCTGCTTATATCAGCTATATTGTAAAACATTTGAATACTTTTCATTTAGAAATGAGTTATTTCTACGACCTACTCTACCGGCCATAATAATTAGGCCACCCCAGTGTTTTAAAAATCATGTATTTCATACTATTTTTTAGCATTTATTGTCAAGTGAATAATTGTAAATAAAAATAGAATGGTTCTTTTCTTCATACTGCACAATAATATGTGCATCAAATGAATTTATAAATATTTAATAATTATCTATATTGCAGTTTTATCAATGAAAG